>OX451737.1:85487399-86087399 GCA_948472305.1 Vicia faba | reverse complement strand
CGAGGAAGAAGGTGAGGAAGATTAAGAAATACCTGGAGAACTTTCCAGAATGTTAGTGCAAGAAGAGAAAGCTATTCAACCACGTGAAGAGCCAGTCAAAGTGGTAAACTTGGGTACTGAAGTAGATAGAAAGGAAATCAAGATAGGGGCTAACCTACAGGACATTGTCAAGAGCAGGTTAATACAGATGTTGCATGAATATGTTGAGATCTTTTCTTGGTCGTATAAAGATATTCCAGGGCTCGATAGTGATATTGTGGTTCACCGTCTGCCAATGAAAGAGGGTTATGCTCCGATAAAGCAGAAGGTTCGTCGAATGCGTATTGGGATGTCAGAGAAGATCAAGGCTGAAGTTATTAAACAATTTAACACAGGGTTCTTAGAAGTGACATCCTATCCTCAATGCGTTGAAAATGTGGTTCTTGTACCGAAGAAAGATGGAAAAGTACGAATGTGTGTAGACTACAGGGATCTGAACAGGGCAAACACCAAAGATGACTTCTCGCTCCCACACATAGATGTTCTAGTTGACAACACCGCTCAACACAATGTATTCTCCTTCATGGTTGGTTTCTCATGATATAATCAGATCAAGATGGCGCTGGAAGATATAGAGAAAACTACCTTCGTCACACAATGGGGCACTTTCTACTACAAGGTTATACCTTTTGGGTTGAAGAATGTCGACGCCACATACCAGTGTGCTATGGTAGCTTTATTCCATGGCATGATTCATCACGAGATAGAGGTCTACATCGAGGATATGAAAGCCAAATCTCATACTAAAGAGGAACATCTTGACCATCTACATAAGTTGTTTGAGAGACTGAAGAAGTATAAGTTGAGGTTGAATTCGAACAAATGCACTTTTGGGGTGAGATCTGGTAAACTCCTAGGTTTTGTTGCCAGTGGTAAAGGCATTGAGGTTGATCCCACTAAAGTCAAAGTTATTCAAGAAATGCCCACTCCCCCTACTGAGAAAGAAGTCAAAGGTTTCTTGGGACGAGTGAATTATATTTCCTGATTTATTTCTCATTTAACTTCTACTTGTGAGCTGATCTTCAAGTTACTGAAGAAAGACCAGGTAGTAAAATGGAACGATGGTTATCAGATAGCCTTCAAAAAAATCAAGAAGTACCTACAAGAACCTATAATTCTGACTCCACCATTTGAAGGAAGACCTCTAATCATGTATCTAACAGTGCTAGAGAATTCAATGGGGTGTGTACTGGGCCAGCATGATGAGTCTGGTCGAAAAGAACATGCAATATACTACCTTAGCAAAAAGTTTACTGACCGTGAAACAAGATACTCACTGCTGGAGAAAACTTGATGCGCTTTGGCATGGGTTGCTCGCATACTAAGACACTATATGTTGACTCATACTACTTTATTGATCTCTAAAATGGATCCCCTCAAATATATATTCGAGAAGCCCGCTCTCTCCCGAAGGATAGCCAGATGGCAAATGGTCTTGACAGAATACAAAATTCAGTACACCACTCAGAAATCAATCAAAGGAAGTGTATTGGAAGATCATTTGGCTCATCAAGCCGTAGACGACTATCAATCCATGAATTTTGAGTTCCCAGACGAGAACATCATGCTAGTTACAAATTGTGAAGAACATGGTGTTTACCGTGAAAAATGGTAAACAACCGCTGATCTTCCAAAAGGTTACTTATTTGGTGATTCGCATGATAGATCAGATTGATCCTAAGACATGGTTGATTTTTGGAGTTTAAATGCTTTGAAATAAAGAGTTTCGACTAATCCTAATGGTGATTAATGCAAGTAAAGTAGAGACACTTTAAATAAATTGCATGGAGAAACGCTTGATAAAGTAAATAAAAGCATTAAAGGTTTGCTAAATAAATGCCTTCGACTGAAGTAAATGAGTGAAAGTGATAAATTTCTTGAATATAAAGGACTTTGATTAAGGTAAATGGTGTTTCACACATACATTCTCAATGATTCTTTCTCTCACGCTGGGTACTTGAATCTAAATGAGTGACTTGTATACAATGATGAACACCCTCATAACTTCGTAAACACTTAGTATTTATACTAAAAAAACCTAAGTAACTGCTGGGCAGTCACACCGCTTCATGATAACACCACATGGCATGCTCACAACCTTCGACGCCTATGTGCACGACACGTTGCGCTTGGTAACTGTTGGGAACCGTCTTCCCTCCAATAATTCAAAATTCAAACCGTTCGATCCTGGGCATCAGGGACCTTGGTCAAGAGGTTGCTCCTTCGACGTCGAAGACAACAAGATTCCAACTTAAAGGAATTTCTCTAAGTATCTTGTCATTCGTGACAATCAAGAGGAAGAAGGTAGAAGTAGAAGGGCTATTCGTGATCAAGAAGATATTTTCAGGCGATGCTATGATATTTACCACCATGGATGGTGAAGATTTTCCGCACCCTGTAAACGCGGATATAGTCAAAAGATACTACGCATGAAAATGACCCGCTAGGTTGACTGACCTAGGCAAAAATAAGGGCATCTCGGCGAACCAAAAGGGTTTGGGAAAAATTAGGGATATATATAAAAGACTGTACACCCGGCAAGTCAAAAACCTACAAAGGCAACTTGGGTAAAAAAGGGTATCCCAGTGGACTAAAAACCCGAAAAGGAGGTCCATGGAAAAGTTAGGGATTAAAGCGTACGACTATGTCTCATTGGATCACTTACAACCAGCTTTACTACCAACGTCAAGTTCGAAGGGTGCCGATCAATTCAATCAACTTGTTTCGACAATAAGGGATGAGATGCTCGAAGACATAGAGGCAATAGCAGAGTTGAAACTCGACGAGATCATTTACACATAGCTATATATTTTGTTTTCACTTTGTACTCCTTTCACTTCACGATGATTTCCTCTTACTAAGATTTATATCTCTTTGTACAACAATCACCTGTTTATAGGCAAACTATCAATATAAACACAATTTCAAAAGTCAAATTTTGTTTTACTTTTTCTATTTTGTTTGCAAAAACGTCCAATGACTAAATTGAATGAACATATGCATATGAATATGATTACTGTTAACAAATATATGTATAAAAACAGGAATAAGTATTTACTTCTGACTATAGGAATTGGGATAACGTTCAAGTCGTCCATAAATCCCCATAGGAAAATCCCCACATAACAACCTCAATGGAATAATCCCCACAGAGCAGTTCCCATATGATTATCCCCTGTGGAGTCATCTTCACAAACTCGACAAATTCCCTGCAAGTATGAAATACTCTAATCATACTCACCAATAGATCTCCCTAGCAGACAATGGAGTATGATCTTTTCCCCAATAATATCTCCAACCTACGAAGTCCCAATCTTCATCAGAAAGTATGTCACCAACATAATTCACAGAAATTCTCTTCCCCGACTGAGTTTATTTCTCCAAAATTGTAAAAACCCTACAAAATTCTCTTCTTCGACAGAGTTCATTTCCTCATCGGAGTGTTTCTCCATCAGGGTTTATTTCCCCAATAGGGTTTACTTCCCTAACAAGATACAGTCTCCCCAGCTTGAGCCTATCCCTTTGACTACTACAAATCACCAGCGAAATGTCTCTCTCCAACAAAGGGCAGTCCAGACCGTTATCCCCAGAGAGTTGTTAGTGAATATGAAACCAAACCATATACCAGTTAATCTTATCCTCCCTAGAAGAGTCGGCATCATATCAAAAACTCGGTCAAACAATGCCTCAGAAGGTTATCCATCTCTTTTATCCCTGGTCAGGGTATATAAGAATTAAATCCCCAATAGAGCGAGGAACGACCAATGCTCCTAAATTCTATTCCCCAAGCAGAAATCGAATTCCCCAGCAGAGTTTCCTCAAATAGAAAGCAGGAATTCCCCGCAAAAATATTCTAGACAAGGTTGAAGACTACATATATTCTTCATCCCCAGCAACAACCATGGATTTATTTCCCCCAATCAGAGATGTTATGAAAAGCTTCCGAGATGCTTCCTCGACATCCTATGTTGTACCCCAAAATTTGCCCTCCCATATTCTTCAAGAAATTGCCAAGTCAAGCTTCAAATCTCCCCAAGGATTGCACTATGCAAGGACCTCCTATACAGTCAAAATTAGGGTTTGTGTTCTGGTCAAGAAAATGAAGTTTCTAAAGGTCCAATCAAGTCTCACATGCCTACAAATATGGTCAAGCATCCTCATATCAAGTTTCAAGACTTTCAGCACAAAATTGCACAGTCAAAAACCCTAATTGCACTACAGTCAACTGTAGGGGCAAAATGGTCATTTGACAGTCAAAAGTTCAAATATTTGGTCAACATATCATTTTGAAGCCACAAATATCATTTGATCAATACTTGATCATGATTCTCAAAATTTGGCTCAAAAAATCATCAAGATGCAAAAGTTTCTATTTTTGGACAGCTGAAAAAGTCAACTGAAATTGACCAGGGCATAACTTTCACATGGATTATCAGAAAAATTCCATCCAAAGCTCATTTTGAAGAGAAAGACATTTCCTAAAACTCATCTTCATACTTCAAGTCCAAGAAATTCTCTCACAAAAAGTTATCAATTTCAACATTATAGGTCATTTTCAAAAGTCAACAAAAAGGGACTTTCAGTCAAAGGCCATAACTTGAGATTGGTAAATCAAAATGACATGGGACCAAAGGCATTGGTTAGGGGACTCAAAAAACTTTCCAAAATGTCCAAGAACATGAGCAAAGCTTAAAAATTGAGCAAGTTATGCATTGGAGAAGTTGGGAAATTTTTGTGAAATGGCCAAAATCATTTATCCTTGAAATCTCATTTTTGACAAAAGGGGCCCACTTTTTCCACTTGAATTGACTTGGCCATGCTTCCCACGTGTCCCACCTTTTATTTCATATTTTTTAATTAACTTTTTATTTTTTATTGATTTTCTTGGATTTAATTAAGTTTAAATCTTTTAAAATCAAGGAAAAATCAAAAAGTTTGATTAAATGAAATATTTGGCCTTAACAAGCCTTGAAACATCATTAAGCCTATACCAAATTCGCGTAAGGAGGCAAATAAGGCAAGAATTCAAAAATAAGGCAAAAATGGAAGGTGTGATAATGGAGGTTTATGTGAAAATCCAAAACATCAATGCAAGGTATTATTAGCCATAACTCCCATCCAAACACCTTGCTTAGGGTATATACAAGTGATCAGAAACCAAATAGAAAGAAGCTACGCAGGAACCTTGATAGCAAATTCACATTTTTTTGCAAAAATCTCAAATCTGAAAACACCATTACAGGGCGATTCAAGTCTCAAAACCTATTCCATTGGCTTCTTGGAGGATTATAGGACATAACTGAATCATTCCCCAAGCCCCATACTCAAGGAAACACAAGGTTACCATTGAAGTTGGTAAAGGAAATTCCAAAACTGTTTTCCCTTATTCATGCATCTTTATCATATTTTGTTGTTATATTTATGTTTATGATGAAGTTTGCAAGCTAATCATATGATTTAATCGAAGTTTCACGCATTCTATGCCAAGATACCATGTTCGTGTTCTAGGGTTTACAGGATTGAAAATTGGGGGTTTTTGAATGGGGAAAAATTAGCCCTCAAGACCACCACCATTCAACTCAGCGCTTCTGGACGATCTCAAATGTACCCTCGCGCTTAATTTATGAGCGTCTGAGCTCTAATCGCTATTTTTTGTAAGGGCCTTTTCTGAAACGGTGTAAAAACCGTTGCCAATGCTTTGACATTTTCAGGAAAATAAAACATTGGGGAAGACGATTGTTTGTCATGCTCTGATTGGCTGGTTTGAATCCAGCGCGCATTTTTTTTATTTTTATAACACTAACGCGTTATTTTGTTTATAAATTTTGTTTGTTATTTAACTTACAAAGAAACAACTTGGCACAGTTGGTAGGCGTGTAGGTGGATAACCAAGAGGACCTGGGTTCGATCCCAGGTCTTCACTCTCTTCATATTATTTTGTGTTTAGTGATTCCATGCAGGATCGGCATCAAGGCACATCATGCGCTCTCAACATCAAACCATTCACAAAGCCAGGGAGATCAAATCAAAGGCTCAGATCTGAAGACCATGATGGGTCCTAGTCAAAGCTACCACACGTGGCCTGAAAAAGTCAACAAAGCCTCCAAAATGGGCCAAAATTACTTGGGCTGCACCCCTCTAGTTTGCTTTCTTTTTAACCTTTTTTACATATTCTTCTCTTTTCTTTGTTTTGATTAATTTTTTTAAATGCTTTAATTTAATATTTTCAAAATATAAAAATACCAAAAAAATCAGAAAAAGATAAAAAATAATAATTTTATTTTAGTATTAATTTTGTAAATAAATCCCTTAATTAATTTAGATTTAATTTTAGGTTTTAATTTAATTCTTTTTTCACAATAAACCAAAAATAATAAAAATAGATCTTTGCCCCTTTTTACACTTTTTTAATTAATTAAATATTTTATTATAAGTATCATCAACCATTAATTTTGTAAATAAATTTTATAATTAATTTAGTTTTAATTCTAGGTTTTAACTTTAATGCATTTTCATTAATAAATCAAAAACAATTAGAATTAGAATTAATTATTTGACTTTTAATTAATTTAATTTTCTTTAATGTCATAAATACAAAAAACATAAAAAATAAGTTTCTTTCTTTTTTTATTTAACTTAATTATTTAATAATTTCATTTTAATTCCTTTAAAGGGTTCAACGCCCTCGCATTCGATTATATTCTCTTTTCGCGCATTTTACTTATTTCTTTGATGTAAATATAATGTACTTGTTCCAAAGCCCTGTAATAGTTAATTAGGCTTATATTTTCTGCATTTTATTTTAAATCGGGTCTGGATTAATTTGGCGTTGTAGACCCGCGCCTTTGTAATAGCGTAGGACATTTATCTTTTCCGCACTTTAAATTCCCGCACCTTTAACTGTTAAACAATAACATGAAAGAATGAATGCCCAAAAATAAAATCAAAGCGTAGATCACCAATGCATGACAAGACAAACAATAAACTGAAAATGACACACAATCCACACACCACCCCTAGGGTACGCTTCACTGTTGCCTTGCCCCTCGAAAGGTGATCGTCGAGTAGAGGATGTCTTAGTAAGTCCTCATGATCCGGGAATCGGGCATGAGGGTAGCTTCTAAGGTGTCTTCCCATTGCATTGGTGATCACCATGTCCCGAACCTCGAATTGACCCGAACACCTCCAACGGTGGTGCTACCTACCTCTCAATGGTGGGATAGCACTATCTAAAGGACACTTACACAGCTTAATTCCTTAGGGTAGGTAGATTCTCATAGATACTTGCTCTTTTCAAAAACAAACAAAATACTTTTCACACCTACACTTTCTAAAAGTTTTCAAACAAATTTTTTCGTACACTCTTGAGGACAGATACAAGAGTTACTTAGAGATTTTTCAAACGAAACTTTTTCAAAACCCACTCACCTTGAAAAGCAAACAAACACTTTTGAAAACACAATGAGCAAGTATCTAAGAGCCCATGGATAACCATGGATAGAAAGGATGCTAACACCTTCCCTTTCTATAATCTACCTCCCGAACCGAGAGCAATCTCTTTAAAGGAATTTTTTCTGTGCTTTTGTCCTTTCCATTTGGAGAAAATAAAAGACGATGGCGACTCTTGCTTCCGCGACATTTCGCGAAACCAGCTAAAAAACAGTCAGTTCCAGATCCACCGATCACAGAACTGGCGACTCTGCTGGGGACAATTATAAAGTGAGGTGTACCTTAGGACTAAGATCGTTGTGTTTTCAATTGTCTGAATTGTTTGCTTTATTATTGTGGGTACTGTCTTGGGAGTTCTATAGATCCTAACCCGGATCTGGGGATACCTTCTTAGAAAGTAGCAACAAGGCTGTGAGGGAACTGTGCAGGGTATACCGACATGGTTGAAGCAGTCTGCTACGTTGATGTGGCACTTTGGTGTGTACCGGTAACCCTTGAGTCAATCAAGGAGAGTACGGGGCCTCCGCGTGGTGTCGTGAAGCATCAACAGACCTTAGGAACCTTAATTGAACCATCTTGGCCTCTTTAGGGTAGTGAGATAACTACTTTGGTGTACTCCGAAGTCAGTTGATACTCGATACTACACTCAATTGAGGGTTGTTTTCTTGGGATATTTTGATCGCCAGTCAGTGGCTAAATCGAAACGATGAACAATGAAAGCAATCCAATGATATTGAGATCCTTAGAACCCGGTTACTTTGATAGGACAGGTTTGAGCCCACCAACTTCAAGAGGGTAATACCCAGACCCCATGCTGGCCTAAACTCTAAGGGCTTGTCTTGTGCGACTTGTGTGCCTTACATGTTTGCCTTTGTAAATATTTGTGGTGTGTTTAATCATAGCATCATAACATCATACAGCATCATATGCATCCACTAACCATTTCAGGGGTTCGAATCTTCATCTTTGTTCTTGTTTTGTAGGACATGGAAACTATCCGCAGAAAGACAATTCAGATCAACCTTATAAGGGTCCCTCTTCAGCTTAAGGAGCTTACATCCAGGATTCCCGAGAACTCGTCATTCAGTGAAAGGCATGGTAGACTCATCAGCCTGGTCAATACCAATATTGAGGAAGAAATGGTAAAGGTCATTTTCCAATTCTTTGACCCTCTGCATCACTGTTTTACTTTCCCGGATTATCAGCTGGTGCCTACTCTAGAAGAGTTTTCCCAGCTTCTGAAGATTCCCATTCTCAATCAACTACCCTACAACGGTACGGAAAGGGAACCAAAACTTGAAGAAGTAGCTAAAGCATTATGCCTACAACCATCTGACATCAAGGGGCATTGGGAAGCCAGAAATGGTATCAAAGGATTCTTGGCAAAGTTTCTGTTTGAGAAGGCCCAAGAGTGTTGGAATTCCCTTGACCTACAAGCCTTTGAAGAAGTTGTAGCCCTCCTTGTCTATGGGTTGGTGTTGTTCCCTAAACCAGATCAGCTTATAGATATCAGTGCTGTCAAGGTCTTCATGTCCAGGAATCCTATACCTACGTTGCTGGGGGACATCCTTCACTCATGTTACACTCGAACCATGAGAAAAAGGGGTGTTCTTATGTGTTGCACTCCCCTCCTGGGAAGGTGGTTTATTTCACACCTTCCACAATCAGTTTTGAAGAACGAGCGAGGTTTGAGGTGGTCACAACGGTTGATGACTCTTACACATGCAGATATACATTGGTGTTCTCGGTCCAGAGAGGATGTCACTATTATTGATCGTTGTGGGGAGTACCCTAATGTTCCTTTACTTGGAATCAGAGGAGGTATTACTTACAACCCGTGCCTGGCTTGGAGACAGTTTGGTTATGCTCGGAAAGATGGCCCTCATGAGATGTTAATTCCTGACATAGTTTTTGACTTCGACAAGGATACGCAAGGACTTCGCCAGAAATTTATCAAAGCTTGGAGGATGCCCAGCAAAATAGACAGCAAGACCTTGGGGCACAGGAACTCCATCCCATTGGAGCCTTATCTCAAATGGGTACGAGCCCGCTCCCAGAAGCTGGTGATGCCATATCCTCATGTTCTCCCCGTGATCAAAGAGCCAGACTTGGAAGGAGAGGTGTCCTACACCATTCAACATCCTGACATGCCCACGTCCTGGGAAGAGATGCAGAAAAGTTGGATCCAGCTTAAGGAAGAACGGAATTCTCTGGAAACCAATCTACATGCCAGTGAGAAAAAGATCCTGGAGCTCACCCGCTTGCTGCACGAGGAGAGGAATCTCAATACCTATATTGCTCCGAAGAGGATGCGTAGTGTCTTTTGGGACTGATCTGCTTTGTAATGTTTGCCTATGAGGCTTTAATGTACTGAACAATTATTTTCTTAATAATAACGTGTGTTCCTTTTGGTCTACAACAAATTTGAATTTTCGAACCCTTTGAATGCATTGCATAAACACATATCATTCATCATATGCATCACATGTACTCTTCTTTTCAGGTTGCTGACTGTTCTTCGCTGTTTATTTCAGCATCATGAACCCTGAATCATCAACCGAGGCATCTATCAAGGCTCTCCAGGCGCAGAACGCCCAATTTCAGGAGCTGATCAAAGGTTTGGCTCAAGGCCAACAAGAGTTGAAGACCATGCTTCTGAAGAAGAATAAGAAGAAGAGGAGGACTGTGCTATTTAACACTGGGCGCAGACTCGGGAACACCTTGCGAAATGAGGCTGAGAGGACTACTCCATCTGTGGGGGAAGGTAGTCACCAAGAAGGGGAGGTCCCTACTCCTGTGGTCTCTGATACTGAAACAGACTTCAACGACGAACAGTACCCTCCTGCTGAAGACCGGTACAAGCAGTTGGAGGACAGATTAAAAGCTATGGAAGTTCAGCGTGTGCCTGGACTGGATTTCGGAGACTTGGGGTTATCTACTGGGGTGGTGATTCCACACAAGTTCAAGGCACCTGCCTTTGTGAAGTATGACGGGGCTTCCTGTCCCAAGATGCACCTCCGTTCTTATGTAAGGAAGATCCAGCCTTACACAGCAGACAGGAACTTATGGATCCACTTCTTCCAGGAGAGTCTTTCAGGGACTCACCTCGAATGGTTCTATCAGCTGGATGGGACCAACATTCGTAACTGGGAGGATCTGGCCACTGCTTTTTACAAGCAGTATCAATATAATTCCGACCTCGCTCCTACGCGTACCCAACTCCAGGGTATGTCGCTAGGGTCGGGTGACGGTTTTAAGGAATACGCCCAGAAATGGAGAGATCTGGCTGGCAGGGTGCAACCACCGTTGACGGACCGGGAGCTGGTGGACATGTTTTTGGGGACCCTATCTGGTCCATTTTTCAATCATCTCATTGGTAATTCCTCTGCTGGGTTTACTGATCTGATCCTGACTGGTGAAAGGATCGAGGCAAGTATAAAATCGGGGAAGATACAGAAGGTTGCCTCCTCCAATGCTGAAAAGAAACCCTTCAAAAAGGAGGCTAGTGCTGTATATAGCTCCCGGAGACCAGAGCGACCTGAGCACCGCCAATCTGTCAGTGCGGTAATGATTGCCAAGCCTGCTGCCGCTCCTCGGCCGACCAATCCTCAAAGGGCTGAAAGACCCCGGAGAGAGTTCACCCGGTTAAGCATGACCCTATCGCAGATCCTGCCACAGTTGCTATCCACCAATTTAGTGACTGTCAGAGAGGCTCCAAAGTTTCCCAATACTGCATCTCCTAAGTACAATCCGAATGCTCGTTGTGCTTATCATTCTGACAGCCCGGGGCATTCCACTGATGACTGTTGGGCATTAAGGAGCAAGCTGCAGGACCTTATTGACGCCAAAGAGGTACAGTTTGAGGCATCTGAGAAGCCTAATGTAGTGACAGCTCCCCTGCCTGCTCATGGAGTGAATGCTATTGGGGACGAAGACGAAGTGGATGAAGCTGAGTTTGATAGCTGGATTTACCCGGCAACTGACGGTGGACTTAGCAATTGGAGTGCTAAGGACAATCTATCTATTTCTCTTGTTACTAAGTAATGAACTTCTTTGTTTTGGATTTGTAATAAACAATAACTTGAAACTGTATGGCCCGGTGTCTTACCCGGGGCACCTTGGTCTTATTTATGAGGGCTTTTGTTTGTCACTGTCATATATTATAAATAAAAGCATTGGACGTTTTTCACATTTCAAATTTTGCGCTCCTTTTCTTTCCTTTCTTTACATATTGTAAAACAGCTGTATTTACACACACTCACTCATACAGGTTTCAATCCACTCTGGATCCCACTGGTAACGACTCTGCTACTGCCAATTATGACTTTGAAAATCCGATCAACTTAGCCGAAGACGAAGGTGAAGATGATTGCGAAGTGCCTGGCGAGCTTGCAAGACTGTTGCTTCAGGAAGAGAGGGCAATTCAACCCCATGAAGAGCCGGTGGAAACAATAAACTTGGGTACTGAGGCAGACAGGAAAGAGGTAAAGATTGGTGCCAACCTAGAGCTCAGCGTGAAGCAACGGTTGACTCAAATGCTGCATGATTATATGGAGATCTTTGCCTGGTCCTACGAAGACATGCCCGGGTTGGATACCGACATTGTGGTCCATCACTTGCCAACTAAGGAAGATTGCCCTCCGGTTAAGCAAAAGGTCCGCCGTATGCGTCCAGAGATGTCTGAGAAGATTAAAGCCGAGGTTATGAAGCAGTTTGATGCCGGATTTCTTGCAGTGACTTCTTACCCTCAGTGGGTTGCTAATGTGGTGCCAGTACCTAAGAAGGACGGTAAGGTCAGAATGTGTGTCGATTACAGGGATCTGAACAGGGCCAGCCCCAAAGATGACTTCCCTCTACCTCACATTGATGTCCTTGTTGATAATACAGCTCAGCATAAGGTGTTCTCTTTCATGGATGGTTTTTCAGGCTACAACCAGATCAAGATGGCTCCTGAAGACATGGAAAAGACTACATTTGTTACTCAGTGGGGCACCTTCTGCTACAAGGTCATGCCTTTTGGACTAAAGAACGCTGGGGCAACCTACCAGCGTGCCATGGTTGCTTTATTTCATGACATGATCCATCATGAGATAGAAGTGTACGTTGACGACATGATCGCAAGGTCCCAGACTGAGGAAGAACACCTGGATCATCTGCAGAAGTTGTTTGACCGGTTGAAACTATACAAGCTGAGATTGAACCCGAACAAGTGCACCTTCGGGGTAAGATCTGGGAAGTTGCTAGGCTTCGTTGTAAGCGACAAAGGAATTCAAGTGGACCCTGCTAAGGTCAAAGCTATTCAAGAGATGCCAGTTCCCAAGACAGAGAAGGAAGTCAGAGGCTTTTTAGGACGCCTGAATTACATTGCTCGGTTCATCTCACACCTGACTGCTACTTGTGAACCAATCTTCAAGCTGTTGAAGAAAGATCAGGTAGTACGTTGGAATGATGAATGTCAGGCTGCTTTCAACAGAATCAAAGAGTATCTCCAAGAACCACCTATCCTTATGCCACTAGTTGAAGGGAGACCTCTGATACTATACCTGACAGTGCTTGACAACTCAATGGGGTGTGTGCTGGGACAGCATGACGAGTCTGGCCGAAAAGAGCATGCCATTTATTACCTTAGCAAAAAGTTTACCGACTGTGAGACCCGATACTCACTGCTTGAGAAAACTTGCTGCGCTTTGGTATGGGCTGCTCGCCGGCTGAGACAGTATATGTTGACTCACACTACCTTATTGATCTCAAAGATGGATCCTATAAAGTACATATTCGAAAAGCCTGCTCTGTCTGGGAGAATTGCAAGATGGCAAATGATCTTGACGGAATACGACATTCAGTACACGACCCAGAAAGCCATCAAGGGAAGTGTATTGGCAGACCACTTGGCACATCAGGCCGTAGATGACTATCAGTCAATGAACTTCGAGTTTCCGGATGAAAGCATCATGATAGTGACTGATTGTGAAGTACCTGGACCGGATGAAGGACCTGAGGATGGATCCCGATGGTCTATGCACTTTGACGGAGCCTCCAATGCTTTGGGTAATGGTATCGGCGCTGTGATCATATCCCCTCAAGGCACTCATACTCCACTCACTGCCCGGCTATGTTTCAACTGCACCAACAACATGGCGGAGTATGAGGCGTGCATCATGGGACTCAAAGCTGCAATTGACTTAAGGATCAAGTTTCTGAGTGTCTTCGGAGATTCCGCTCTCGTGATCAACCAGATCAAAGGCGAGTGGGATACGAAACATCCGAATCTTATTCCTTACAAAGAATGTGTGTTGACAATGATCCCCCATTTCACAGAGATAACCTTTGAACATTTCCCAAGGGAGGAGAATCAGTTAGCGGACGCGTTAGCCACAATGTCTTCTATGTTCAAAGTCAAATGAGACAATGAGGCTCCCCGGATCATCATCTGGAAATTGGACGAACCGGCATACTGTTGCGATCTCGAGACTGAATTGGTGACTGAGAAACCTTGGTACCATGAGGTGAAGAGGTATCTGGAAGCTCAGGAATACCCTGAAGGTGCATCTGTCAATGATAAGAAATTCCTGAGAAGGTTCGCAGCAAAGTTTTTCCTTAGCAACGGCATCTTGTACAAGCGAAACCATGATTCAACCTTACTGCGTTGTGTGGATAAGACTGAAGCAGAAAGGATCATGGAAGAGCTGCATGAAGGGACCTTTGGTACACATTCCAGTGGGCACACTATGGCTAAGAAGATCCTTCGGGCAGGATATTACTGGTCCACAATGGAAGCTGACTGCTACCAACATTCCAGGACATGCCATAAGTGCCAGATTTATGCAGACAAGGTGCATGTTCCTCCAGTTCCCCTGAATGTTCTGACCGCACCTTGGCCTTTTGCAATGTGGGGCATTGACATGATTGGTGAGATCAGACCTACGGCATCTAACGGGCATCGCTTCATCCTTGTAGCGATTGATTACTTTACAAAATGGGTCGAAGCAGCATCCTATGCTACGGTAACCAAGACTGTTGTGGCACGGTTCATTCGGCATAACCTGATCTGCCGATACGGCGTCCCTGAGAGAATTATTACAGATAACGGTACCAATCTGAATAACAAAATGATCACTGAGCTCTGCGAACAGTTCAAAATACAGCACCACAATTCTTCTCCTTACAGACCGAAGATGAATGGGGCTGTAGAAGCAGCAAATAAAAATATCAAGAAAATCATGCAGAAGATGACAGTGACTTATAAAGATTGGCACGAGATGTTACCGTTCGCTCTACATGGGTATTGTACCTCAGCTAGGACATTAACCGGGGCAACTCCTTTCTCTTTGGTTTACGGCATGGAGACAGTCTTGCCAATCGAAGTGCAGATACCCTCTCTCCGGATAATGAAGGATGCAAATCTGAACGAAGATGATTGGATCCAGACACGACTTGATCAGCTAAACCTCATTGATGAAAAGAGACTTGCTGCTATCTGTCATGGTCAGACGTATCAGAAACGGATGATCAGGGCATTTAACAAAAAGGTCAGACCACAGGAATATCAAGTTGGGGATTTGGTAATCAAGAGAATCATCCTTCCTCAGAGTGATCCAAGGGGCAAATGGACCCCTATGTACGAAGGGCCATTTGTGGTTAAACATGTGTTCTCAGGAGGAGCCATGATTCTAACCAACATGGATGGTGACGACCTTCCTCACCCCGCCAATGCAGACATAGTAAAAAGATACTACGCATAAAAAGACCCGCTAGGCTGACATGCCTAGGCAAAAATTAGGGCTTCCCGTCGAACCAAAAGGGTTCGGGCAAAATGAAGGGATGAAATGAAAAAATCTGTACACCCGGCAAGTCGAAAACCTGAAAAGGCGGCTTGGGCAAAAATGGGTATCCCGGTGGACTGAAAACCCGAAAGGGCGGTCTAGGCAAAAATTAGGGATACAAGCGTAATACTATGTCTCATTGATTACCTTGCATCCAGAATCCGGTATCTACATCAAGTTCAGACGGCATCGATCAGTCAGCTTCATCTTCGTTTAGGTCATCAAGTGATGAGACGCTCGGAGATATAACGGCAATAGCAGAGTTGAAACCCAGTGGGATCATTCATTTCACACAGCTGTTTTATTTTCTTTTGTACAAAATTTGTATAAACTCTTTTGTTCGGCGGCGTTCTCTTACTAGGACGTCAGCCTCTTGTACACAAAACGCCTATTTTCGGGCCATTCAAAAATCAATACAAATATACTTTTCAGTTAAAAGTACCAATTGTTCTTTCTTTTTCTGTTTTGTTTTGCGAAGAACGTCCAAGGTTCAATTTGTGATATATGCATTGACAATAATTTGCTAACTCATAAATATTTGCATACAAAACAAAGGATTAATTACAGGTAACGTTAGAAACAGGGGCAATAAAGAGTTGTCTAAGCAATCTAATTATTCTATCCTCCAAGGTACCAAGGTAGGTTCAGCTAAAGAACATAACCAGATATCCTAATTCCCCAGAGAGTAAGCAAGTCAGTGCACTCTTCTCCAAGCAAAATTATCAAACTTAAGGAAGTTGGGTGTCCTCCAGCAGATCTCAACATTCCCCAGCAGTACATGCATTCTTAACAAGCATCCCCGACAGTCTTGGTCTAAAGATTGTTCCCCGGCGGTATATCAAACATTCAGTGGTGTCACTTCCCCCGATACATCTCAAAACTTCCCCAGGAGAATCCAATCCAGTTTCCCCCGGAAAGTTGGAAGTCATCTCCCCAAGCAGTAAGCTTATCCCCAGTAGATTCTGTAAGCTTATCCCCTCGCAGAGCACGAACGCGTCGTCCGGCTTTATTTAAAGAGTTATTTCCTTAACAGGATATAACTGGGTTATCCTCAGCCAAAAGCCACGGAAAGAGCGTCCTCGACGGAGTCTTCTTATCCCCAGCGAAGTCCATTAACACTTCCAATATAACGATGGTATCCACAGCAAGTTATCATCAACACTCAACAAGGCATCCCTCTTCCCACAGAGTATTGCTTCCCAGCATGGTCGCTAGAGTATCTTTTCTCCCCGCAGAATCTTCCATTTGCCAAGTTTATTCCGCAACAGAGTCATCTTCTCCTACCGGTATTCTTGCAGTTATCATCCCCAGCGGAAGCAAAATCTATTCTTCAACATCAGCCCAGGATATGACTTCCCGGCACCCGTCAAGGATTTACTTTCTTAGACGAAAACATACATTCATAAAACATCACATACATCATTATAGCATGCATAGACGCATTATATCATACAAATCTCATTTATGTTGAGAACATCATTGCTTGATCCATATCATGCATTGCATATGACTGACCTCTATTATTTCAGGAAAGTTTCAGCTAAATTCTCAATCATATTTCAAGGCCTTCTCTAGTCCAGCTAAATCGACCCCAAACAGATTTTTCTGATGAAGACTCAGTAGAAGTTATCAAAGGTTTTTCTCAGACGCCCGCTTTTGAGATTATAATTTCCTATGGTTCTCTCCCGACGTTGTGGAGGTGATAATTCCATCCCAGGTTTTTCTCAGACGCCCGCTTTTGAGATTATAATTTCCTATGGTTCCCTCTCCGACGGTGAGTGAGGTGATAATTCCTTTTCAGATGGTTCCCTCTCCGACGGTGAGTGAGGTGATAATTCCTTTTCCTATGGTTCCCTCTCCGACGGTGCGTGAGGTGATAATTCCTTTTCAGATGGTTCCCTCTCCGACGGTGAGTGAGGTGATAATTCCTTTTCAGATGGTTCCCTCTCCGACGGTGAGTGAGGTGATAATTCCTTTTCAGATGGTTCCCTCTCCGACGGTGAGTGAGGCGATAATTCCTTTCAGATTATAATTTCCTATGGTTCCCTCTCCGACGGTGAGTGAGGTGGTAATTCCTTTTCAGATGGTTCCCTCTCCGACGGTGAGTGAGGTGATAATTCCGTCCCTAAATGATTCCCTCTCCGACGGTGAGTGAGGTGATAATTCCTTTTCAGATGGTTCCCTCTCCGACGGTGAGTGAGGTGATAATTCCCTTTCTTATGTTTCCCTCTCCGACGGTGAGTGAGGTGACAATTCCCTTTCAGATTATAATTGCCTATGGTTCTCTTCCCGATCCTGCGAAGATGGTAATTCCCACCAAGATTTTCTCAACGAGCGTTGTTGAAGTTAAATTCACCCAAGGTTCTCTCACCGTTCATGCTGAGGTAGTAACCATCCCTGGTTCATTCATCATCTTTTGAAGCTCCAGACTCAGCTCCTGTAACCAGTCAGGACACATCTATACCAAGCATCTGAAAATCAGCTCCTACAACATGTCAGGTACTCATTTTTCTTTTACAGGTATACAGGTTCTCGCTAAGGAATCTCTTATGCGATCAAAGTCCAGATGGCATCTATAAGCCCATCATCCTACTCGTCAATCTCTAAATGGCATCTATAAGCCCATTCCCACCACATCACTGCCACTATGTGAGCGCAAATTTCTGGGCACTCTAGTGTTCAATCATCTTCTACCCTCGGATTACGAAAAGGCACGTCAGCCAATCTACACCCTCAGGTCTAAGAAGATTGAACAGGGGCAACTGTTGTACCCCAAAATTTTCCCTCCCATATTCTTCAAGAAATTGCCAAGTCAAGCTTCAAATCTCCCCAAGGATTGCACTGTGCAAGGACCTCCTATACAGTCAAAATTAGGGTTTGTGTTCTGGTCAAGAAAATGAAGTTTCTAAAGGTCCAATAAAGTCTCACATGCCTATAAATATGGTCAAGCATCCTCATATCAAGTTTCAAGACTTTCAGCACAAAATTGCACAGTCAAAAACCCTAATTGCACTACAATCAACTATAGGGGCAAAATGGTCATTTGACAGTCAAAAGTTCAAATTTTTGGTCAACATATCATTTTGAAGCCACAAACATCATTTGATCAATACTTGATCATGATTCTCAACATTTGGCTCAAAAAATCATCAAGATGCAAAAGTTTCTATTTTTGGATAGCTGAAAAAGTCAACTGAAATTGACCAGGGCATAACTTTCACATGGATTATCAGAAAAATTCCATCCAAAGCTCATTTTGAAGAGAAAGACATTTCCTACAACTAATCTTCATACTTAAAGTCCAAGAAATGCTCTCACAAAAAGTTATCAATTTCAACATTATAGGTCATTTTCAAAAGTCAACAAAAAGGGACTTTAAGTCAAAGGCCATAACTTGAGATTGGTAAATCAAAATGACATGGGACCAAAGGCATTGGTTAGAGGACTCAAAAACCTTTCCAAAATGTCCAAGAACATGAGCAAAGCTTAAAAATTGAGCAAGTTATGCATTGGAGAAGTTGGGAAATTTTTGTGAAATGGCCAAAATCATTTATCCTTGAAATCTCATTTTTGACAAAAGGGGCCCACTTTTTCCACTTGAATTGACTTGGCCATGCTTCCCACGTGTCCCACCTTTTATTTCATATTTTTTAATTAACTTTTTATTTTTTATTGATTTTCTTGGATTTAATTAAGTTTAAATCTTTTAAAATCAAGGAAAAATCAAAAAGTTTGATTAAATGAAATATTTGGCCTTAACTAGCCTTGAAACATCATTAAGCCTATACCAAATTCGTGTAAGGAGGCAAATAAGGCAAGAATTCAAAAATAAGGCAAAAATGGAAGGTGTGATAATGGAGGTTTATGTGAAAATCCAAAACATCAATGCAAGGTATTATTGGCCATAACTCCCATCCAAACACCTTGCTTAGGGTATATACAAGTGATCAGAAACCAAATAGAAAGAAGCTACGCAGGAACCTTGATAGCAAATTCACATTTTTTTGCAAAAATCTCAAATCTGAAAACACCATTACAGGGCGATTCAAGTCTCAAAACCTATTCCATTGGCTTCTTGGAGGATTATAGGACATAACTGAATCATTCCCCAAGCCCCATACTCAAGGAAACGCAAGGTTACCATTGAAGTTGGTAAAGGAAATTCCAAAACTGTTTTCCCTTATTCATGCATCTTTATCATATTTTGTTGTTATATTTATGTTTATGATGAAGTTTGCAAGCTAATCATATGATTTAATCGAAGTTTCACGCATTCTATGCCAAGATACCATGTTCGTGTTCTAGGGTTTACAGGATTGAAAATTGGGGGTTTTTGAATGGGGAAAAATTAGCCCTCAAGACCACCACCATTCAACTCAGCGCTTCTGGACGATCTCAAATGTACCCTCGCTTAATTTATGAGCGTCTGAGCTCTAATCGCTATTTTTTGTAAGGGCCTTTTCTGAAACGGTGTATAAACCGTTACCAATGCTTTGACATTTTCAGGAAAATAAAACATTGGGGAAGACGATTGTTTGTCATGCTCTGATTGGCTGGTTTGAATCCAGCGCGCATTTTTTTATTTTTATAACACTAACGCGTTATTTTGTTTATAAATTTTGTTTGTTATTTAACTTACAAAGAAACAACTTGGCACAGTTGGTAGGCGTGTAGGTGGATAACCAAGAGGACCTGGGTTCGATCCCAGGTCTTCACTCTCTTCATATTATTTTGTGTTTAGTGATTCCATGCAGGATCAGCATCAAGGCACATCATGCGCTCTCAACATCAAACCATTCACAAAGCCAGGGAGATCAAATCAAAGGCTCAGATCTGAAGACCATGATGGGTCCTAGTCAAAGCTACCACACGTGGCCTGAAAAAGTCAACAAAGCCTCCAAAATGGGCCAGAATTACTTGGGCTGCACCCCTCTAGTTTGCTTTCTTTTTAACCTTTTTTACATATTCTTCTCTTTTCTTTGTTTTGATTAATTTTTTTAAATGCTTTAATTTAATATTTTCAAAATATAAAAATACCAAAAAAATCAGAAAAAGATAAAAAATAATAATTTTGTTTTAGTATTAATTTTGTAAATAAATCCCTTAATTAATTTAGATTTAATTTTAGGTTTTAATTTAATTCTTTTTTCACAATAAACCAAAAATAATAAAAATAGATCTTTGCCCATTTTTACACTTTTTTAATTAATTAAATATTTTATTATAAGTATCATCAACCATTAATTTTGTAAATAAATTTTATAATTAATTTAGTTTTAATTCTAGGTTTTAACTTTAATGCATTTTCATTAATAAATCAAAAACAATTAGAATTAGAATTAATTATTTGACTTTTAATTAATTTAATTTTCTTTAATGTCATAAATACAAAAAACATAAAAAATAAGTTTCTTTCTTTTTTTATTTAACTTAATTATTTAATAATTTCATTTTAATTCCTTTAAAGGGTTCAACGCCCTCGCATTCGATTATATTCTCTTTTCGCGCATTTTACTTATTTCTTTGATGTAAATATAATGTACTTGTTCCAAAGCCCTGTAATAGTTAATTAGGCTTATATTTTCTGCATTTTATTTTAAATCGGGTCTGGATTAATTTGGCGTTGTAGACCCGCGCCTTTGTAATAGCGTAGGACATTTATCTTTTCCGCACTTTAAATTCCCGCACCTTTAACTGTTAAACAATAACATGAAAGAATGAATGCCCAAAAATAAAATCAAAGCGTAGATCACCAATGCATGACAAGACAAACAATAAACTGAAAGTGACATACAATCCACACACCACCCCTAGGGTACGCTTCACTGTTGCCTTGCCCCTCGAAAGGTGATCGTTGAGTAGAGGATGTCTTAGTAAGTCCTCATGATCCGGGAATCTGGCATGAGGGTAGCTTCTAAGGTGTCTTCCCATTGCTTTGGTGATCACCATGTCCCGAACCTCGAATTGACCCGAACACCTCCAACGGTGGTGCTACCTACTTCTCAATGGTGGGATAGCACTATCTAAAGGACACTTACACAGCTTAATTCCTTAGGGTAGGTAGATTCTCATAGATACTTGCTCTTTTCAAAAACAAACAAAATACTTTTCACACCTACACTTTCTAAAAGTTTTCAAACAAATTTTTTCGTACACTCTTGAGGATAGATACAAGAGTTACTTAGAGATTTTTCAAACGAAACTTTTTCAAAACCCACTCACCTTGAAAAGCAAACAAACACTTTTGAAAACACAATGAGCAAGTATCTAAGAGCCCATGGATAACCATGGATAGAAAGGATGCTAACACCTTCCCTTTCTATAATCTACCTCCCGAACCGAGAGCAATCTCTTTAAAGGAATTTTTTCTGTGCTTTTGTCCTTTCCATTTGGAGAAAATAAAAGACGGTGGCGACTCTTGCTTCCGCGACATTTCGCGAAACCAGCTAAAAAACAGTCAGTTCCAGATCCACCGATCACATCCTACATCCATACATCATTTACAAATATCATAGCATGTGCATACAAAATGCATATAACACACTCTTATTTACTTTGAGAACATTATCTACGCAATGCATTTCATACATCATGACATTGCATACAACTAACTTCTTTATCTTTTCAGGTAAAGTCTACAAACATACAAATATGATCAACAATTCTCAAACATGTCCAAGATTAATTCCAGAAAAAAGACAGGGCAACTATCTATGTGACCAAGTCAGAGGTTAATTCCCGAAACAAGATGCAACAGCTATCTCTACAGCCAACAAAAATCAGGTCCCAGGTTAATTCCCGAAACAAGACGGGGTAACTATCTGGATGACCAGACACAAATTAATTCCTGGAATAAGACATGACAACTATCTATGAAAGAAAATTATAGATCAATTCCCGAAACAGGACAATGAGACTATCTACAAAAATAGATTGAAGAGTAATTCCCGAAATAGGACGTGGAAACTATCTATACAACCAAGCAAATATTAACTCCAGAAACAGGACGAGGAAACTATCTTTCTTTATGATCAAGTGAAGATCAATTCCTGAAACAGGACGAGGTGACTATCTTTATCACCAGGTGGTATGAATTCCCGAAACAGGACATGTTTACCAATAAAAAATAGATTATAGATCAATTCCTAAATAGGACGGGGCGACTATCTACATGACAAACACTTCCCTTCAGAGACTGAATTCTGAAAAGCATTTTCATTCAGATCATCATTCTGAAAAGCATTTTCATTCAGATCATCATTCTGAAAAGCATCTTCCTTCAGAGGTTTATTCTGAAAAGCATTTCCTTCAAAAATTCATTCTAACAAGCATTTCCCTCAGAGACTAAATCTGACAAGAAGCTACTCAAACACCTTCCCCAGAGGTTCATTCCAGAAAGCGTCCCTCAAATACTGTCAAGCGTAAACTCCTTCTGTTATTTCTATCAACAGTTACTTTAAATGGCATCATAAGCCCATATTCAAAGACTCTTTGTCACCTCTATGAATGGAATCTTTAAGCCCATTCAAGCAATATTGTCAACCAACAGTGTTACTGCCTGTACATGTGAGTGAAAATTTCGGGGCACTTAGGTGTTCAATCATCTTCTACCTTCAATTCAGGAATGGTGGACATGCCAATCTAAATCTTCAAGTTTAAGGAGATTGAACATGGGAAACTTTTGTACCCTAAAATTTTCCCTCCCATTTTTCTTCAATACATTCTCCTAAGGTCCTCATTTGCTCAAGGTTGCCTAAGAATTGATCAGACAAATTCTCCTCCTAAGCAATGAGTCCACAATTAGGGTTTTGTATTTCTCAAGGAAGATCTGGTTTCCAAAGTCTCAAATGGTTTTCATCATTCTTCATATGTCCCTAAGAAGGCTCATGTCAAATTTTAATCCTTGCATCATAAGTTTGCTCAAACAATGACTCATATGACTGAAAATCAACTGTATTGGGTAAAAATTCAACTATGGTCAACATACAATCAAACCTCAAGATTTTTGGTCAACATCAAGATTTTGAAGTAGTATTCATTATTTTATCAAGGGTTGATCATGATTCCTCAAGAAAAGCCCTCAGTTCATCAAAAGTCAAAAGTTGCCAAATTAGGGTTTCCTTAGAAGAAGTCAACTGAACTTTGACCAAGCATAAATTTCACATGTTTCATAAGTTTTTCCCCTACCAAAGCCCATTTGTAGGGAATTAAATTCTCTACAACTTTGACTCTCTAAGATCAAGTCCAAGAAGTGCATCATTTGAGAGAAAGAAGCCAATACATTACAGGTCCTTTCAAAAGTCAACAAAAAGACACTTTTTGTCAAGGCAACTTACATCAAGATAAATTATTCAAAAGAAAAAATAATAAACATAGATATTGTAGGGGACATCTTGATATTTCCAAAAAGTCCAAGATCACTTTCAAAATATGAAAATTGAGAGAGTTATGACCATTTCAAGTTGGGAAATTTTGAGAGAATGCATGAAGTTCAAAGTGAGCAAGCTTTTTATTTTGGGCTATTGGGCCTAAGTTTTCAAATCCAAACTTATATTTTATTTATTTTTATTTTTATTCAATTAAAACCAAAATAAATTAAATAAAATATAAGATCAATAGGTTAAGACATGTGGGTTTTGCTATGGATCATATTTAAGGCCCAAGATTAAACGTGCAAGCTGTCAAATTCATGCAAGGTTGATTGGTGCAAGATTGAGCCAAAAATAGCAAATTTCCATACAAATTTTCAATCAAAATCTTCACCTCTTAATGACATGATTCTTTCCACTTTTGTTAACCTAATTTGATTGTCCTGTATATACACAACAACTCAGACCAACAACACACGAAAAAGCTGCCTCAAACACACCCCTAAAGAATTCACAAAATTCAAAGAAAAGTACAAAATTCGTACTTCAGTTTCCAACCACTTTCAATCCAAACTAAGGCCAGCAACCACTTTCTGAGGATCAAAGGAGTTGATCCAAGTCCACAACTGAATCTCTCAAGCGCCAGAATGCACTATCTCAACCACATCAGTTGGCAAGTTTGGTAAATTTCTAATCCTTGATTTTATGTATTTTCGATCATTTCTAAAATGTTAAATCTATTCATATGCACGATTAGAATAAGATTGACGCATTACATGTGAGATTTGACGCAGGAATCACGTTTCACCATTGTTAGGGCTCAAAAATCGTTGAACATCGAATTGGATGATACAAGCATTTTCAATCCCAACTAACCGTGCCATTGAAATCGTAGCATGTCAATTAGTGGATCTAAGTCATTAGATATTTTATTTTAATGTGTTTTTCACAGGTTTGATGAAAGGCAAGTTGGAGAAGACGACTGGAGCTAGGGCTCCGACGCCTCTCTGGTTCAAGCATCTTGCTTATATTATATATTTATTGATTGGCATAGGTTAATGGATCTACAGCCGCCCCAGCGGTAGAAGCACGCGTGATAAGGCATTGTTATACCAGGGCACAGGTTCGATCAATGCCTCTAGTATTTTGTTTTTCATATTTTTGTTCTATTGCAGATTCAACATAGCTAACCCTCATGCGTCCATTATGCACCTCATCTTATCATCATCAGATCTCCACAAGTTTAGATCTCACGCCCCATATTTGCTGGAACATGGTGAACCCTCCTTTGAAGCCCCATTGGATCTCAGACAAGCATAATGGGCTTGCTGTTTTGGGCCTAGTGAATTTATTTTTTCACCCCCTGGTTTGCTTCGATACAGACCCAATTTCATTTCATTTTATTTTATTTTACATAATTAGATTAACTTTTTTTAAAGAAAATTAAAATCAATTTAGACTTTAGTTTTTCTAATTAACTTAATTAATCTTTTTTTAATTAAATTAATTTCTTTTTTTTAAATCAATAATTTAGTTTTTTTAGGTTTATCATTAAACCCTTATTTTTCCAATTAAAATCAATTTAGGGTTTGTTTTAATTAATTAATTATTTTTTCTTAATTAAAACTAATTAGAGTTTTTAGGTTAAACATTAAACCTTTTTTCTGTCAAAAATCACAACAATTTCTTTCCCCGTTTCTCTTTACTTTATAGCTTCGCGTATTTTATTATTTTTGCATTATTTTTCTGATTATGTAACTGCTACGGTTTGTAATAGTTTAAATTAGGGTTTTACTCTTTCCCCCCCGATATTTATTATTTGTACCCCCACCCCCGAAGCCTGGTAATAACGTAGATTTTTATTTCCCGCACTTTAATGCTTTATTATTGCTATTACTGTTTAGTTAATAGGATTGTATGACAAGATTTAAAAACAATTGTAGAAAACCCTAAATGCAAGATAAATAAACTGATCATGAATCACTTTTCATACTTGCACCTCTGGGGTAAACTCACTTGTTGCCTCGAAAAAATGGTCATGTCCTTCGAAAGCAGGGATACCCTTAGCAAAGACCCTCGGTTAATATCATCATAAAGATCATAGTTCTGCGATGTCCCTCGATTTTCCTATGAGAAAGGATCTTGTCCCTCGATGTTGCCTATGAATATATGATGACATTGCCTTTGAATTGCTAAGGTATCCCTACAAGTTTCCTTTATGGTTGTATGATGACTCGCGTATGTCCCTCAGACATCCAACAATAGGTCTTCCTACTAACTAATGGTAGGATAACAATATCTAAAGGAGGAGGAAAATAACACGAAAGACTTTTGAGTATGTAGATCGCTCGTAATCGCTTGCTCACAAAAACAAAACATCTTTTTCACAAACACTTCTTCTGAAATATTTTCAAAAACAAACACTTTGTACGCATTCTTAACTGATACAAGAATTATTACAAAGTTGTCGTACTTAGGCATTTTTCAAAATATTTCCAAACACAATCGCAAAGCTTTTTAAAAAAAGTGAGCTAGCGATTAAGAGCCTGTAGATGACTACATATGAAAATGATGCTAACATCTTCCCTTTTCATAACCTACCCCCCGAACTCATAAAAATCTCAAAAGTCTTTCCTGTTCTTTTCACCATTTCCTTTATTCGATAAAAGAAAAGTCGGTGGTGGCTCTTACTATCTGCAACATTTGTGATAAAATGCAAAAACTAAAGTCAGTTCTCCGACTGTATTACAGTTCCTGACGATCATAATGAGAGTTGTACACAATATAATACGAAAGGACTGTCTTTATGCCACCCTAGAGGGTAGAGGTAACAAAACACTTTTTGTACGTTTTGTACACCGTCACACGTTAACCATTTTGAACTTCTTTTAATCTTCAGAGGCCTCGGATAATTTGAATGTTTGAAGCTTGTTGTAGAAGAATCACTCTTAAGTCTTAGAACCTAAGTGTTGGAGTCTTCAGAACTTGTCCCATAAGAACCTTGTCTTCGGAGTCTTCAGCACTTGGTCGTAAAAAAAATATTTTCTTTAGATCATCAGAACTTGTTCCGCAGAACCTCGTCTTCATAATGTTCAGAACTTAGAACACATATAAGCAAAGGTTTAGAAGCCCTCCAAAGCTTAACCACAAAGTCACGATCAGAACCTCTTGTACTAGCGTTCCTATGAATCTTTTCATAAGACGAATTCCAGAATATTGACTTTAACTGTAACACATAACCAAATGTTTTATTCTAGCAGTGTTTATGTTCAAAACCTGATGATGTCACACACCTTGATACCAGAGTTAGAACATTACAACAGAAACTACATATTAGAATGAAACCATTAGAGTATACAATTGTTCTTTATGATACCATGTAAAATTATCATCAAAATCTTAAGGCCAGATGTAGAAACACTTCTTGTTCTTACATAATGAACAATGCAATTTATCAAACAATTGGTGTGCGAACGAATTTTCTGAAATTTTCCTTGAGTTTTGTTGATATGAAAAAGCACTAATAATAAAAGTGATTATAAGCTAATCAATAACCAATTTAAAACAAAAACAACCACAAAAATTCTTACGAGTCGATTAATCAATCAATGAAATTTAACAAATTGCTTCATGAAAAGTAAAGCAAGTAAGGATATAAGAAAGAATGACACTAAGATTTGTTTAGAAAGTTCACCAATCGTCCTCGTCATGGATACGTCTCCCCCAATTCTGTTTTGGAATTGAGATAATTTCTTACTATGCAAAAAGTTGATTACAAGAGAAGTGTTTCAAGAGCAACCCTTCAAACACTAACTGTTTGTTGTTTATTCAATCCTTCTCTTCTTTTGATCTTGATCAAGACCAAGACATAATAGCTATCAGTTTATTTATGGAATCTTGCTACTCCTTTGGGTACCAAACTCCAAAGCTCTTTCGCACACGATCAATTGTAACTATTAAACACAAGCACTTCCAATTTGATTCAACGTTCTCTCGATACTCCACTGGGTACCAAACTCTAAAGCTTTCAGTTGGCCGCAATTCTCTTTTGAAAGTCTTGTACAAAACCCCCAAATCTAACAAAGATCTTGAAGGATAAACCCTAGGTTTTTCCGGATGAAATCCCCCACAATTCTCAACTTAATATTCTTGATTATTGTCATACCCTAATTTTTACCCCTAAGATCCCATATCATTTTTCATTTTTACATATCTTCTTGGTATCTCCTCACCCTCATATATTTTGTTTTGTTCTTAAGAGATTTGTTTGTGTATCTTTACATTTGTTTTTATATGCTTTATATTTTCACTAACCATTAATCAAAATACGAAAATATGTCTTGTTTGTTTTGTTTCTTTTACAAGATAAGACTTTGAATCAAGAAGTTTAGGTGATGGTTCCGATCAGGGTATAGAGGATTGAATCAAAATTGTATTCTTTAGATGATACTTGTCAAGTGGTTAAGGTTTGCTTTGAGTTTTATCAAGTCAAGATGTTTCTTGTTGATTAAGCTATTGAATTCATTTTCTTGTGGAGCATTGATTCAAGAATGTTCAAATTAAATCAAGTAGCATCAAGTTCTTAAGCATTTATTTTGTTTAAGCATTTGATTCAAGTTAAAGATAGAAGATAATGCAAGTGATTTACTTGGAATTCAGGATATAACTCCAACTTCATTCATATGAATCATTTTGAGTTCAAGTTACCAAAGGCACCACATTCATCACTTTTCAAGACATTTTAAAAGTTCAAATTTCAAGTTTAAATGTTATTAAAATTAAATCATTTCGAGGACTTTTATTCAAGGTCATTGCAAGACATAACTTAATTCAAATGCAAGTTCATTTAAAGTTTGTAAAACAATTCAAAGCGTTCAAGAAATTGCAAATATGAAAGGTTGATTTGAATTAAAACATGACAATTTTCATTTTGGTACATTGTTTTCTCAAGTTACAAAGGTACCGTTCCAATTGTTAGGGCCTAAATTTCAAGTTACAACAAGAACATTCAAGTTCCATGGCCTAAAAATTCCAAAGAAACTTCATCAATTTACAAGAGAATTTTAAGTCTTATTACTTAAACTTCAAGCAAAATTGTCAATTCTACATGTTACAAGAACACTCAAGACTTCTAAACCTAAGTCCTCAAGCTACATTTTTTATCAAGAAGGATTAAAATTCTATGACTTCAAATTGTTTAGTACAAGATGAATTCAAATTGAAAGAATGCTAAATTTCCTAAAAATAGCTTGAAGTTCTTTCTTTCCTCAAGATCACTTGGTTGCTCCCATGTCAAGCCTTGAATCAATCTTCCAAGCTTCAAGTGGCCACAGTTTTGGCCTTCTTCTCCAACAATTTTATCCTCCATGCCCACCATATCATCATCAACACATGAAAAAGGAAATAAAGAGGTGATATTAGTACATGATATTAGCATTGCAAGGTCAAACATCAAGATTATTTGGTACATAGGACAAAGATTGCATCAACAAAAAGGAATAATCAAGTTCAGGCCCACGGTTTACATAAGTACAGAACAAAAATGGAATTTCAATTTTGACATAAATCCAACAAAAATTCATTGGGAATGTTCAAAGGGGTAGAGGATTGATGAACACAAATTCTGAACACACAATAGAAAGTAAAACAAAAACCGCACCTCTGTGGATCTTCATCGGAGCCGTTGTGAGTTGCTTCTGTGCTACCGTGTTGTTCTTTCAAACGATCGTTTTGATATGTTTTTTTTCTTTTTTCAATTGCCTGTTTTGTTTAAAGTGAGAGAGAAACGAAAAATAAAAAGACAGAGAGGGACAAATTGTTTAACAAAAAGAGAAGACGATGATAAATTATAATTCTATGCATACATTTTTACAATCTTACTGTGTACCTCAAATTTGAACCTCTTGATGCAACTACTTCACTTGAGTTGACTAAATTTAAAAGATGTCATTATTTTTCTTTTGGATCCTTTTAATATTTTTTTAATCAATAAAATGATTTTATTAAAATAGATTCAAAAATATAGTACAAAAAATAGTGATCCCAAAGGATCTAACAAGCTAACATACTAAACACACCGATGGGTCACACTTTATGGCACTAATAAACTGCATAGGGTATTTCTAGCCTTAGGCTTCATCCAGATCATGTATACCACAACATCAATAATATTTTTTTACTACCACCATGTTATCCATCTTGTCACCAAATCTAATCCTATTATGATAATTTCAATATTCATGAATTGTTTCAGTAAACGCACACTAAATCATATGATTCTTCCATTCTTTTTTCCTGCAGATGTTAATGAACCAATTTATCTCAGAAGTACAAACATCTCGGATATGGTTTATCTCTAACCAGTCAACAACGTTATTCCAAATTTCCTTCAAGCTAGGGCACACAAATAGCAGATGTTCCTAAGTATCAGAGTACATGCAGAAGCAACAATCATCATTCCCAAGAATACCAAATCTCATCAATCTAGCCTTAGTTGCAAGGCTCTTATGGCATGCCATCCAGAGGGTATGGATAGCCTTGGGTCTAGCTAAGTTGTTAAAAATAACAACTCTCCAAGGCACAATAGTATCCATATTAAGGAGGCCCATGTAAATCTTCCTAGTATAGAAAGTGGTCTGATCCTTCACAACATTCCATTCATGGAGATTGATCACCTTCTCTCTGATTTTCAACAAGTTTTTCATGATCTAAGAGCTATTGTTCTTTATTGGGATAGTCCTAATGTCGTTACCTTTGGAGTAATAACAACGCACTCTACGAATCCATAAGTTATCAGACTTCCCCGATAGATTCCATAGATTTTTTGCAAGGCACACAATGTTCCAATCCTTGAGAGATATAATATTGGGACCACCCTTTTTTGCGCATGCAAACTTTTTTCCATGCAATTGGAGATTTTATGATGATAACATCAGTTCCAGCCTACAAGAAGGACCTACAAACAACATCCACTTTCTTGATGACCATTTTGGGAATTGGTAAGCTTTGCATCCAGAAATTACCAATAGAGAACATGACACTCTTTATGAGCTAAGTTATACCAGCAAAGTTTAAAAGCCTTGAACTCCAATGTCTGATCTTACCAACAATTTTCTTCACTAAGACCATACAATCGTTCGTAGTTAACTTCTTGCTCGTTAGAGGAATGCCCAGACATATAAACGACAAGGTGCCTTCCTCAAACCTCGTGACTTCTTTGATATCCTTCTTGATGCTATCCTCCACATTACCAAAATAAATTTTGCAGTTGTCCTTATTCATAGTCAGGTCCGTTGACTCAGAAAAATTTTTGAACACCTGCATCATGATCTGAACAGAGATGGAATCTCCCTTGGAAAACATTAACAAGTCGTATGCAAAACTCAAATTAACTATACTCAGGTTTTCACATTTAGAATGGTAATTAAATTTGGGTTGCGACATTAAACCCACCAAAAGCCTATGAAGGTATTCCATGATCAAAACAAATATAAGAGGGGATAAGGGTTCCCCTTGGCGTAACCCCCTTTGAGCTTTCAGATAATCGGTAAGAGAAACATTAACCTTATACCTACAAGTAACAATCTGGATCATCAGCATAGTCCACTTAATAAATTTGTTGGGGAAACTCATCTCAGACATAATATCTTCCAGAGCTTTCCACTCATCATTATCGTATGCTTTCTGCAAATCCATTTTCACCATGCATCTAGGAGCTCCCCCTCTTGAATTATACCCTCTTGAATTTTTCTTTATCGGGATAGTCCTAATGTACTTACCTTTAGAGTAATAGCAATGCACTACGAATCCATAAGTTATCCGACTTCCTATATCGTGCCCCAGTGCGTTTGAAGCCTCGTCGAACGTGGATACCCAATGTGCCTCTGACTCGGGTTTTTCGTTAGATCTTGGTATTTCGTAGTTGCATATTTTTATGGCACTGTCTGTATTTGGCCTTGGCCTGTTTCCGTAGATATGCGCAATAACTTGATCAAATTCTTTGTGGATTCGCTCTTTATATTTCCCCTTAGCTTGGTTTCTTCCAGGTCTTCCCCTATGCTCAGATTAATAGCCTCTTGTTATGGTTGCGTATTGTTAGCTTTTCTTTTTATTTCCCTCACCATTTTCTCAGAGAGTTCAAGATCTTTACCATCTTCCTCTTTAGCTTGGTTTATAGGAGCATCAAAATTATATCGGATCGTAGCAGTAGCATTATCGGTGGTTTTGGGCATGAATTTGCACCTTTATCATGTTTTGGTGCCGATTTAGTATATGGATATTTGAAAATGCATATGCAGAGAAAATATTTCCATTTTTAAATTTAAGATACAAAAGCAAGAGAAAGAAAAGGGATCTTAATTTAAAACAAAATATAACTTTTATTAATCGTTAATATTGTCTGAAACAAAACGGGGAACCCTTACAAGCAACCCCTATGCCTTAGGCTTGACATAGGTTCTTTCAAAAACAAGAAAAAAAATAATTAGGAAAGAAAAAGATCTCAGGATTCTCCATGGTCGTCCATCTTTTATGTTTTTTCTCCTAGGGCGCATTTTTGGATGAATTCAGTTGCCACTTTGGTGTTAGCTTTGTTGAGTATTTTTGCCCCATATCGGCCATGCACCACTCCGTTGTTTGTTGACAAGAGTCTCTTGGATCGGAGGAAACTGTGCTCCGCCCTTCAGAGTAGCTTTATATTTTCCTTCAGGGCATTGTCCGAACTGGACTATCCCCTGGTCCCTTAGCCTTTGCAGAGCTTTTTTTAAATCTTCGTTGTGTTCTAGCGGGAGTCCATATTCCAACCGATGTTCTTTCAGCGAGTTTATCGGGGTCTTTGCTTGTCTACTTGCCCCAGAGTCAGTAACTATTTCAATTGCATTTATTGTTAGTCCGTCATGCGAATGCGTAGGATCTGACTTGATGCGGGGCTTCTCGAAGGTGATATCTTGAGATTCCAACAAATCCAGCACCTTGTGTTTGAATGGCCAACACTATTCTATGGTATGTCCAGGAGAATTAGCGCGATACTCACACCTGGCGTTGGCATCGTATCTTCGTGGGAATGGCCCGACTGGAGGAGCTAGAGGCTTAAGTTCCACTAAGGATAGCTTAACTAGCTGTTGCAATAACAGGCTAGGTGGCATATAGGGAGTGGATCAAACTTTATGGGTGGCTTTCTGCCTTGCTGCTGCCCTAGCGGGATCACTAATGGTTCTTGTACCCTGGGTTGTGACGCTGCAGCATTAACTTCTACCTCTTTTCCTTTGGTGAAGTTTGAAGCAAACCGTTTTGAATTGTAGGGAGCATTTGACGGTCCCCCTGTTATCTTCCCACTTTTTATCCCAGTCTCGATTCTTTCTCCGATGGTTACTAGGTGTGAGATCCCCAAAGAGATATTTCCAACCATCAACTCATAATACAGCCCGTACAAAGTTCCCATGAACGTGTCTACTAAATCCTTCTCTAACAGTGGTGGTTGCACATGAGATGCCAATTCCCTCCATATCTGAGCATACTCCTTGAATGACTCTTCTTTCTTCTGGGAAAAATTCTGGAGTTGCATGCGGGTAGGCGCCATGTCCAGGTTATATTTGTAATACTTTAGGATGCATTAGCAAGATCTTCCCAGGTTCGAATATGCGTTCGCTCCAATTGCATATACCATTATGAAGATGCCCCACTCAGGCTATCTTGAAAATAGTGAATCGTCAGCTTCTGATCGTGGGCATGGGCATGCATCTTCCTGCAATACATGCGAAGATAATTTCTTGGAAAAGTGAGCCCCTCATATTTTTCAAAGCCAGGTACTTTGAACTTTGGTGGAATCACCACATCAGGAACTAGGCCCATTTCGAGAGCGTCTATTTCAAAAGCGTCGAAACCCTCCACAACCTTTAATCTTTCTTCCAGGGATTTATACTGATTCATCACTAATGGATTATCAATAACATGAGTACCAGTCGTCTTTGAGGGCGCTTGGTTGGCATCATCTAGGCCATGGTCTCCGTATTGCAGGTCCAAGTAATTATCTGCATCATTGGTCGGAATCATTAGGGTACGAGATGCCCCTGCTTTTTGCGGCGGTGGGACAAACCCTTCAGTTTCAGCTTCTTGTTGGACCATGATGGACTTCTAGAGTCCTACCTCTGACCCTTTCCTTAGTTGATGACCGCTTGATGCACCAATAGTCTGGGCTACTTCTTTAAAAGCTGCCCTGGGAATCTGGTCTTGTTTGTCAATAATGTTCTTTAAAGCTAGGAGAACTTGACTCAGATCTCCTTTCATTGAAGTGACATCACCCTTTACTTGGTCAAGATCCCCTCTGAATGCAGCCTGAGTTTCCTCGATTTTCTCCATTGCTTTTTGTTGATAAGCCCTGGTTTGGTATGGAGGACAAGGAGGTGGCGATATTCTTCTACCAATGGCTTAACTGGAGAGATTTTTATTGAAAAGATGAGCTTCGATATAATATGCAGGTGTTCGTAAATGCTTGCGTGTGAATGGATACATATGAATATGAAATGGTTTCTCGTTTTGAATGTCTTATTCACTTGGGTATGTATTTGTCTTTTGCTTATTATTTTACTTAGCGACTATCTTTAAAATAGATACGCGAATGAGATGTGGAAACAAAATACCTTTATTGAAGGTAACATAATTCAGATATTGAAAAATATTACAATCTTAAACCAATACTTTATTTGCGTGAAATCAAGCAAAAGGAAATAAGTCTTCTAGGTGCGCCTGCGGATATTTGATTTGGAAGTCATCCACCTTTACCTGACAAAGCTTGAGAAAATATTCAGCACGTTATTTCCTTTTCGTGGCCTTGATTTCAGACATGTTTGGTGTGTTGACGCGGGCAAGTTTTTTCCTTTGGTATCCATTTTTAAAGACAATCACTGAGATCTTGATTTTAATTTTTTTGTACCCCATGAATAAGACAAAGAAACATGTGACGAATATATGATGAATGTATGATGAATACATGAAATATATGAATGCTTGGGTGTAAGGTTGAGTGACGAGACTTTTTGTAATAAGTACCCTTATAAGGTAGGTTCCTTAGTCTTGACCTACAGTTGATATTCCCTCCCAAAAGGTGGCTTCCTTAAGGGTGTCATGAATAATACCAGAGGGGAAAGGCACAAGGGCCTCCCTTAGGTGAAGCCTCTTTACGGACTAAGACTTTCGTCTCCAAGTCGTGAAAGATCCCGTCATGAAATTTTTGGGTTAAGGTCGTTACAAAGAGTCATGAGTGACCTTCCAAAGTCCTACTCGTCAAGAGGATATCTCTCGATAAGTATTCCTTTTTTGGAAGTCGACCGACTCTAGGCGAAGTCGTCACATAAACTCGCAGGGATGATGTACCCCCTAAGCTAATAGACGGACCTTCTTTCCAAGGGGTATCAAAAATATTTTTTGAGATACAAAAATCCCGCCATGCAGTAAATATATGATAATAAGAGAAATTGACAATAAATAAATAAATGCGATAAAGTAGATAAATGCAATAAATAAATAAAGCAAATAAAAATAGAAACCCAAAAATACCTAAACCTAAGGTTAAGGAGAGTCCCCACCAGAGTCGCCAGCTGTCGCGACTGGTTTTTTTAATCAAGAGTCGCCACTATTAGTTTTTATCCTAGGGAAGGGAATCTAACAGAAAACCCTAATTCACAAACAGGGATTCTAGGTTTCGGACTCAATTAGATGAAAGGAAGGTGTTAGGAACCTTTCATCCACCTTGTTCACAAGGATATTAGCCTCTAGGTTTAGGTTTGGGGTAAACTGGATTTTAAGTTTTAATTAGAAAGACTCGCCACGATTTTAGATCGTATGCCTACGTATCCTCTTATGAGAAATCAGAGTCCCAATTCGTAGTTCGTATGAGGTTGGTTTTTTTAGGGGTTTGCAAACATATCTTGAATCACTTCACACTCGGTCGGGAGCAATGATTATGGAGATTTTGACTGAGTGCGTAGTAAGTCAAAACTAGCTTGAAACCCTTTTGCAAAAAGACAATTGATTAGCTTAGTTTATTGCGAAAATAGTTTTAAGATTTGTTGAATAATTTTTAATCGTATTAATTTGCGAAGATATGTTGATTAATGCATGATTGAAGAAGAGTTTAATGCAAATAATATATAAAATAATATATGTAATTTTAATATAAAAATAAATTTATTTGATAATATAGTAACATTTAAATAGTAGATAAAATATAAGAATAATAATAATTATAAAAAAGCATTATAATAACAATGATAATAATAGTAAAAGTTAAGTAATTATAGAAATATATAATAATGATAATAAAGAAATTCATGATTTGATAATAATAATAATAATTATAATTAAATTATATATATATATAATAGAAATGATAATTAAATTATAAAAATAAATAAATAAAATTAACTAGACTCGGGGGGGGGGGGGGGGGGGGGGGTGCAAGTTCTAATTAGCAAGTAAAATAGAGGGGTGTGATTAATAATGGAAATTAGGCCCAATATGAGTCCAACCAGAGGGGGGTGCAATTTGGTTTGTATTTTTAGTAATTCAGGCAAAGGGGGCGTAGAAACGAATTGGGCTCGGCCCACTACACAATTTTTTTGGAGGCCGTAATGATTGAGTTCGCGAGGGAGTATGGGACTATCATGAAACTTAGCCTAACGGCCGTTTGATTAAAATCGAATGGTCGACAACAAGGGAGCATGATGGCTACGATGGGCGCGTGTGTATATGATATATCTAGTATACTAAGTTTTTTTTTTTACATTATCTCTTCATTTTCATTTTTGGTTTTACAGTAATATCCACCTTCTCTCTCGTTTAACAACCTATTCGCCTTCCTCTTAACCTGAATCCCACCACCACCTTTCCCCTTGCGGAGGCTCCATAATCAAACTCTCTCCACCGTAACCATACCCAACAAACCCCGACCAAAAATAAAACCAAAAGCTACGTTATCTTACCCCTTTGCAATTTAGTTTTCCGAGTTCTTCGAGCGTGTCTGATTCGGTGCTAATACCTTCTTCTTCTTTGATAGTGCAGGTTTAGGCGGTGGCGCCTGATGATGGTGAAGCGGCGGTGGATGCGGAAGCGACTAAGATAGCAAGGATAATGGTGATTTAGGTCACGCGATTAGGGTTTCAGACGTTGAAGCCCTAATCGCCCCTTTCCAATCTTCAACAAGCAATGGTTCTGACACTTGTGTTCTTCCTCTGTCCCCTTCTCGTGATTCTGTTCTTCCGTCTACCGTCCCCTTCTCGTGATTCAGTTCTTCCGTCTACCGTCCCCCCTCTCTCTATATCAAATTCCCCTCTTTCTGTATTCTTTGCGTTTTGTATTTATAGGTTGATTTTAGGGTTTTGGATTTGTTAGCGTAGATTAGGAATTATAGATTTAGGATTTTAGTTAATTTAGGGATTGAAATTGTTGTTGATTGGTTGTAATTTCCGGACTTTGCTGTAATATATGGATATGGATTTGATGCAATAGAGATTCATTTTGATTTTTTCCTGTAAAATTTGCAACGTAACTTTGAAATTCTGGGCTTTTTAATCTGATAATGGAAATTGATTGTGGATGATTATGGAAATCGTGCATATTTGATTTTTGTAACAAAATTAAGTTTTAGATTTGATTTAATTTCAATTTGAACAATATGTGTTATTTGCAAAAATCATGCGCTTAATTTGGCTTGAATTGGTACAGTGATTGTTTCTCCAACACATGGGCCTGCGCGTTAGTTTCCTATTTCAGCCCAACACGTCTTTTTTTTTATTTACAGCAAACATCTTTTCTTTTAAACCAGGCCCAATCCAATAATTCTTAATATCTTTATTTATTAACCTTAATAAAAATATGAACTAGAAAATGATTCCAAATGCCAACGCGAAATGGGCCAAATATTAGGCCCTAATTAACAAAAAAAAAATTTACAACAACCCTTTTCCTTTTTTAATCCAGTTTGAGGCCCAAAACAATTTTAAACGAATGATTCTAAACAAAAATTATTTTAGTGAAAATGCTTTCTTTTCTTCGAGATAAAATGGTAAGTGCCAAAAACGTTAATTGGGCTTGTGATTCAGAGTTATACCCCCCCTCCTTACTGTTTGCTATTTTAAAATAAATGGCACAATATTTTAATATAATTGCATCCTCTCTAATAACAACTATTCTTATATGGATTTGATGATTTAAGAACTTAATAATTATTTAATATATTTTTCATTTTTCTAATCACATTGGCCATTGGCCAACATGCTTCGTAAATGGGCCTACGAATACATGGGTCTTTCTGATTTAGAAAGTCCCACTCTCCCGAATTAAAATATACCCCCTAGTCTTGGATAAAGATGGGTCATTATATATTGTTGTACCATCTTTAAAATCATCGAGGTAGGGCAAATTTGGGGTACAAAAGCTGCCCCTATTCAATTATCTTCCAATCGAATGGCATGAGAATATACGAGTCTTACGCATTCTGATTGGGAGTTTATTGAATACTTGGAATACCCCAAAACTTTCCCGACAAACGTAAGGTTATGCTGATATAACATACCCTTACGAGTCTTGAAGAAGTAGGCGAAGCTAATGATATATCGCTTACCAGGGTTTAATGACGAGGCAGTTGGTCTTGAGCTTGAGAGAGAAATCTTGTATGTCATGGTTTGGTTTTGCTTATTCACCCATTTGGCAGATGAATAAAACAATAATTGATGATGCATGGTTGCTTGAAGACTGATGCCATGGGTTATATTCGCGAATCGCTGCATGACATCTTAGGCGATAAGCTAGGTTTTGTTTTTCGAACATCGCTACATGAAGTCTGAGGTGATGGGCTGTGTTATGGGATAAAGAAACACATTGATGCACGAAGTCCGATGCAATGGGTTAAAGTTTTTGTTTTATTTTGAGCATCGTAGCATGAAGTCTGAGGCGATGGGCTGTGTTATGGGATAAAGAAACACATTGCTGCATGAAGTCTGATGTAATGGGTTAAAGTTTTTGTTTTCTTTTGAGCGTCGCAGCATGAAGTCTGAGGCGATGATCAATGTTTATGGAATAAAGAAACATATTGTTGTATGAAGTCTGATGCAATGGATTAGAGTTTTGAAAATCGTTGTGTGAAGCTAGATTTGGTCTTCGGACATCACCGCGTGAAGTCTGAGGCGATGGTTTGTGTTACAGAGTAAAGAGATATACATTGCTGCATGAAGTTTGAGGCAATGAGTTTGATTCGCAAATCGCAGCATGAAGTCTGATGCGATAGGCTGGATTTTATGGAATAAAGAAACAAATTTCTGCATCAAGACTAAGGCAATGGGTTAGGTTTGCAAATCGCTACGTGAAGTCTGAAGCGATAAGCTAGATTTTGATTTCGAGCATCGCTGCCTGAGGTCTGAGGCGATGGTCTGGAGTTTGGAACGCATTGCTGCATGAAGCCTGAGGTAATGGGTTAGGTTTGCAAATCACTGCGTAATGTCCGATGTAATAAGCTAAATTTATTGTTTCGAACATCGCTGCATGAAGTCTGAGACGATGATCTAGAACTTGGCGAAACACATTGCTGCATGAAATCTGAGGCAACGGGTTAGGTCCGTGAATCACTGCGTGAAGTCTGACGTGATAAGCTAAATTTTGTTTCGAACATCACTGCATGAAGTCCGAGGCAATGATGTATGTCACAGAATAAGAAACACATTGCTGCATGAAGTCTGAGGCAATGGGTTAAGTTTTCAAATCACTGCGTGAAGTCTGAGGCGATGGTCTAGGCTTTGCGAATACATTATGGCTTAGAGGCAATGTAATGAGTTCGGATAATACGTTGCGGCTTAGAGGAAACGTAGTGAGTTTTGAGAATACATTGCGGCTTAGAGGCAATGTACTGAGTTTTGCGAATACATTGCGGCTTAGAGGCAATGTACTGAGTTTTGCGAATACATTGGGCTTAGAGGCAATGTACCAATTTTTGCAAAGACATTGCGGCTTAGAGGAAATGTACTGAGTTTTGCGAATACATTGCGGCTTAGAGGAAATGTATTGATTTTTGCGAATACATTGCGGCTTAGAGGCAATGTAATGAGTTTTAAGAATACATCGCGGCTTAGAGGCAATGTACTGAGTTTTAAGAATACATTGCGGCTTAGAGGAAATGTACTATGTTTTGAGAATACATTGCGGCTTAGAGGCAATGTACTAAGTTTTGAGAATACATTGCGGCTTAGAGGCAACGTACCGGGCTTGTAAGGAACTCATCACTGCGGGAAGACTTAGGTGATGGGTTGAACGTGTCACGGCATGAAGACTGAGGTGACGGGTTGAATTGTAGGAGAAGTGTTTTGTTGGTTGACCCTTAGATAGCTAAATTGAGGGCGAGACTATTTGTTTGCTGCATGATACATGCGTATGATGTATGATATTTATATGTATGCGAAATGTATGATGTTTGGCATTGATATGGAACCCTGAGTGTATTCGTATTGAATGTTTAAATGTGTAGGGTATGTATGCTTAAGATATGCAAAATGTATGTGTGAAATGTGTGTAAGATGCGTATATGCCTTGAAGTGTTATGAAGACCATTTCTGGCATTCTCTCCTTTAAACCATTGACTTAGAGTTACCAATTCCTGGCGTGGTCTGTTGTGTCGTCGTAGTATTATTGAACTTTGAACGCAGTGGACAATGTTCACAAAATTTGACATTGATTTTGTATAGTGAGCGCGGGCGTAGACGTAGTTAATGGCCTATGCATAGATTTGTATGCTGTAAGCGCAGGCGCTGATGTATGTATCAGCATATGTGTGGCCTTTGTGTTTTAAGTGCGGGCGTAAGCATAGACGTATGTGGATTCATATGTTGTGAGCGTAGGCGTAAACATAGACGTATGTATAGAATTGGCAGGAGTACACATGTGCGTGGACGCGTGCGAACGTAGATCTTGTATTGCAAGTGTAGGCATAGGCGCTGACATGGACGTAGACTTTGCGTAGGGACGCGTAAATATATGTATAGACTTTGTATTGTTGAGTGCAAGCATAGGCGCAAACATGTGTATAGACGTAGACTTCGTGTACGGACGCGTAGATTTGCATAGATACAGGCGTAGACATGTGTATAGATTTGCAAGACGTAGGAGTAGCCATGTGCGTGGACATAGACGTGGATTTTCTTTTGATATTTTTCTAACCAAAACGTTTTTTTGATGTTTTTTCAAATGCGTTTATTTTGTTAATTCCCCGAAACGATTTCAAGACAATATTCACAAGTAATGATCGTAGTATTTTGTAAACAAGTCTGAGAAAAGAAAAATGCAGTTTGAAAGATGCAAAGAAAGCAATTTTTTTATTGATATGCCTCTGAATAGGCGAGAACATGAGATGCAATTCCTAGAAAGAGGTAATTACAAAAGGTTTTAAAACTGTAAATGGCAATAAAAATGATAATTGCAACTGCTGTTCCCCAATATCCTTTTAATGATCTTATCTCCTTTGCTTCTGATTTGTATGATTCAGATCTATCTCTCCCTTCGTGGTTCGTAGTCGTAGTTCTTAGATCGTAGTCTTTTTGTGCTTTATTTCTTTGTATGGAATCCCTAACTTTTTCGTGGATTTCCCTTTCAGGTTTTCAATCCACCGGGGTAATTTTTGTTTATATGCCCCTAGTTTTTGCCTGGATCGCCCTTTAGGGTTTTCGATCCACCGGGTCACTCCTTTTTGCCTAAGTCGCCTGTTTGAGGTTCGAGCTTAGCGAGATTCTTATACATAGTATTTTTTGACTGCGTCTGAATTTGCCGGACGCGGTAGTTCTTCCCCATCCATTGTTGTGGAGATAAGACCACCATCGGAGAATGTTGTTTTGACTATGTATGGACCTTCGTAATTGGGTGTCCATTTACCACGTGAGTCGAGGCGAGGTAGAAAAATCTTCTTGAGTACTAGACCATTATGTGGTTCATCTTGTACAGTATACCGTTACTTTGAAAGAATTCCGCGGATAATTCTCGTAGGGTTTGTTTGCTAATGCTGGAGGCATTTTCGGGATGTCGTGAAACCAAGGCTTATTATATTGTCGTTTTTTAATAGCAAGGTAGTATGCGGGCTCTTCGAAGCGTCTGTTTGTGATGCGCGATTCGTGGTTTGACCAAGTTACTTTGAATATACACGATATAGTTTCCAAGGCATCTGTCATTTGATTTCCTTTTCATGGGACAAGACTGAAAATGACTTTTGCGAATTCTGCAGTTAGTTTTCAAAACATAATCCCGATATGGAACCTGTTTTGGGTGTTTAGTATCCCTTTCACCATCGACTTGGAATATGGTTTATGAGAATTCTTTGGAGAAGCCAATACTGCCCCTATATCGTGCCCCAGTGCGTTTGAAGCCTCGTCAAACGTGGATACCCAACATGCCCCTGGCTCGGGTTTTTCGTCAGATCTTGGTATTTCGTAGTTGCTTATTTTTACGACACTGTCTGTATTTGGCCTTGGTCTGTTTCCATAGATATGTGCAATAACTTGATCAACTTCTTTCTGGCTTCGCTCTTTATATTGCCCCTTAGCTTGGTTTCTTCCAGGTCTTCCCCTATGCCCAGATTAATAGTCTCTTGATATGGTTACGTATTGTTAGCTTTTCTTTTTATTTCCCTCACCATTTTCTCAGAGAGTTCAAGATCTTTACCATCTATCTCTTTATCTTGGTTGATAGGAGCATCAAAATTATATCGGATCACAACAGTAGCATTATCGGTGGTTTTGGGCATGAATTTGCACCTTTATCATGTTTTGGTGCTGATTTAGTATATGAATATTTGAAAATGCATATGCAGAGAAAGTATTGCCATTTTTAAATTTAAGACATAAATGCATGAGAAAGAAAAGGGATCTTAATTGAAAACAAAATATAACTTTTATTAATCGTAAATATTGTCTGAGACAAAACAAGGAACCCTTACAAGCAACCCTTATGCCTCGGGCTTGACATAGGTTCTTTCGGAAACAAGAAAAAAATAATTAGGAAAGAAAAAGATCTCAGGATTCTCCATGGTCGTCCATCTTTTGAGTTTTTTCTCCTAGGGCGCATTCTTAGATGAATTCAGTTTCCCCTTTGGCGTTGGCTTTGTTGAATATTTTTTCCCTATATCTTCCATGCACCACTCCGTTGTTTGTTGACAAGAGTCTCTTGGATCGGAGGAAACTGTGCTTCTCCCTTCAGAGTAGCTTTATATTTTCCTTCAGGGCATTGTCCGAACTGGACTATCCCCTGGTCCCTTAGCCTTTGTAGAGCTTTTGCGAATGCTTCGTTGTGTTCTAGCGGGAGTCCATATTCCAACCGATGTTCTTTCAGCGAGTTTATTGAGGTATTTGCTTGTCTGCTTGCCCCAGAGTCAGTGACTATTTCAATTGCATTTATTTCCAGTCCATCGTGCGAAGGCGTGGGGTGTGACTTGATGTGGGGATTCTCGAAGGTGATATCTTGAGATTCCAACAAATCATGCACCTTGTGTTTGAATGGCCAACACTGTTCTATGGTATGTCCAGGAGAATTAGCGTGATACTCACATCTGACATTGGCATGGTATCTTCGTGGGAGCGGCCCGACTGGAGGAGCTAGAGGCTTAAGTTCCACTAAGGATGCCTTAACTAGCTGTTGCAATAACTGGCTAGATGGCATATGGAGTGGATCAAACTTCCTGGGTGGCTTTCTGCCTTGCTGCTGCCCTAGCGGGATCACTAATGGTTGTTGTACCCTGGGTTGTGACGCTGCAGCATTAACTTCTCCCTCTTTTCCTTTGGTGTAGTTTGAAGCAGACCGTTTTGAAATGTAGGGAGCATTTGACGCCCCCCTGATATCTTCCCACTTTTTATCCCAGTCTTGATTCTTTCTCTGATGGTTACTAGGTGTGAGATCCCCGAAGAGATACTTCCAACCATCATCTCATAATACATCCCATGCAAAGTTCCCATGAACGTGTCTACTAACTCCTTCTCTGACAGTGGTGGTTGCACACGAGATGCCAATTCCCCCCATCTCTGAGCATACTCCTTGAAGGACTCTTCTTTTTTTCTGGGAAAAATTCTGGAGTTGCATGCGTGTAGGCGCCATGTCTAGGTTATATTTGTAATGCTTTAGGAAAGCATTAGCCTGATCTGCCCAGGTTCAAATATGCATTTTCTCCAATTACATATACCATTCTGAAGATGCCCCACTCAGGCCATCTTGAAAATAGTGAATCATCAGCTTCTGATCATGGGCATGGGCATGCATCTTCCTGCAATACATGCGGAGATGATTTCTTGGGAAAGTGAGCCCCTCGTATTTTTCAAAGTCAGGTACTTTGAACTTTGGTGGAATCACCACATCAGGAACTAGGCCCATTTCGAGAGCGTCAATTTCGAAAGCGTCGAAACCTTCCACAACCTTTAATCTTTCTTCTAGGGCTTTGTACTGATTCATCACTAATGGATTATCAACAACATGAGTACCAGTCGTCTTTGAGGGCGCTTGGTTGGCATCCTCTAGGTCGTGTTCTCCGTATTGTAAGTCCAATTATTTGTCTGCATCATTGGTCGGAATCTGTAGGGTACAAGATGCCCCTGCTTTTGGCGGTGGTGGGACAAACCCTTCAGTTTCAGCTTCTTATTGGACCATGACGAACTTCTGGAGTCCTGCCTCTGACTCTTTCCTTAGTTTATGACCGCTTGATGCACCAATAGTCTGGGCTACTTCTTCGAAGTTGTCCTGGGAATCTGGTCTTGTCTGTCAAATATGTTCTTTAAAGCTAGGAGAACTTGACTCAGATCTCCTTTCATTGAAGTGACATCACCCTTTACTTAGTCAAGATCCTCTCTGAACGCAGCCTGAGTTTCCTCGATTTTTTCCATTGCTTTTTGTTGATAAGCCCTGGTTTGGTATGAAGGTGTTTACCGTTGTTTTTGGTAAACAACCGCTGGTCTCCAAAAAAGGTAAGTTTTTGGTTTGCTTGCAGGATTGACCAAACTAATCCCAGAACATATGCTAATCTTTATGTAAAATGAGTGAGAAGGAAGAACGCACGTTCGACCCAGGGGAGAGATGTTTTAAGATTGTTGAACAGTAAATGAAAACATAAAAATGCAAGTAACAGAAGTGAAAAGAAGTAAAAGATAACTTTGCAATATAATGGTAAAGTAAAGTGAAAAGACTTTCATTAAGTAAAAAAGGTGTTTCTAACGTACATTGCTCTGCTTTTTATCCTTTCTCACGCAGTAGTTACTTGGATAATATTTGAGAGATTTTGTACTATAAGTTGCCCACACTAAAAATTACACAAACTTCTTGATTTATACTAAAAATAGGTAACCGTCGAGGGGACATCCTGCGCTAAAATGAAGACAAGTGTCTCCTGCATGTCTCTCGACCCATAACCTTTTGCCATGTTTCCTTCTCTTAGACGCTGATAAAAACCACCTTTCCCTCCAATAATTCAAATTTCAAAATGGTCTTCGTCCCACGTGCCAAGGCGCGAACACTTCCCTTCAGTCGAAACAACCTGAATCTGCCTCGGTCGAATGAGCATTTGGTCGAAGCTTTCTTATTATACCTTGGATCCTTTCCTTAATTTATCTCATGCGTCGAATTACATCTCCTGGTGTAGTTCATTTCCAGTTGTTTGGTCAAGGAGTCCAAATATAGCAAGTGTCGAATTTGAGAGCCAACAAATTGCCCCCCAAGAATGTCTATTTCGACGCCCAAAGAAATAGCCATTCTTTGAACTTCCTATTCGACACCTGTCTTACCAGTTGTCCACCAGGCTTTGACGTGTACCTTTCGCCTTCTAACGACTGCTATATTTGATAAAACCATCATTACTTTTCTCCAAAATGTCTCTTCAAAACTACCGTTACCACACTTGCCATGATGGCCTCATTCCTATAATCTAGGCAAGCATGTCCCAACGTTTCCCAACGCCTACACGGTAATCGTTTCCTGCCTCGCCACGTGCCCCACTACCTGCAAAACATTCAATGCGTTTGACGAGACATTTCCCACTTCTGAAGGCTATAAATACTTCCAAACTTCTCCATTTAGAACTTTTATCATTCTCAGCTTTTCCAAACTCCTTGCATTCTCACAACACTGTATTGTCACCTTCGCTCTTTCTCTTAAATCTTTAACAATGTCCTTTCTCTCTAATGCCACAAACAATCCACAACCAAAGAATGCCAATGATGTTCAGAAACCACCAGAGATTTTTTCTATCAACCCTCCTTCTTCCTCGACTAACAGGTACATTGTTGAACCTATGAGAGAAGGGCGAGAAGCCTATGACTCTCAACTCCTTATTCCTGTCAGATATGGAGGAAAGATGTATGCTATGTCCGACCCATTATCTTCATGTGCTGAAAATCCCTTAAAAAACAATGCCTTTTTCCCTACACATCCAAGGCTTAAACCCATAGGTTGCGCCAAAAAACCTAGGGCCGATGCTTAAGATGCTACACCGGCTAACCAACAACATCCTCAAACTGCTGATGATATCAACCTCCAGTTCATGAATAAAGGTAATCATATCTTTCAATCAAGCCCTAACCTTTCTTCTGAATACTACGACTGGCTGAATAAAATGGAGAGGGTGCAAGCTCCTATCTGGAAGGAGATGGGCATCTATGACTTAGTGATGCTGTCGAAGACAGGGTTACCTTATTGCCCCCTTATGCTGGTATCCTCATTGTACTTTTGGGACAATGCACATTTCACCTTTCATCTGCCTTGTGGGATGGTGACCCCTACCTTGTTCGACATAGCTGCCATTACTGGTCTTCGACCCACTGGTGACTATTTCGACCCTGAAGACCTGTCTGAGGATCCCATTGGGTTTGCTGCTACCAAACCTACTTATACCACCTTCATAAACCACTTTCATGACAAGGCTTCAAATACTGTGTCGGAGGTGGAGCACATAGCCTTCTTGGCCATGTGGCTGTATCGATTCGTTTTCTGCACTAAATCACTGCAGGTGACGAAAAAGATGTTGACGCTTGCAACACAACTCCATCATAAATACCCTCTTTGCTTGGCCGAATTGGTTCTGGCCAACTTATATGAGTCCATCAGTAATGGTGTGACTCAACTTAAGGTTCTGGGGGACAAAGGAAGTTTGCTGCTATCTGGTCCCTTCTGGCTTCTGCAATTGTGGCTTAACGCCACCTTCAAATCCTTCCTCCCTCAGAAGAACAAGATCAATGAAGAAGCTCCTGAAATTTCAAACAGGAGAGTCGAAGGCACCAGGTTGGCATTACTAACTCCCACTGACGAAGGCCAACATTTTCAAAAAGCCTTTACAAGCTTCGTAATGATGTTTGCCGAGCGAAAAAGCTTTGATTCGACTATGGCTCCTTTTGCCGGTCGAAAAGTTGGCCCTGAATGGTTTACTAGACCATATCCTTCAGAAGAAGATGACGTGGTGGATGAGTTCGTGAGCATGTGGGAAGCGTTTCTCCGCCCCAGGATCATGCCTTTAAGATTTAAGAGCTCGAAGAACCAATTGAGCTTGATTGCCTATCAACCCAATCTTGTCTCTCGACAGTTTGACATTGCTCAATCGCTTCCTTCGCCTATATACCCTCGAGAGAGACTGCTACTCTTTTATAATGCAAATTACTCATAGGATGCCGCTACCAAGCATATTGGTAGGTATTCTGGTCAAACTACACTGACCCTGTTCAATTTTAACCTTCATTTTCTAAACTCTACCATTTATGAGACGTGGTGGAGACACTATTATGAGGAAGAGTTCTTCGACGAGAAGGACTTTTCCCACCATCTGCGTGAGGCATTCAAGTTGGTTCTCGACAAAGTTAAAAAAGGTATTCCTTTTTCCATCTCTTCGCTTTAGATTTGTTTTACCAACTCCTAACTAACCATAGCTGTTTTGCCTTTCGTTTAGCTGTCAAGCGGGTTGCGAAGAAAATCGCTGAGAGTGCAAAAGGGGGAGACTCTGCCATCAATCCCTCTCCTAAGGTACTTACCTTTCTTTTTTTACCCTTAGTTTTATCTGACATAGTTATTGACCTTCTTGTCTTGGTTTTCTATACGCTTAGAAATCCACTCCAAAAAAGCGGAAGGTTCAAGAGATCCAAATCTATAGCGATGAGGAAGAGGAGTCTCCGCCTGTTCCTTTGCAGAGACGAAGATTGAAAAAACCAACTCCTGCTGTCGAAACCCATCCAAAAATTAGGATTAAAACTACGACGGGGAGGTTACCTCCTGTCATCATCAATGAACCCACTGAACAGGAGATGATCGCCAGATTAAACAATCCTAGTGAAAGTGACAATTCCAGTCCTGGTGCTGAAATTCCAGTATAGGTATCCACTTCGACTTCTTGTTATGTACTTCTCACTCTCTCTTACTTTGTGACGCTTTTACAAGCAATAAATTCTTTCTATTTTTTCAGGACACTGCTGGCACTTCGACACGAAATCCTACTCATGTCGAGGATTCGACCACTTGCTTGAATAGTGACGGGATTCCTACCTACAGACCTTCTTCATCAAAAGACTCTTTCGTGAGTTCAGCTGACGAAGTGAATCAGACTTCTGAACCCCAATGTGAAACCATAGAAGAAGCTGATGAAGAAGAAGCTGAAGGAAATCAAGAGGAGGTTAGGATTCCTATGGTCGAAGTTGAGACAGAGGAGGAAAATGGGGAGATCCCAGAAGCTGAGGGTGATGAAGATCTTGCTGAAGAAAACCAAAATCCTCCAGGTACTGAGGCAATTACTACTCAAGTACCTAACGTGTTTATTGCAGCCAACACAAGCATCCCTTCGACGAGGTCGAGAACCAAAGAGGATTTGGCTTTACTGAAGCAACAAGATCCGTTAGGTTATTTGACTGCAATCTTGGAGGGTCGAGAGAGCTCCTCTGATCGTAGCGCCTCGACTGTATCTGGCAGTACCTCGACTTCCCCTCTCGACGAAGCTCACCAAAAGGTTAAAGCACAAATCTTTAAAAGAGATTTGATGTTAACTTTAGAGGGGGAACCAACATCGCCTTCCTATCTGAAGACTATCTTGAAAGCTTTTGATCTTCTTGTTGCCCCTCCAGACATAGCCATTGTAATCCTGGATTTACTTTCTATCGTCGAGCAAGTATCAGCAGACTTCAATCGTCAAAGACTCATTAATCGTGATATTGAGGAAGCCAATGGCCAAGTGGCTGCTGCCTGGCATGCTGCCACTGAATCCACTTCTAGAGTAAATGACTTGTCGAAGGCCCAGGGGGCTAGGCAAAAGGAAGTCGAGGATATTGATCAAAACAATGTTCAGTTGAGAGCACAGATTGTAGAGTTGGAAGCAAAACTCGCTTCCAACGACAAAAAGAAAGAGGAGCTTCTTGCTGTGAACACTGAGTTAGAAAGCCAAGAAGAATTGGCTAAAGGGTTAAGACATGTGGATCGAGCTCAATCTCTGGACGCCAAGCTCGAAACCCTTCACCAATCAAAAGCTCTCTGTGATCGAAGGCTAGAATTACAACAAATTAAGTACCTCCAGATGAAGGCCAATCTTCCCTTCTGAATCTTGTTCCTTTTAACCATGTAATCACTTTCTGTAACAATTTCAAAGCCATTTTGGCCTCTTTAATGAAAATCATTTAAGTTTCCATTTTGGCATTCTTTATAATTAGTGATTATATATTATTTATTTTTATCTCTTGAAGCATAGGTCTATACGTTTTCAAGTATTTACCATTTACCCTTAAGAGTCTTCGATCTTCGCTTAACTCTTCGATCTCATAGGCCCCACCTGAGAAAGCCTGCGCAATCTTAAAAGGTCCTTCCCACTTAGAGGACCATTTTCCCAAGCTTCGATCCTTTCGATCCATTGGGAGTATTACTTTCCAAACTAGATCTTCAGGCTAAAATGTCTTGGATTTTACCCTTCGATTGTAGGATTTATCGAATCGCTTCTTTTGTAGTCTCACAAGGTCTAAAGCTTTCAACCTTTCTTCGTCTAAGTCTACAAGCTCATCCAACATCATGTTCCAATAGACTTCGGAAGGGATCTCGTGATGCATTTGAATCCTTGTAGCTTGCAAGTGGATTTCCACTGGTATCACCGCATCATGACCATAGGTTAGGCGAAATGGCGTTGTCCCTGTAGCTTCTTTGGGACACGTTCGACATGCCCACAGGACTTGATCTAGTGTTTTGTGCCAATTTCTAGGTTTCTTTCCCACATGTTTCTTTATTAAACTGATCACCACTTTGTTTGCTGCTTCGACCTGACCATTAGCTTGTGCATAATAAGGCGTAGACGTCAATAGCTTAAACCCCACTTCTGCAGCAAAATCTTGCATTTTTCGACCAGTGAAGACTGATCCCTGGTCTGTAGTTATTGTCTCAGGGATCCCAAACCTGTATTTGATGTGCTTTTGAATGAATTCAATGACATTCTCTTGGTCTACATTTATTAAAGGAATCGCTTCGATACATTTAGTAAAATAATCAATGCCCACCAATATATACTTCTGACTTTTAGAAGACGCTGGTCGAATCTCCCCAATGAGATCTAAAGCCCATCCTCTAAAAGGCCAAGGTTTCACAATTGAGTGAAGCTCATTTGCTGGAACATGTTGAATGCCTGTATGTTTTTGGCATTCTTGGCATCCTTTGGCAAACTCAACACAATCTTTTAGCATAGTGGGCTAATATAAGCCTTGTCGAAACAATAACCATTTCATTTTTTGGCCTACTTGGTGTGCTCCACATGCCCCAGCGTGTGTGGTAGAAAGGGCCACATACGCCTTTGTTTCACTTAAGCATTTCAAGAGTACACCTTCTGGCGTTTTCTTAAACAATTCGATTCCCATCCACACATAACTCAGTGCTCTGTACTTTGTCTTTCGTTCTGTCGAAGCTGCTGGATTTTGTAAATAATCCACTACAGGCTTTCTCCAATCCTGCTCTGTTAGATTGTCTATGAACGATATTTCAAAATTTTCCTGATCAGTATACCCCAACTTTATGGTCTTTAAGTCTGATGGAAATAATTTGGTGGCAGTTACTCTCCCTCTAACTTCCACTGCTTGTTTCAGCCTCTCTTTCGAAACTTTATACCCAGAAGCAATTTGTGCCAAATTGTTGGCTGCTTGATTTTCTATTCTGGGTATGTGCCGAATGTTAACTGCCTTAAAATTTTTCAACAACCGTCTGGCTATTACGAAATACATAATAAGGTTTTCTTTTATGCATTTATATTCTTTCGTAATTTGTTTTAGGACTAACTCCGAATCTCCCATTATTTCGACTCGAGTTGCCCCCAATTCCAACAAAATTTCAAGGCCTATAATTAATGCTTCATATTCAGCCTCATTATTCGAACAATCCCCATCTATTTTGTACTTAAATGTTGTTGGAATTTTATTGGGAGAAATAATAAGGACTCCGACTCCGACTCCATCTTTGTAACGAGATCCATCGAAGTAGAGTTTCCATGGTTCGATCTCCAAATAATTTAGTGATCTTTCTTGTACAGATTGGTCGACTATAAAGTCTGCAACCACTTGGCCTTTTATAGCTTTAAGAGGCATGAAAGTTAATGAATATTCAGTCAATGCAAGTGCCCACTTACCAACTCTACTATGCAGAATGGGTTTTGACAACATATACTTGAAAACGTCAAAATGAGACGAGACATAAACATTAACTGGCTTTATATATTGCTTAAGTTTTGTACATGAAAAATATAGACATAAACACAGTTTTTCAACTTCGTTATATCTAGTTTCCGCATCATTTAAAACTCTACTGAGGTAGTATATGGGCCTTTCGACACCATGTTCGTCCTCCTGAGCAAGCATGCTCCCTAAAGTCTTATCTGACGCAGCTATGTACAGCCTCATACTTCTATTCCGACAAGGAGGCACCAGAATAGGTGGTTTAGTGAGGTACCCTTTGATTTTGTCGAAGGCCTCTTGATGTTCTTCCTTCCATTCAAATCCTCCTTGGTTGAGTCGAAGTAGTGGCAAAAAGGCTTGCGTTTTCCCACTAAGGTTGGATATAAATCTCCTTAGGAAATTTATTTTCCCAAGTAGGGATTGCAATTCCTTTTTGTTAGTTGGCGCTTTGGATTGCAAGATAGCTTTGGTCTTGTTTTGATTTATCTCGATACCTTTCTTGTGGACCACAAAACCTAAGAAATCTCCTGCTCTTACACCAAAAGCACATTTCAGAGGATTCATCTTCAAACCATACCGTCTCATCCTCTCAAAGGATTGTCGAAGATGATTCATATGATCTTTCCCTGAAACAAATTTGACAACAATATCATCAATATAAATTTTCATGAAAGTGTCAATAAAGTCATGGAAGATCGAATTCATGGCTCTTTGATACGTTGCCCCTGCATTTTTTAGGCCAAAAGGCATCACTACCCATTCATAGGTGCCTAAAGCCCCAGGGCAACGAAAGGCCATCTTCGACACATCTTCTTCAGCAATGAAGATTTGATTGTAGCCAGCGTAGCCATCCAGCATACTCATGTATTCGAAACCAGCGACATAATCCACAAGCATTTCCGCCACTGACATTGGATATTCGTCTTTAGGGGTCGCAGCATTGAGATCTCTGAAATCAATGCACACCCTCAAGGTACCATTTTTATTTATAACAGGTATAATATTTGCAATCCATTCGACATACCTGGTTGTTCTAATGAACTTGCACTTCAGCAGCCTTTCGACTTCCGTTTTGATTTTTGATAAAATCTCTGGTGCAAACCGTCTTGGAGTCTGCTTGACGGGTTTCTTTCCAGGCTTTATTGGTAACTGTAGCTCGACCAATCCTCTGTCGAGACCAGGCATCTCATCGTAGTCCCACGCGAAGCAATCCTTGAACTTTTTCAGTAATTCAATCATTTCAACCTTGAGTCTTGGATCCATCTTTGCGCTTATGTATGTGGGTCTGTTCACAGGACCTTTGCCTAGATTTACCTCTTCTAGAGGATCTTGGGCCAACATTCTGACATTGTGTGCCAGCGGGTCCTTTTCGAAACTAAGAGGTTCATCATCGTAAATGGCGTCTAACCTCTGGTCTACAAAGTCTTCCGTTCCCAAGTCGGGAGGCTCATGATCGAAGTCTTTCCCAGGTCCTGTCTTTGACATAACTTGTTCATTGGCCTTGGAAGCCACATATTTAACTTCAGCCTCTAAGGCCGCTATCATTCTGTTTTCGGCCACATAGGCCGAAATCTTTTGGAGAGTTGATGACTCAGTCATCATCATCAAATTCGCTGCCCCAGCCCGTTGGCCGTATATCGCTGATTCCTCCAAAGTTTATGTTGGATAAATCTTCTCTATCCCACTGGAAACCATGATCAGAGTGCAGGTATAGAGAGCAGAAAGCATTTGGAGTTGGGGTTAAATCAAACTCTGGTGGGTTACAAGGCCCTATGTGAGCCAAATTCCCGTCGAAATCATTCTTTCCGACACTATTTATTTCACCCAGGTAGTAACTCTGGTCAGCTTCAATGTTCTCGACAATGCCATATGGGCGCCACATTATGACCCTTTGGTGCATCGAAGATGGCACTGCTCCAATGCCATGTATCCACTCTCGACCAAGGAGTAGATTATAGTTGGGCTTTGCTGAAATAACCATGAACATGGTGGGTCTAAGGATTGAGCCCACCTTGAGGTCGAGTTGTATGACACCCATTGTGGTTCCAATGCCCCCTTCATAGTTTCATAAGACCATGTTGTGTGGCTTTATGTCGGCATCTCCTTTGCCTAACTTTTCCAGCATAAATTGTTGTATGATATTAATGGTTGCCCCACAATCAACCAGAATTTTGTTTATGGTTACCTCCCTAACTTTAGCTCTAATGAACAGTGGTTTCAGATGGTTTTTCATTGCCTCTGTTGGGGGTTCAAAGAATGCATTTTGTTCTTCCACGCATCCATTGTTCATTATATAATAACATACTGGATTATGTCTAGCCAGTTCCTGTTCAACCATTAGGTCAGTCTCTTCGACTTTGACCTCTCGGTTATATTCTTTGGGTAGCACATATATGACATTCACCATGATGTCCAAACTGTCGCTAGAGTCGGAGTCATCATCATTCGACCCACACTCTTCCGCCCAGGGCATAGGATTTCTCTCCAGAGGTTTCCTTTGTCTTTTCTGCACATTGGTGCTAACTTCTGGGTGAGCCCCAGCTGCCTCTTTCTCAGCTTTTCTCCGTCTTTGAAACCTCCTCCATTGTGAACGAGACATAGGATTATTTCCTTTATAGTTGCTCGACACATGGGTCATTTTGTTCGATGCAGAGGCATGATATTATTTTCTGTAATCTAGAGAGGAACCTATGGGTACGTCGAATGTCTGCCACTTTTCTTCATTTGTCCGTTTTCTTCCCATGGTATTCAGCCAGGTATCAGTAGGAACATTAGTTGGAGGCCTCCTTTCTTGAGTCATGGGTCTTTGTTGATGTCCCCTTCTGGGGTCAAATCGAATTTCTGGACCCATTCTTTGTAGGGCATTGGTACCCTGTTTTGCTTTTACAGCCCGGATTACCTGTATGTGTTCAGCGACCTTTTTATCAAAAATAGAGCTACACCTGGGGCATAGCATAACCTCTGATTTCTTCTTTTGACATCTATGCAAAAAATATGCCAAATTTTCATCCTCCTTTGGGAATGCAGTTTTGTTTACCTCCTCTTGTCGAAGGGTTTCCTCTGGAACTCTAGCTCCAGAGACTTCGACCACATTAACCTACAGGTTGCTTTTGGCAGTCAGGTTCATCTTCTGCATTTTGGTCTCCAAGGCTTCTGTCGAACCCTTTGCAGCATCCAAATAAGAACCTGTGATGGTTCTTTTGCTGGAGCTTTCGGTACCTCCTTTGATCAATTTCAGGCCAACAACAACCTTTTTGTTTGACGCTTGGTCAACTTCTTTTTTCGAATCCAGGCCCTCAGTAGCCTTTCTCATCCCTTCGATTGTTTTCCGGGAGATGTTCCCAGTGAAACTTCCGAAGACGGGTTTTGTGATGAAATCTTCAGACACTTCTACCATATGAATGTCAACTGGTTCGGCATAATGAGCTTCTGCTTGTAGTGGGTTGGTGTCAATTTTCATTGCTGGTTTATCAGCAAATTTTAGCCTTCCTTCATTCAGTGCCTGTTGAACGAGATCCTTGAAAAGGAAACATTGTGAGGTCTTATGTCCTAAAAAATTATGATATTTACAAAAACCTCTTTTCTTTCTTTGTTCTAAAGGAGGAAATTTGGCCCCTGGGGGCACTATCATCTGTCCATCATTAACTAATAGATCGAATATTTCGTCACACTTGGATATGTCGAAACTATAAGTTTTCTTAGGAAATTTATCACTGCCTTTCTCAGGTTCCACAAGATTTTTTCCATTTGATGGCACCAACAATTTACAAGCATATGGTGGTCCATTTTTTAATTCAGCTAGATCAATTTCGCCCTCTTTGATATCTATAGGATCACTGTATGTCTCTGGATCGTCATCATCCATTTCGACATAATCTACCCTTTCTCGTTGAAGAGTTTTAGTATTCTTGGCCTTTTCAGCCTTAAGGCATTCTACTTGTCGAACCCTATCAGCAAGTTGGGCCATGTCTCTTAGGTATTATGTATCCAACTTTTCCTAATCGAATAATCCAGGCCACCTGCTGGTATTTCAACTAATTCATGCTCAGGGACTTGGGTAAAGCATCTGGCTTTGAGTAGTCGAAATCTATTTAGATATTCATCAATTGGCTCAGTGAACCTTCTTTTCACACTAGCCAATTCTTTTAGACTTATCTTGGTTTGACCCATGTAAAATTGTTCATGGAACAATCTTTCCAATTGGTTCCAATTGTGGATCGAATTGGCTGGGAGGGTAGTGAACCAAGTAAAAGCATTTTTAGTTAATGAACTTGGGAAGTATTTGATTCTAAGGTTTTCATTGTTTGCTATTTCTCCCGCTTCTATCAAATACCTAGCCACATGTTCGACAGTCGATTCTGTCGTATCCCCCGAAAATTTAGTGAATTTTTGGGACTTTTCCCCTAGGTGGTAAGTCTGTTTGCAGAATATATTCTGACAATGGGGATGTAAAGTTTGGTCTATGGAAGCCAACATTCATCCCGTTTTGAAGCATGATTCTCTCGATCATAGCAGTTAAATTATTATTAGCCCCATAGTTATGGTGTCGAACTTGTTGTATTAATTCGTCAGCATTTTGGTTTCTATTTGCCAAAATAACGCCTTGATCGATTTCTCGATGGTTTCGAGGTATCTCTAATCTTGTTTGTTCTACTTCGACCCTTGGAACTTGGGGGTTTGGATTAATGGTCAAATTTTCTTCCATGATTACCCCTTGATTTAATCTTATTGGTACCCTCTGGGGCTGTCGAACAACTTGGGGTAGTTGAGCAACTTGAGGCACCCCAAAGAACTCAACCATGCGCGTTATTTGTGCTGTCATCTGTTGATTCGACTGCGTTGCAGTCTGAATGAGGGGATTTAGTACTGTACTTAGAGTCTGTGCTAACATCTGTACCATTTCATGGTTACTTTCGTCCATCTGTTGCCTCAAAATTGCTGTTGAAGCATTTGTGAGACTTGGTATCATATGAGATGGCCCTCCTAAAAATTGGTTTCTACCGGCTCCAGATCCCTGTAATGGTGATGTAGCATTTACCAAAGGTTCTGAGAAAGTAGACGCATCATTCATAAGGCTAGCCATTTCAGTAGTTGGCATGCCATATGGCTGCTCTCGACCCATCCAGGTTGTCGAAAAGCCTAGGGGTACAGTTGATCGAGACCCTAGGTTCATCTTTGGTGGGGGTGTTCCTAAAAGACCTCTTGGACCCATATACGTATGTAAGGGTCCAGTTTGATTCATGGTTAACGCTGGCATGGATCCGACAGAAGTTGGGATAGTCCCTTCGACAACAGTAGTAACTGTTGTTCCTGTGATCGGTGGAGGTATCTCTCCATGGTTTGGCTCATTAGCCATACTATTCTCTCCGCTTTCTTTCCTAACAGTATACTTGTTGGTTATTCTACCACTCCGTAATAACATGCAATGTTATAACTGTACAAAAAAAAAACGCAATAACATAGACAATTAGCAACGTCCCACCAGGTGTGCCAATTTGTTTACCATTGTTTTTGGTAAACAACCGCTGGTCTCCAAAAAAGGTAAGTTTTTGGTTTGCTTGTGGGATCGACCAAACTAATCCCAGAACATATGCTAATCTTTATGTAAAATGAGTGAGAAGGAAGAACGCACGTTCGACCTAGGGGAGAGATGTTTTAAGATTGTTGAACAGTAAATGAAAACATAAAAATGCAAGTAAAAGAAGTGAAAATAAGTAAAAGATAACTTTGCAATATAATGGTAAAGTAAAGTGAAAAGACTTTCATTAAGTAAAAAAGGTGTTTCTAACGTACATTGCTCTGCTTTTTATCCTTTCTCACGCAGTAGTTACTTGGATAATATTTGAGATATTTTGTACTATAAGTTGCCCACACTAAAAATTACACAAACTTCTTGATTTATACTAAAAATAGGTAACCGTCGAGGGGACATCCTGCGCTAAAATGAAGACAAGTGTCTCCTGCATTTCTCTCGACCCATAGCCTTTTGCCACGTTTCCTTCCCTTAGACGCTGATAAAAACCACCTTTCCCTCCAATAATTCAAATTTCAAAATGGTCTTCGTCCCACGTGCCAAGGCGCGAACACTTCCCTTCAGTCAAAACAACCTGCATCTGCCTCAGTCGAATGAGCATTTGGTCGAAGCTTTCTTATTATACCTTGGATCCTTTCCTTAATTTATCTCATGCGTCGAATTACATCTCCCGGTGTAGTTCATTTCCAGTTGTTTGGTCAAGGAGTCCAAATATAGCAAGTGTCGAATTTGGGAGCCAACAGTAGGCCAAGGAGGTGGCGATCTTCTTCTACCAATGGCTTAACTAGAGATATTTATTTTGAAAAGATGAGCTTCGATATGATATGCAAGTGTTCGTGAATGCTTGAGTGTGAATGGATACGTATGAATATGAAATGGTTTCTCGTTTTGAATGTCTTATTCACTTGTGTATGTATTTGTCTTTTGCTTATTATTTTACTTAGCGACTATCTTTAAAATAGATACGCAAACAAATGTGGAAATAAAATGCCTTTATTGAAGGTAAAATAATTCAGATATTGAAAAATATTACAATCTTAAACCAATACTTTATTTGTGTGAAATCAAGCAAAAGGAAATAAGTCTTCTAGGTGCTCCTACAGATATCTCATCTGGAAGTCATCCACCTTGACTTGACAAAGCTTGAGAAAATCTTCAGCACATTATTTCCTTTTCGTGGCCTTGATTTCAGACATGTTTGGTGTGTTGACGCAGGCAAGTTGTTTCCTTCGGTATCCATTTTTAAAGACAGTCACCGAGATCTTGATTTTATTTTTTTGTACCCTGTGAATAAGACAAAGACACGTGTGACGAATATATGATGAATATATGATGAATACATGAAATATATGAATGCATGGGTGTAAGGTTGAGTGACGAGACTTTTTGTAATAAGTACCCTTATAAGGTAGGTTCCTTAGTCTTGACTTACAGTTGATCTACCCTTCCAAAAGGTGGCTTCCTTAAGGGTGTCATGAATAACACCAGAGGGAAAAGGAACAAGGGCCTCCCTTAGGTGAAACCTCTTTATGGACTAAGAATTTCGTCTCCAAGCCCTGAAGATCTCGTCATGAGATTTTTGGGTTAAGGTCGTTACAAAGAGTCATGAGTGACCTTCCAAAGTCCTACTCGTCAAGAAGATATCTCTCGATAAGTATTCCATTTTCAGAAGTCCACCGACTCTAGGCGAAGTCGTCACACAAACTCGCAGGGATGATGTATCCCCTAAGCTAATAGACAAACCTTCTTTCTAAGGGTTATCGAAAATATTTTGAGATAGAAAAATCCTGCCACGCAGTAAATATATGATAATAAGAGAAATTGACAGTAAATAAATAAATCCTGTCGCGACTAGTTTTTTTAATCAAGAGTCGCCACTATTAGTTTTTATCCTAGGGAAGGGAATCTAACAGAAAACCTTAATTTGCAGACAAAGATTCTAGGTTTCAGACTCAATTAGATGAAAGGAAGGTGTTAGGAACCTTTCATCCACCTTGTTCACAAGGATATTAGCCTCTAGGTTTAGGTTTGGGGTAAACTTGATTTTAAGTTTTAATTAGAAAGACTCGCCACGATTTTAGATCGTACGCCTATGTATCCTCTTATGAGGAATCAAAGTCCCAATTCGTAGTTCGTATGGGGTTGGTTTTTTTAGGGGTTTGCAAACATATCTTGAATCACTTCACACTCAGTCGGGAGTAATGATTAGGGAGATTTTTCCTGAGTGCGTAGTAAGTCAAAACTAGCTTGAAACCTTTTTGCAAAAAGACAGTTGATTAACTTAGTTTATTGCGAAAATAGTTTTAAGATTTGTTGAATAATTTTTAATCGTATTAATTTGCGAAGATATCTTGATTAATGTATGATTGAAGAAGAGTTTAATGCAAATAATATATAAAATAATATATGTAATTTTAATATAAAAATAAATTTATTTGATAATATAGTAACATTTAAATAGTAGATAAAATATAAGAATAATAATAATAATTATAAAAAAACATTAAATAACAATGATAATAATATTAAAAGTTAAGTAATAATAGAAATATATAATAATGATAATAAAAAAATTCATGATTTGATAATAATAATTATTATTATAATTAAATAATATATATATTTATAAAATATAAATGATAATTAAATTATAAAAATAAATAAATAAAATTAACTAGACTCGGGGGGGGGGGGGGGGGGGGTTTGCAAGTTCTAATTAGAAAGTAAAATAGGGGGTGTGATTAATAATGGAAATTAGGCCCAATATGAGTCTAACCAGAGGAGGGTGCAAGTTGGTTTGTATTTTTAGTAATTTAGTCAAAGGGGGCGTAGAAACGAATTGGGCTCGGCCCACTACACATTTTTTTGGAGGCCGTAATGATTGAGTGTGCGAGGGAGTATAAGACTATCATGAAACTTGGCCTAATGGCAGTTTGATTAAAATCTGATGGTCGACAGCGAGGGAGCATGATGGCTACGATGGACGCGTGTGTATATGATATATCCAGTATATTAAGTTTTTTTTTACATTATCTCTTCATTTTCATTTTTTGTTTTACAGTAATATCCACCTTCTCTCTCGTTTAACGCCCTATTCGCATTCCTCTTAACCCTAATCCCATTACCACCTTTCCCCTTGCGGCAACTCCATAATCAAACTCTCTCCATCGTAACCATACCCAACAAACCCCGACCAAAAATAAAACCAAAAGCTACGTTATCTTACCCCTTCGCAATTTCATTTTATGAGTTCTTCGAGCGTGTCCGATCCGGTGCTAATCCCTTCTTCTTCTTTAATCGTGCAGGTTTAGGCGGTGGCGGTCGATGATGGTGAAGAAGCGGTGGATGCAGAAGCGACTGATCTAGCAAGGATAACAGTGATTTAGGTCACGCGATTAAGGTTTCAGACATTGAAAACCTAATCGCCCCTTTCCAATCTTCAACAAGCAAGGTTTCTGACACTTGTGTTCTTCCTTTGTCCTCTTCTCGTGATTCTGTTCTTCCGTCTACCGTCCCCCCCTGTCTCTGTATCAAATCCCCCTCTTTCTGTATTCTTTGCGTTTTGTATTTATAGGTTGATTTTAGGGTTTTGTATTTGTTAGCGTAGATTAGGAATTATAGATTTAGGATTTTAGTTAATTTAGGGATTGAAATTGTTGTTAATTGATTGTAATTTCCAGACTTTGCTATAATATATGGATATGGATTTGATGCAATAGAGATTCGTTTTGATTTTTTTCTATAAAATTTGCAATGTAACTCTGAAATTCTGGGCTTTTTAATCTGATAATGGAAATTGATTGTGGATGATTATGGAAATCGTGCAGATTATAACAAAATTAAGTTTTATATTTGATTTAATTTCAATTTGAACAATATCTGTTATTTGTAAAAATCATGCGGTTAATTTGGCTTGAATTGGTACAATGATTGTTTCTCTAACACATGGGCCTGCGCGTTAGTTTCCTTTTTCAGCCCAACACGTCTGTTTTTTATTTACAGCAAACGTCTTTTCTTTTAATCCAGGCCCAATCCAATAATTCTTAATATCTTTATTTATTAACCTTAATAAAAATATGAACCAGAAAATGATTCCAAATGCCAACGCGAAATGGGCCAAATATTAGGCCCTAATTAACCAAAAAAAAATTAGAGCAACCCTTTTCCTTTTTTAATCCAGTTTGGGGCCCAAAACAATTTTAAACGAATGATTCTAAAAAAAAATTATTTTAGTGAAAATGTTTTCTTTTCTTTGAGATAAAATGGTAAGTGCCAAAAACGTTAATTGGGTATGTGATTCAGAGTTATACCCCCATCCTTACTGTTTGCCATTTTAAAAGAAATGGCACAATATTTTAATATAATTGCATCCTCTAATAAAAACTATTCTTATATGGATTTGATAATTTAAGAACTTAATAATTATTTGAAATAGTTTTCATTTTTCGAACCGCATGGGCCATTGGCCAACATGCTTCGTAAATCGGCCTACGAATATATGGGTCTTTCTGATTTAGAAAGTCCCACTCTCCCGAATTAAAATATACCCTCTAGTCTTGGATAAATATGGGCCATCAGATATTGTTGTACCATCATTAAAATCATCGAGGTACGACAAATTTGGGGTACGACAGCTATCCCCTAATCTGATCCAATCGATTTTTTCCCTTTATCTAAGCATATCTTCTTCAACATTGGACAAATGAATTAGGTTAAAAAAGCAATTTTAACATTCTCAATGTTATCCTATTCATTCTGTCACAACCAGGTTGCAATGGGCTTTTCTAGATTTTTTCTCGCTTCCTCAATTTGCTTCCTGATCCCCTAATAAGGCTTGATCATTTCCTTAATAGTAGGTTGGAGTCTCTGCAACTTTTTCTATACTAAAAACAAAGGAGGGCCCTGTTATACCCCCATTTTCCCCATAAGATTTCTTATCATCTCATGTCACAATGCATCAAGACACACACATTAGGATTTTTTTCTCTCTTTATCCTATCTTTAAATTTTCTCTTGAGGGATTACCAAGCACCTTGAATTGTGTAACTTGTACATGTGTTATTTTAACTAACATCAATATGTGTATATATGTTTCATTGGATGTTCATATTTTAGGTGATCACAATTGCATTCATCTCACCATCTAATCTAGGGTTTGAGGGGTGATTCTCAATAAAATGGTTCTCTAATGGATTGCAAGAGCTCAATATTTAATTTCATGCCTATGGCATAAAAGATATATGGTTCAAGAAGCTCTCTCAATTTATTTAGGTCAAGATCTCCCCAAAGTTTGTGGTGGAATTCATCAAGAAGATCCATAGGTTCGTGTGTTTATTTACATGACTTCTTCAACAAGCCTCATTGAGATTTAAACTCCATATTTGAGTATGCTTCAAGACAACATAATTTCAATGCCTCTTATGATTCATCATGCTTTATTTTTCCAAGAAAGTTCAAAGAGATTCAAGGTTTGCTCAACAAGTTTGACCTAATTAAGCAAATGCTTGATTCAATGATTACAAGTGCATAAATCTATCAATTTTCAACATTTTGAGTTGGTTATTTTTTCTATGGATTCTTATAATCATAAAAAACAACCTCTCTTCACATGAAAAGATCCAATTGTGCAATAAAAATCATCAAAAGTTGAAAGGGGTTTCAAGTCATTTTGACACTCTCTGAGATGAGGTTTGTTGACTTCTAAGGAGCATATCTTGATCATTGATTAATATTTTTGATTGGTTCCAAAACCATGATTCTCTTTCAAGGGTCCTTAACAATATCTCTTCATAATTCTAAGGCTAATTTTGAATGGAAGATCACTAAAAGTTGAGAAAGATTACAAGTCTCCTTGAAAGGCCTTTGAATTTTAGGGTTTGACTACAAATGATCAAAACCTGGTCAATTTTTATCTCCTTGAGACCATTATTTTTCCACAACAATATTTAGGATGTGAAATTCACCTTTTCTTTTATGTGCAAAGCTTGAAAATGGTTAGAAGATGCCTTAAGAGCTCAAAAGATTATAGGTCATTTCATGGATTTTCATCAACTTCACAAGGTCATAACTCTCTCATTTTTTAAGATTTTATGAATGATTCAAGTTTCATAATGCTCTTTAAGAAGTATACTTCATACCATCTTCATTGACCAAAACCTAATTTTGAGTGGGAGGTCATGTATGAAGCCAAGAGATTATAGGTCACTTTTGAGCTCAAAACAGAGAAATTTTTCTAAGTCCACAAATCCGTGTGTTTTTTCCAATTTGAATTGATCATAACTTTCAACTCAGATCACCAAATTGAAACTTTCAGAGCATATTGTCAAGCTTGATTATTCAGCTTTCTAAAGAATCCAAGATTATATCATAAAGGTCCCTGAGTTGTTTGAACCATGGTTGTAAAGTTGATGCTTTAAAACTGAAAAATCACTTGTAGTAAGTTTACAATTTCCATAATATAGCTTATAATCACCAAATTGCCATGCGTTTTCCACTTAAACATGATTATCAAAGATGTGTGAATCATTTAGAGTGTCAAAACACATCATTTGGATGAGTTTTGATGCACATGTGGTCACACTTTCTTCATGATCAAAGGTGTGCATGATTTCCACTCAAATTGCATCATTCACCCCTCCTCTTGACTCCTCTCACTTCTCTTATAAATAGAGACCTCATCTACTTCGTTTTACAAGCTTTAGAGATCTAAAGAACCTCTGTTGAACTCCCTCTATACCTCTCAATCCTACAACTTAGAATTTGGTTTTAAAGCATCTTTCAATCCAATTTATTTGCCGATTCTTCATCCTTGAACTTACCTGAAGCTAACAGAAGAAGAACCAAGTATTGAGGTGTCCTAAATAGTGCTAGCCAAGTCCAGTTTCTGAGAAAATCCTTATGACTTCGTTCAGGTAGTGTAAGGAACCAAATATTCTAACTCAAATTACTGGAATGATTTATGAAGTTCACTGATGCTTGCTATTAACTCAATTTTGGTGAATCAATGCATTTGATGCTTATTTTTTTTTTATTTCAAAATTTTCAAAACTCTCTGGTTTTTTCCAAATCGAGTAAGCTGTGTTTTATATAAATTTTTCATGAGGGTACAATTGTCTTCGTCTTGATGAGACGAATCGAATGGCACCGGTCTGAACCTCTAATTTTTCCATTTGAGGGACCTATAAATCGCGTATTTTGGTTGACTTTGTCAATGATCTGAAGGTTTAATATGATGACATGGACGTCTTCAACCAATCAGAGCCCTACACATGGCTTGTTTTATTTGTTTTTTAAAATAAAGGATTCTGTGTGTTATTCACTAATGACCATGATATGCACAACACGCCAGATCCCTTGGATTTAATTACTAACGCATTTTGACATTGATCCAATGGTCTACATCTTTATGACATTATTTTTATTTTCTGATTTTTGATTTAATTGTTTTAAACTTTAAAAACTCATAAAAAAATCATTTCAACTTCTAAAATTCTGAAAAAAATTTCGAAAATACTTTTGATTTTTCTCTTTTTGTTTCTTATTTTTTCACAATTTTGTTTTTTTGATTTGTTTTTTTTAAAGATTTTGCACTTTATTTGAATTGTTTAATTGTTTAAAAATACTTTTCTTGATTTTTAAATTCTGGAAAAAATATGGAAGGATCCAATAACCTCTTGACAAATATTGGTGACCTCATTTATTTTTATTTCTGATTTTACTATTTTTTTTTTATAATTTTTGGTTTATTTTGCTTATTTCTTTGAATTTTAAAAAATAGTTTCTCACTTTAAAAAATTTTGAAATTTTTTGTCAACACTTATTGACTCATGTTTGACCTTTGATTTTTTAAGGATTTTTATTTAGTGTTTTAATATACTTTATGTATTTTACCAACTATTTCCCTTTTATTAATCATTTAAATATTGTTTTATTGAATATTATTTTATTACTTTTGTTTGGTCCTGATTTGGGTGTTATTTTGGGACAAGTTTCTCAACCTCATTGGATCTTGGGTGTTGATAGGTTGAAAAACCAAATCCACCAAAATGGATGAGTGTTGTTGATGATATTTGAAACCCTAATTTCATCCGATACATCCCATCCCTCTTCATCTTATCCCTTTCTTACTTGTGCTACATGTTGTTGGAGAATAATCTACATATCATTTCTCTAACATGTAGTACATGGATTGCTATTGATCGGCCTTAAAATAGATGTGACTTCTACATAAGTCCACTTATGATTTCTTAACATAGCGCTAAATTTGTCTCGACTCAAAAAATGATCATTTGTGGCCCAAACCTATGTTTGCAAGCCCAAGTATGTTTTATTTGAAACCTTTGATCCAATAACCTTGAGGTTCATTGTTAGGAGGCTTTGGTCTTATCAATCCTGTAATGAACTTTCATGAATTTTGATCTAAATGAATCATTTAAACATCATTGATCATATATGCTTGCCTTGAGTACTTGAAATGAATCATATACTTGACAAAAAGTAAACGAAACTTGTTGTTGAGAAGCTTTGATTTTATCATCTTCTAATGACTTTTCAAATGCAAGTTTCAAGATGGTCATTCAACTAACCTCTAACTTCTTTTAATTAATACAATGCAATGTTGGTTTGTCTTACTTTCTAATAATGTAGGTAAATGCAATGAGGCTTAACAAGTTGCTCCATGGGTTCATGAGTTTATTTCCATGCCTTAGTCAATAAATCTTGAGAAGTCCAAACCTCACCATTGAAGTTGTTTTGGAATGGATGGTATGGTAAGGTTATTTTGGTTCACTACATTTCCAAATTATCAAGATTGATTCAAAAGTGCAAGGGATTGATTGAAGAAGTTGTCATGGTTGGACAAGGCTTTGTTCCCATTGGTCACAAGTGCATATTTCTCTCAATTCTCAATATATGGAAGTGTTTTTGGTGGCTATTAATTCTAATTTTCATCCTCAATAACTTCTATTTACAAAGCAAGAGTGTTGGTACAAGAAGGTTGTTCAAAATTGTCAAGGTTCCTCAAAGCATTTTCTTGATCTAGGAGCTAGGGTTTTGAACTTTAAAGGGTATATATTGCTCATCTTTTGGTATTTTTGAGTGATTCCAAAGACATACTTCTATTCAAAAGGTTATTAACAAATCACTTCAAAAGTTTCAAGGAGTTTTCATGTGGAAGAAACTTGATGATGAAGAAAGATTACATGTCTTCCAGATGAACCCCCAATTTCTCATGTGTAACTTCAAATGATCATAACTTGGTCAATTTTTATCACCTTGAGACTACTATTTTTCCATAATGATCTTTAGGATGTGAACTTTATCCGTTCTTTTATATGCAAAGTGAGAAAATGGATGGAAGATGCCCTAAGGATACAAAAGATTATAGGTCATTTCAGGATTTTTTGCCAACTTCAACAATTCATAACTCTCTCAATTTTTGGATATTTTGAATAGCTCAAGTTTCAAAGTGTAATTTAAGAGGTCTATTTCATGTCATATTTTTTTGGTCAAGAGAAAATTCCAAGTGGAAGGCCATGTTTGGATGCAAAACATTATAGGTCACTTTTGAAAAATAATTTGAAATATTTCTAAGTGTGGAAGGTCAACCCTTTTTCTCCAACTTTGACTCAATGCAACTTTCAGCTCAGGCATCCATTTGATTTCATTCTTTTTCCATTTCAAAACTTGTAACATCATCTTTCTAAAGCATTAAGAATCATTCCCGAAGACCCCTTGAGCTGAGAATGACATTGATTTGAACTTGGTAACTTGAAACTGAAGTTTCTTCAAAGGTCAGAATTTGAAATCATTGATTTAGCTTCTAATCACTTTGTTTCTGCATGTTTTTGCCTCTAAACATGTTTAGTGAACTTCCAGAAGTGATTAGCACAACAAAACACGCATTTTGGATGAGTTTTAATCAAATTAGAAGTCACACTTTTCTTGTTTGCAACTTCACACGATTTCCCTCCAAACTTCATCATTTCACACGCTTGGACATTCCATTTGATTCCCTATAAATAGAGGGTCATACCTCATTCATTTTCTCAAGCTTGGATATCCATAATCACCCTACCAAACTTGTTCCATAACTCAAATTTCTGCAACTTAAAAATCTATTTTCAAGCCTTTTTCAATCCAATTTTTCAATCAATTTACCTTCCTTGATCTTCCCTGAAGCTAACCATATAATTACCTTCAACAATCGTGCCCTATATTGCTCCATAGAAGTCCAGTTTCAGAGCTCTGTAACTCAACTTCAATAGGTAGACTTCTTCATCAATTCTTGAAAACTTTGATATCCTTGTGATACTCTCATTGCCTAGTTCTAGTCGCAATACTTACTTTTATCTGGAAACATGTTTTGGCCATGAAATTTCAAATCCATTTTCAAAACTTTCTTTCCAAATTGCTTGAGCTACAATTTATATAAATATTTCACGAAGGTGTGGTTGTCTTCGTCTTGAAGAGATGAAGCGAATGGCATAGGTCTGAGCTTCTGATTTTACAGTTTGAGAGACCTGCAATTCACGTTGGCTGGAGGATGAAGATGACCAATGTGTCATCTTCCAACCAATAAAGGCGCGCCATCTGTTTTTTTTTGAAAATCTGATTTAATTAATGATTCTATGCTTTATTCACTAATGATCATGATATGCACAACGCGCCAAATCCCTTGGATTTGATTACTAACACATTTTGACTCTCATCCAGTGATCCACATATTTTTGACTTTATTTTTCTTTTCTGATTTTTATATTTAATTGTTTTAAATTTCAAAAAATCATAGAAAATTCATTTTTAGTCCAAGAAATTTGAAAATATTATGAAAAATATTTTTGAATTTTCCCTTTCTGATTTTTATTTGTTCACAATTTTATTTTGTGTTTTGATATTTTTTTATAAATTTTCACTTTATTTGACTTGTTTTAAATGTTTAAAAATACTTTTATGCATTTTTTAATTTTGAAAAAATTATGGAATGATCCAATGATATTGTGACTAATATTGATGACCTCATTCATTTTTTATTTCTGACTTTGTTATTTTTTTAATCATTTTTGGTTCATTTCACTCATTTCTTTTAATTTTAAAAATAGTTTATGACTTTAAAAAATTACCAAAAAATTTATAAAATTATTTTAGTTCATTTCTGATATTTCTATGATCTTACTTTTTATTTCTGGATTAATTTGAACATAGTTGATATTTTTCTCTTTTATTTCTATTTTAAAAAAACATTTTAAAACATTTTTAATGTATATACTAAATGCAATATTATTTTGTGATTATTTTCCGGCTAATCTTGGTTTGAATTTTTTATTATAGACTTTTTTAACATCATTAGATCCATGATGTTGAGTTTAACTCCATAAAAATGGATGAATGATTTTAATAATAGTTTAATTAAAATTTAATTTAAATGTGGTTTATTTGTTTCATCCCCTCCCTCTTCCTCTTATTCCCCTTTCTCATTGTATTACATGTTATGGGATAATGATCTCTATATCATTTATCCAAACATGAAATACATAGATTGCTATTGACCGACCTCAAAATAGGTGCGACTTCTATATAAGTCCACTTACGATTGCTTAACATAGCGCTAAATTTTGTCCCGATTATAATAAATGATCATTCGTGGCCCAAACCTATATTTGCAAGCCCAAAGTATGTTAATTTGATCTCTTTGATCCAATAACCTTGAGATTCATTGTGTGGAGGCTTTGGTTCTACCAATCCTCTAATGGATCTACAACACTTTTGGTCAACGCGAATCACGTAAACATTGTTGATCATTAAATGGTACTTTTGAGGATTCCAAATAGATGATATACTTGACAAAAAGTAAATGAAACTTATTGTGTGAAGGCTTTGGTTCTACCAATCCTCCAATGAGTACCAAATTCAAGTTTCAAGATGGCCATCAAACTAACTACTAATTATTAAATTGTTTTTACTTTATGCTTTTAGTTTTTATGCTTTATGTACCATTTACTTTAAGCATTACATTTCATGTCATTTTTATTTTGCTCACTTGAGCTTTTCTTTTCTCTTCTAAGACACCTAATAATCAACATGAACCATAAAAACCTTTAATGATACTTGGACTATTTGGTTACTATCCTTGACATTATGGAGCATTAGACTTCTTGGACTTAGGATTAGAAACCTTGGCCTATGTTGGAGACCTTTTGACCTTAATTGATATTTTGTCTGGAGTTCTTGAGGTTTACCTCAAGACATTGGGTTGTTTGTTTATTTTGTGTGCAGGTTATTGTGATTACATACTTTGTTTGTAATATGGAATTCACCCGTATACAACCGTTATTCTGCCCAATTTTTATGAAGACTTAATACACTTGAAGTTTGGTTCTCTTAAGAGGTCTAGTATCTTTGCTTGCTTGGTTCCAATCCAAAGAATGAGAATTCTATCTTGGCTCATAATGTCAACTATTGGCTTCTTATTGGTTAGATGGTTCTTATCCCTAGCTTTTACCTTATGCTTTATGATAGTCTCTTCTTCTCTTCCTATCTTCTTTAATTTCAAAAATCTTCCTTCTCCTTTTGAAAACTCTTCTTGTTTCTTTTAAACTTGAACCACTTTCATAATAAACTTGGACTTAGGTCCATGTATTTTCAAAACCTTTTCATAAATAAACTTCAATCAACTTAATAATACCTTGACTTTTTTTTGTGAGAAGACTAAAATTCAATCAACATCCTTTCGAACCATTTTGCCACTTTGGCTTTTTTATTTTAAAACCTTTCTCAAAAGATTAGACTCTTGTCAATCTTTGTAGTGATGCAAACAACTATACTTCTATAATATATAGTGAAGAGAGATATTTTCCACTTGGGTGTTGAGTGAGGCATTGTTGATTTTAAAATCCAAGCCATATCCTCCACTTTGAGATGATGCAAATTCTCCTTTCTCATGATTGTGGGTAGTAAGTATGTTTTTCCACACGGACAATGACGATGATGTCTTATCTTATAAAATCAATTAACATACTTATGTTTTAAATTTTTTTAAAGGTGAACTACGTGTACCCTGATCCCCTATTGCACGAAAGGTAGTACGTAGGAACTAAAGGTTCGCAACCGTGACAGGTGCAAAAATCATAAAAAAAATACTTCTTTTCTCACCTCCACTATCCATTTTTATACAACATTTTATAGCCAAAATATACAGATTTTTTCAAAGAGGTTCCTATGGAGTACCGTAGATGTTTAGGGTGCTAATACCTTCTCTTTGCATAACCAACCCCCTTACCTTGAATCTTTCCCCCTCTTTTTGGGTTACTCGCTCTTTTCTCATTCCTTTGGAAACAATAAAGCACAGTGGCGATTTTTATTTTTGATCTATATAAGTCAAGTCAATCCAATGGCTTAGTCTTAAACATTTCTACTGCTATAGAAAAATAGAGACTCTGCTGGGGAAAGATTGACCTCTTGCTGGTCCATCCCTAAGTGGGTTGAGTCTATCTTTGTTTATATCTGTATATGTGCTATTGTTGTTTATGTGTTATATGTTGTATATATGTTTGTCTGGATTTTCCTGGTTTTCAGGGTGCTTGGTGATTACTTATAAGTCCTATACCCGGACTTGGGAAAAATTTAAGATAGGATGGGCGGTATAGTCATGTTAACTTTGAGGGAGTAATCCAAAAAATGAGGCATGAGATCCCCCACTCAATAGAGGCCCCTTTGATTGTAGTGTCATTTACCGAGTAATCGGGAAGACGTACTGCTTTCGACCTAGGAGCCTGCTGAAACTGAGGACCATAGAATACCTAACCCATCTTGGCCTTTTAGGTGTAGTGCGGAAGCTATGACGGAGTAATCCGAAAATAGTTGTCACGTGATACTACACTCGGACGAGTTTTTCTTGAGAATATTACTAATTACCGAGTTAATTGGAAGTTAGTAATATCCGAAGAAAGGATGTAGACTCTGGGAACCTTTAGAACCTTGTTCGACAGGTGATAACTTTTAGACCATACCTTATGGGTAGTACCTTCCACCTCATGCTCGTGACGTTGAACCTATGAACCCTATATGTGTGATCTTGTGTGTGGTTGTTGCATCATGCATCCATGCACTCATCAACATCTTTTGAAGAAATTTTATTTCGAGGGACTTAAAAGTTGACCATTTGTGAATATCTTAGGTACTTTTTGACCATGGATTCTGGAAAAAGAAAGACAGGAAAATACAGTTTCAAGGATCCCAAGATAGATGAGTTGATCAGTCTAATTCCCGAGATTGAGTGTTCTGCAGATTTTTGTAAGAAGTATGGATCCATCATTCCTCTCATGAAGCTTAGGATGAAGGAGGGTATTCTCTCGACCTTGGTCCAGTTCTATGATCCGATGTATCATTGCTTTACTTTCCCCGACTATCAGTTGATGCCTACACTAGAGGAGTATTCTTATATGTTAGATTTACCTATTACCAATTGTGTTCCTTTTCTTGGTTTGGAGGATGAGCCAAAACCACACGAGATTGCTGCTTTGATCCGTCTGGGGAAGTCTGAGGTTGAAGCCCATATGACTACTAAAGGAGGTATTAGAGGATTACCAGCCCAGTTATTATTGGAAAAAGCTCGTTACTTTGCTAGGATAAAGATTACAATCGCTTTTGAGGCTATCATTGCTCTACTTGCTTACGGGTTGTTTTTGTTTCCTAATGTGGACAAGTTTGTTGATATTAATGCTATCATGATCTTCATGATTGGAAACCAAGTTCCTACATTGTTGGGTGATGTTTATTACTCTATCCATCTTCAGAATTCTTATCATGGGGGATGATTATCTTTTGCACACCTTTGTTGTACCAGTGGTTTATCTCTCATATGCCTCAGTCTGATGATTTCTGGGATGTCAGAAAGGCACCCCGTTGGGATCCTAAGATCATGGCACTTACTCACTCGGATATTGATTGGTATCATCGAGCTTACCAGGATGTAGAGATTGTTGACAGTTGTGGTAGTTTCCCCAATGTACCTCTTCTTGGTACAAAGGGAGGAATTAACTATAATCTTGTTCTTGCACGACGACAACTAGGTTATTCGATGAGGGATAAACCAAATAGTATTAATTTGAGTAGTTTCTTTCTGAAGGAGGGATAAGACCATAAGGAAGCTAGGGAGAAGATTGCGAAGGCCTGGCGTCACATTCATAAGAAGAGTAGGAAAGATTTGGGACCTAGGGGGGCTGTTTCTTTAGAGCCATATCTTCAGTGGGTCCAAACAAGAGCTATTCAATTGAAGATACCGTATTCCAGGGAAACACATATGCCTGATTAATTTGTGAAGACCACTTGTTGTACCCAAAAATTTTCCCTCTCATTTTATCAAGATTCTCCTCACAAGACTTCTTGGACTCAAGACAGAATTAGGGTTTGCTCTACTCAAAACCTCTCCTTGCACTGATGACCTGAAATTAGGGTTTGAGTTTGCACAAGTATTTTTGGACTTATAATGCCTCATGTGACTTTCATACACCATCTTGGACTCCTAAGATTGCTCATACCAAGTTTCAAGCCTTGAATCACATTTTTGCCCAGTCAATTGGACAATTGACCTAAAAATAAGTTGTATTAGAGAAAAAGTCAACTGTGGCCAATTTACAGTCAAACTTCATAATTTTTGATCCACAACAACATTTTAGACTCATATGAACCATTTGATCAAGTTTGGACCACAACTCCTCAAGAAATTTGATCAGATCATCAAAAGGGCAAAATGGTCAAAATTAGGGTTTTGACTTTAGAAGGGCAATTTCTGATTTTTCACCTAGCCAATGGCAAATTGGGTTCAAGCATGATTTCAAGGAATCAATGGCATTATCTTGACCTAATCACAAGGTTCAAAAGATCTCAAATGCATTGGATTGACAGATGGATTTTCCAGTCAACTGATCAAAAATCAACTATACACTGAAAAGTCAAACTTTGACTTTTTGGTCAAAATCAAGTGCCAAGGGTCATTTTTCATCAAAATGTGTCAAAACATGAAACTTGTTCACCAAGAAACCTAATTTTGGAAATTAGGGTTTAAAATGAAAAAATTTCATAACTTAGAAATTTTCTAAGTTATGAAAATTTCTTATTTGTTCCCAACTTTTCCCAACTTTTTCACCATGATGCAATTGGATTCAAAGAAAACTTCCAACATGAAAGTTGTAGTCATCCACAAAATATACAACCTTTATTCACAAAGTTTTCCTAAAAGATGCTTGGATATCAAGTTATGAGTTTGTGAATAAGGGTCCATAAACTTTTTAACTTAGTGAAATTTTGCCCTAGTTTAGGCAGATTTTTGACCTAACTTCATGGCAACTTTTCACCTAGTTCCAATTGGAATATCAAAATGAATTTCAAATATGGATTGTATAGCATGTTACAAGCTTTCCAAGATGTCCAAGAACTCTCCAATATCATTTATGGTTAGGGAGAATCGAAGAAAAGAAAATGGCCATTTCTCACTTTTGTCCATGGCATTTTTCACATTGTTACAAGTTGCAAATCTGTCCTAAGCATGCTTGTACTTGTTTTACAGGTCTTAAACCTTTCCACACTCCTTAATTTAATGCAAATACATTGGACAATGGCTTTGTTCTGAGATTTGGAGCATTGTACATTGATTTATTCCCAAAATGGCATAAAGGTTACAATGCTACTTTGATAAAGCATACTTTTAGCAATTTTGTTTATCTTGAGCATTGAACCTGATATTTGGTTATAAACAAGATCCATGAACATCAGGAAAAGTGTACCAACCCTCTACATCCCACGAGCTAGCAAGTACAACCTTTGCCTTTGTCACTTCAACTTTTGCTTCAAAAGCAAGTAAACTTGCAAAAAGTCCACAACTTGTGTATCTGTTAAAACCAAGTCTTGGCATCATTTCAAACAAGTTAAGCATATTGTAACAAGCCAATACACGAGCTCATAGCATTGTAAACTCCTTCAAACACCAAAAACCCCATTTCTGCCCAAAACAGGGTAACTTCTGCAAACACCAAGCCATTTCCATTTTGCCTCGTGCGTTTTGCTTAGAACCACTTCAAACACATTCTATACATCACACCTGAACTATCCAAGCCCTTGTCCAGCAACTGTAACCTCATTTTCACACTTCACCATTTTCATTTTCTGAGTTTGCAGGTTGACTTCTACAAAGATATTCAGGCAACTTCAAAGCAAGCTAAGCATTGGGAAAGGTTGAGGGAACTTCAAGCAAGCTCAAAAGAACTTCAGGCCTCACTCAAAGTTGCTACACTGCCATATCCAAACTCAACTGAACAAGGTAATTTTCAAAGTTCTATCTCCTTATTTAGGCATCATTAGGATTAGGTTTGTGAAGCAAAAATGTAGTCCTTAAGTTCCTTGAGTTGTACATATGCGTAGATTTCATTTATATTAACTGAGCTAGGAGTATTTGATAGTTGAAGCTGCTGAAAAAACTAGGTTAGAATTTAGGGCTACTGAAATTCTCCCTGGTTTCTTAGAGTTAGATCAAGTTTTTTATATCATTGAAATCGTGTGATCATGAGCTACATTTTTCATGTTATAAGTTTTTGATTTTATGCAAAGAATAGCAAGAACATGATTCAAGCACAGAACGTGTGTTTTGGATGAAGGCAGAGGTCAGGGATGAAGTGTGTATCGGCCTGGCGCGCTTGGGCCTGTTTCTTTTGGCACCCCCCTTTTACTTTTTGCACCCCCTTGGCCCATTTGTTATATCTTGCATATTTTTTTATTTCTTTTATATTTTCTGACTTTATTTAGTTTTTCTAAACATTTAAAAATCTCAAAAATATTTTCTTAATTTTTTGCATTTTATTTTATTATTTTTATTATTTTTTGGACATAAAAATAGTTTATTAAATAACAATATACTTTATTTTCTTAAATAAAACTTGTAAATAATATAAAAATATTACATATTTTTATTATCTATATACTTAAAATAATATTTTCTCACATATTTTTTATTTTTTAACCATTTTTGTATATATTTTTATTTATTTTCTTTTACATAAATGGAATAAATAATAATAGAATATACATTTTCTTTTAAACCATAAATTAGGGTTTTCACCGTTTCAAAAATAATCGTTATTTTTTTATTATTTCTAAGACTTAAATGAATTCATTTTTACATACATAAATTAATACAAAAACATTTCTTGCATATTTACATTTATTCCATATTTAAATACTTGTTTATTTATTTATTGTTGTATAAATTCAATTGGGTTGTAATAGTAAATTAGGGTTTTATTTTGTGCAAATACCCCCTATTCAAACTTGTATCCCCCTCCCCATAATATTGTTGTAATAGTCTAGATTTACTTTTACGCACTTTATTGCTTTCATATACCATGATAGTAAACTAGGGTTTTGTATGCAAAGACCAAAAATCAAAACAAATAGCATGACTTAAAACAAGACAAAAATGCATGAAAATGACAACACATTGCACACAAGCACCCCTAGGGTTTCATCTACTTTGTTGCCTTAAAATGGCCATGGTATGCATGCTAGGTATCTTGGAAAAGCAAAAGAAATCAAAACAAAAAGATCATAGTCCCTCGATGACACTATCAAAATGTTGCCTAAAAACAAATGATCTTAGTCCCTAAAACTTGCTAAGATACTTGGCACTATTGATATCATGGTCATACGATGACCCACACCCGTCCCGTTTAACATCCAAAGATAGGGTTGTTTACCCAATACAATGGTAAAACAACAATGTCAAAGGGTTAACAATGTGTAAGAAAGACTTTTGAGTAGGTAGATGCTTCTAGTTACTTGATCAATTTGCAAACCATCCTTGCTATTTTCAAACAAACACACACACAATTTTAAAACAATTTCCAACAACTTTCAAAACATTGAAACATTTTTCAAAAGACAAACATCTTTGTATACATTCTTGCAAACAAGAATCATTACAAAGATTGCCAAAACGATGGCCTCTTTTCAAAATATTTTCAAAACCACACAAAGCACCATTTCAAACAATTGGAAAAGCAAAGCAAGTGATATAAACAAGTAACTAAGAGCCCATGGAAAACCATGGATGAAAAGGGCGCTAGCACCTTCCCTTTTCATAATCTACCCCCCAAACTCAAGAAAACATCTCAAAGGTCTTTCCTGTGCTTTTTGACCTTTCCTTTGGATAAAATAAAAAGTCGATGGCGACTCTTGCTAAACCGAAACATTTGCGAACATAAACGCAAAACCTCAAGTCAGTTCTCCCACCGTATCACAGAACTAGAGACTCAGCTGGGGAATATTATAAAAGTGGGGTTACCTTAGGGTTTATATCACCTTTACATGCTTATCTTGTTTGACTTGTATGCTTTACACTTTGGTTCTATTGTTTGGGTTTGAATCCTCTACCCGGATTTGGGAAACATTCATAGGTAAATAGCAATATGATGTGGAAACTGTGCGGGGTATACCGACATGGTCTAAGCAATAGCTATGTTAGTGTGACATATTTATGGGTACCGGTAGCCTTTGAGTCAATCAAAGAGAATACGGGGCCGCTGAGTGATATCATGAAGCACTAACGAACTTTTAGAACCTTTACTTGACCATCTTGGCCATTTAGGATGTAGTGAGATGACCGGCTTTGGTGCAGTCCGAAGTTGGTAGATACTCGATGCTACACTCATTGAGGGTTGTCTTCTTGGAATATTTCGGTCGCCAGTAAAGTGGCTAAACTGAAACAATGAACACAGAAAACAATCCAGTGATATTGAGCTCCTTAGAACCCGGTTAATATTTATAGGACAGGTTGAGCCAGCTAAACTTCAAGAGGGTACTTACCTATGAAACCCCATGCAAGCCTAAACTAGGAACTTGTGTGATTTGCTTGTACATATATACTTATGCATAACATCATGGACATCATGAAGCATCATATGCATCCACTAACCATTTCAAAGATTTTGGATTTTCATCTTTATTCCTATTTTGTAGTGTTGTACCCCAAAATTTTCCCTCTCATTTTAGCAACATTTCTCATCACAAGGCTCTTTGAACTCAAGATCAAGCTAGGGTTTGCTCTGCTCAAGACATCTCCTTGCATTGTTGACCAAAATTAGGGTATGAGTTTGCACATGGATTTTTGGACTTCTAATGCTCAAAGTGACCTTCATACTTCATGTTGAACTCATAAATTTGTCCATACCAAATTTCAAGCCTTGAATCAAATTTTTGCCCAGTCAATTGGACAGTTGACCTAGAAATCAACTGTATTGGGGAAAAAGTCAACTACGGCCAATTTACAGTCAAACCTCACAATTTTTGATCCACATCAACATTATGAACTCATATGAACCATTTGACAAGTTTGGACCACAACTACACAAGAAATTTGATCAAATCATCAAAAGGGCAAAATGGTCATTTTTAGGGTTTTGACTGCACAAGGGCAATTTTTGATTTTTGACCTAGCCAATGGAAAATTGGGTTCAAGCATGGATTCAAGGACTCAATGGCATCATCTTGACCTATTCACAAGGTTCAAAAGATCTCAATTGCATTGGATTGACAGATAAATTTTTCAGTCAACTGACCAAAATTTGACTGTACACTGAAAAGTCAAACTTTGACTTTTTGGTCAAAATCAACTGCCAAGGGTAATTTTTCATCAAAAGGTGTCAAAACATGAAACTTGTTCATCAAGAAACCCATTTTTTCAAATTAGGGTTTAAAGTTGAAAATTTCATAACTTAGAATTTTTCTAAGTTATGAAATTTTCTTAATTTTTCCAAACTTTGCCCAACATTTTCACCATGATGCATTTGGATTCAAACAAAACATCCAACATGAAAGATGTAGTCCTCCACAAATTCTATAACTTTTATTCACAAAGTTTTCCCAAAATAAACTTGGATCTCAAATTATGATTTTTGGAACAATGGCCCATGAAACTTTTAACTTAGTAAAATTTTGCCCTAGTTTAGGCAGGATTTTGACCTATCTTCATGGCCATTTTTCACATAGTTCCTCTTGGAATCTCAAATTGAATTTCAAAGATGGATTATAGAGCATGTTGCAAGCTTTCCAAAATGTCAAAGAAATCTCTAAAATCATTTGTGGTTAGGGAGAATCGAAGGCTTGAAGTTGGCAAAAACTCACTTTTCATCCATGGCATGTTCATATTGATACAAGTTGCAAATTCAAATCAGCTTGCTTTGCACTAGATTACAGGCCTCAAAACCATTCCACACTCAATAATTAAATTAAAATACATTGGTCTAAGACATTGTTTTGGTCATTAGGGCATTTCATACAAGATTAATCCCTAAATGGTAAAAGGTACATTACCATTTTTGCCAAAGTTTGCTTTATGTCAAAACCACAATCCTTGAGCATAGAGCCAAATCTTGTGCAGCAAAGCATATCCACCAACTTGAGGGGCCAAGATCAGAAGAGGAAGGCTGATAGATAGCCTGTACAGGCTTGTATTACATCATTGTGCATTTTGACTTAAAATACAAAAAACATGTCCAATACACTAGAACTGGAACCTCAGCAAAAACCAACTTGTGCAAGCTTTTGAAACAACTTTCTCACATCCCCTTGAGTCAGAAACACGACCCCTTGAGCCCTCAAACCTCCCATAGCACAAAATCATCTTCACTTGGCAAAACAGGGCATTCCCTGCAGTTTGAGTTCCACAACACAAATTGCTCGTGCGTTTTGTCCCAAATTGGTTCAAACATCTTCCACATAACCCATCCAAACTATCCCAACCCTTAAACACTAATTGTAACTCCATTTATAGGGCTTGCCATTTTCAATTTCAGCTTGTGCAGGTTGAGTTATGTAGGCTTGTTCAAGCACCTTCAAGGCAAGCTAGGCATTGAAGAAGGTCAGGGGAAGTTCAGGCAAGCTCCCAAACATCTCAAGCCTTATTGAAAAGCTCCACATTGCCATACACGAAGTCAGCTGAAACAGGTTTTTATCAACTTCCTATCTCTCTATTTAGGAACATTTAGACTTAGGTTTGTGAATAAGAAATGTAGTATTCATAGCCATGAAGTTGTACATATGCTCAGTTTTCATTTTAATTAAGCATGCTAAGAGAATTTGGTCCATGAATATCCTGAAAAAAATAGGTTAAGATTTAGAGCCAGAGAAATTCTCTCTGGTCTTTGAGAGTTAGGACAAGTTTTTTATATGGTTGAATTCGTCTTAGAAAACCCTACAACTTTGATGTTATGTGTTTTTGCAATAGAGTTCGTATGCAGGTTGTTCATGTTTGTACATAGGCGCGCGAAATTTGAAGAACAAAGGTTAAAGATAAAGTGGCTTGGGCTAGGCTTTGGTCCTCTCACTATTTGCACCCCTCTTTTGCTGAAAACACCCCCTGGCCCATTTCTTCATATTTTTGTGTTTTGTTATTTTATTTTCATTTCTGATTTTATTTTATTATTTCCAAACATAAAAAAATACCCAAAAAATATTTTATAAATTTTTACATTTATTTTGTATTTTATTTTATTTTTTCTAACATGAAAACAATTTAATTAGTACATATTTGATTTATTGAAAACTTAAAAATAATAATAACATAATGCTTTTATTTTTATTCTTTATTTTATTTATACTGAAAAAACATATTGTTCTAAATATATTTTTGTCTTGTATATATTTTTATTTTATTTTTTATTGTACATATTTAATATAATTAATATATATACATACTTTTATTTGATTTAATAGATACTTTAGAATAAAAACATAAAAATACTATACTTTTATTTTTATTATTATTTATACTTAAAAAATAATTTTCCTAAATATATATATTTTTTGTATATGTACTATTTTATTTTATAGTATATAAATAATATAGTCAATATATTTATATTCTTAAAAATTAGGGTTTTACCCTTAATAAAAAAAATGATAATCTTTTTATTTATTTCTTTCTTTTTACATTAAATATTTTTACATACATAAAAATAAACAAAACCTTTTTTTGCATATTCATATTGTTTTGTATATTTATTTAATTTGTTTATTTAAATATTATTTATTTGTTATTTGTGCCATTTGATTCAATTTGGATGTAATAGTAAAATTAGGATTTTAATTTCTTCTCAAATAACCCCCATTCAAAATTGTATCCCCCTCCCCATAATCAAATGTTGTAATAGTGGTAGATTTATTTTACGCATTTACGCTTTTAAATATGCCATGATTAGTGATTAGGGTTTGTATGCAAAAATCCAAAATTAACAAGTAGCTTGACCTAATACAAAACCTAAATGCATGAAAATGACAAACACAATGCACACTTGCACCCCTAGGGTTACATCCATTTGTTGCCTTAAAAATTGGCCATGTTATGCATGTTGAGTATCTTGGCAAAACAAAAACAAAACAAAAGATCATAGTCCCTCGATGACGCTATCTTGGTTTCCTATACAAAATGATCTAGTCCCTCACAAAAATTGCTAAAGATACTTGGCAATATTGCTATCATGGTCAATACGATGATCCGCGTCTGTCCCGTTTAAACATCCTAATACAAGGTTGTTTACCAAATGCAATGGTAAAACAACACTGTCAAAAGGGTTAAAAAACGTATAGGAAAGATGTTTGAGTAAAATAGGGTAGATAACTCTTAGTTACTTGATCAAAGCTTGCAAAACATCCTTGCTATTTTCAAACATACTTCACAACACAATTTCAAAATATTTCCCAAATCAAACTTTCAAAAATTGAAATCTTTTCAAAAGTCAATACACCTTTGTATATATTCAAACAAGAATCATTACAAAGGTTGCCACAACGATGGCCGCTATTCAAAACATTTTCAAAACCACACACAAAGCACCATTTCAAACAATTGAAAAGCAAAAGCAAGTGATCTAAACAAGTAACTAAGAGCCCATGGATAACCATGGATGAAAAGGGTGCTTGCACCTTCCCTTTTCATAATCTACTCCCCGAACCCAAGAAAACATCTCAAAGGTCTTTCCTGTGCTTTTTGACCTTTCATTAGGATAAAATAAAAAGTCGATGGCGACTCTTGCTAAACCGAAAAATTTGCGAACACAAACGCAAAACCTCAAGTAAGTTCTCCCACCATATCACAGAACTGGAGACTCTGCTGGGGACATCTCTAAAAGTGGAGTAACCTTAGGGTTTAGATCACCTTTGCATGCTTATCTTGTTTGCTTTGATTGTTTTACATTTGGTTCTTTTGTTTGGGTTTGAATCCTCCACCCGAATTTTTGGGAAACATTCATAGGTAAATAGCAATACGTTGTGGAAACTATGCATGGTATATCGACATGGTTGAAGCAATAGCTATATTAGTGCGACATATTTGTGGGTACCGGTAGCCTTTGAGTCAATCAAAGAGAATACGAGGCCGCTGAGTGATGTCATGAAGCACTAATGAACTCTTAGAACCTTTACTTGACCATTATGGCCTTTTTAGGGGTAGTGAGATGACCGGCTTTGGTGCAGTCCGAAGTTGGTAGATACTCGATACTACACTCATTGAGGGTTGTTTTCTTGGAATATTTCGGTCGTCAGTTAAGTGGCTAAACTGAAACAATGAACATAGAAAATAATCCAGTGATATTGAGCTCCTTAGAACCCGGTTACTATTTATAGGACAGGTTGAGCCAACTAACTTCAAGAGGGTACTTACCTATGAAACACCATGCAAGCCTAAAACTAGGATCTTGTGTGACTTGCTTGTACATATACTTGTGCGTACATCATGAACATCATAAAGCATCATTTGCATCCACTAACCATTTCAAGGGTTTGGATCTTCATCTTTGTTCTTGTTTTGTAGGTCATGGAATCTCTTCGCAGGAAAACAATTCAAGTCAACCTTGTGAGAATCCCTCCTCAACTCAAGGAGCTTACTTCCAAGATTCCTGAGAAGTCTCCCTTCAGTGAAAGACATGGTAGACTCCTCAACTTGGTCAACTCCAACATTGAAGAAGACATGGTGAAAGTTCTCTTCCAGTTCTTTGACCCCCTACACCACTGTTTCACATTCCCTGATTACCAACTAGTACCTACTTTGAAGGACTTTTCTCAACTCCAGAGGATTCCTATTCTTCATCAACTACCCTACAACGGAACGGAAAGAGAACCAAAGCCTGAAGATGTTGCTCAAGCCTTACACTTGCAACCATCTGATATCAAAGGTCATTGGGAAACCAGAAGTGGTGTCAAGGGTTTCTTTGCAAAGTTTCTGTTTGAGAAGGCACAAGAATGCTGGAATTCTCTAGATCTACAAGCTTTTGAAGAGATTGTAGCACTCCTCATCTATGGGTTGGTCTTGTTCCCAAACCCTGATCAGCTTATAGATGTGAATGCTGTCAAGATTTTCATATCTCGGAATCCTATGCCTACATTGCTTGGGGACATCCTACACTCATTTCACACACGAACAATGAGGAAAATAGGTATTCTCATGTGTTGTACTCCTCTTTTAGCAAGGTGGTTTATTTCTCACCTTCCCCAGTTAGTCTTGAAGAATGAGCAAGGCTTGAGGTGGTCACAACGATTGATGAATCTTACACATTCTGATGTTCATTGGTGTTCTTGGTCCAGAGAAAATGTCATCATCATTGATCGTTGTGGGGAATTCCCTAATGTCCCACTACTTGGCATTAGGGGAGGCTTACCTACAACCCCTGTTTGGCTTTGAGAAATTTTAGATATGCTCGAAGGGATGGCCCTCATGATATGCTGATTCCTGACATGGTTTTTGACTTTGACAACGACGCTCAAGGACTTCGACAAAGGTTTATCCGAGCTTGGAGGATGCCCAACAAAGTGGACAATAAGACACTGGGACACAAGAATTCCATCCCCCTTGAGCCTTATCTCAAGTGGGTACGAACCCGCGCCCAGAGTCTTATGATGCCTTACCCCCACATTCTCCCCGTGATCAAAGAGCCTGTTATGGAAGGAGAGGTTCCATACACCCTCCTACATCCAGACATGCCAACATCATTGGAAGAATTTCAAAAGAGTTGGATACAACTCAAGGAAGAACGTAATACTTTTGAAGCCAGCTTCTATGCCAGTGAGAAGAAGGTTTTGGAACTTACCCGCCGACTTCACGAAGAGGAGACTCTTAACACTTACATTGCGCCAAAAAGGATGCGCAACGTCTTTTTACATTAAGAAGCTTTGTAATATTTTGCCCATATGGCTTTTATGTACTAACAAATTTCTTCTTATTAATATGACGTGTGTTCTTTTTGTTTACAACAAATTTGAATTTCTGAATCCTTGAATGCATTACATGAATACATATCATTCATCATATGCATAAACAGGTCTTCACACCAGGTTTCCTTATCTTTCTGCTGTTTATTTCAGCAAGATGGATATAGAGCAGACGGTCAATGATCTGCAAGCACAAAATTCTCAGTTCTAACAACTCCTCATGACCTTGGCAAAGGGTCAAGAGGACCTTAAAGCACTGTTAGAGAAAGAGAAGGAAAAAGACAAAGAGAAAAAGAAGAAAAGGGTTGGTGTGGCCACTATGGGAAGAAGGTTTGAGAACCAGGCTAGAAGGGTCCTCGAGTTCCCCTTTACGTCTAACGAAGGGGTTGGTAAATGTAAAGGAGTTGCAATATCCTCTGAGTCTGAAGCTGAAGAGGAAGAAGAAGAAGAGGAGGAAGATTACTCTGAGCAGCAGTATCCTCCTGTGGACGATAAGTATAAAAATCTGGAAGAGCCGCTGGCAGCCATGGATGTACAAAGGGTTCCTTGGCTGGATTTCGAAGAACTAGGGTTGGTTGCTAGGATCGTCATTCCTCCCAAGTTCAAAGTGCCTACATTTTCCAAATACGACGGTTTTTCCTGTCCGAAGATGCATCTGCGGTCCTACGTCAGAAAAATCCAACCTCACTCTTCTGATAAGGATCTGTGGGTCCACTTTTTTCAAGATAGTTTGTTGGGTACGCAATTGGACTGGTTCTATCAACTTGAGAGATCTGATGTTCATAACTGGGAGGATTTAGCTGCTGCTTTCTACCGACAATACCAATACAACGCAGATTTAGCGTTTACTCATACTTAACTACAGAGTATGGGCATGGTTTCTAATGAGGGCTTTAAAGAGTATGCCCAGAAGTGGCGGGATTTGGCCGGAAGGTTGCAGCCACCTTTGTCGGATAGAGAGCTGGTTGATATGTTTTTGGGGACCCTATCAGGTCCATTCTTTAATCACTTTATTGGGAGCTCAGCTGCAGGGTTCACCGAATTAATTCTGACGGGTGAAAGGGTTGAAGCTGGCATTAAGAGTGGTAAAATTCAGAAGGATTCAGCTGCTTCCACTGCTGTCAAGAAGACCTTCCCAGCCAAGAAAGAAGCTTCTACTGTTTACTCCTAGAGAAATCAAGGAAGAACGGAGCTCCGACCAGCGATAGGGGATGTGATGATTCAGAACTCTTCAGCCGATCAACCTCGAAGCAGTCAACCTAAAGCTAACCAAAATAGGGTGGAAAGGCCACAACGACAGTTCACTCGGATCAATATGACACCGGCTCAGGTCCTCCCTGATCTGTTAAAGTTAAACCTTACCAACTTGAAAAGGCGCCAAAAAACCCAAATACCTCTTCTCCCTATTATCATTCAAATGCAAAATGTGCATATCATTCAGATAGTGTGGGGCACGACACCAACAACTGTTGGGCCCTTCAAAACAAGATCCAAGATTTGATAGATGCCAAGGAGGTAGAGTTTGATGCTCCCAAAAAACCTAATGTGATATCCGCTCCTATGCCAAAACATGGTCATAATGTCCATGTTATTGTAGAAGATCTTCATGTTACTGCTGTTAATGACTTAATGACTCCATTGCCAATGATCAAGATGAATCTGTTGAAAGCCGGGATTTTCCCGGGCTGTGAAAAAGATTGTTACTTTTGTTCAACCTTGCAATCCGACTGTCCACTGTTGAAATCAGGCATCCAACGCCTGATGAATACTCAAGAGATCCTATTTCAGAAAACTCTTTTTGATACTATTACTCATGTTACTCCTGTTACTCCAATCAATGACATTGCTATAATCACCATTTCCGACAATCTTTCCAAGACCTGCAAAAGGCCTATTAAGATTACACCTCATCCAAAGTTTGTACCGTTGAAGATTACAATGTCGGGGCCTATCCCATATAAGTCCAACAAGACGATACCGTGGAATTATGGATGAGAGATCTTCTACCATGGTGTCAAGCAGATCGAATCAGCCAAAGAAAATTCCGATGAAGAAACTCCTGATGTAGGAAATATTGTGGGGACGAGTAAGATCACTCATAGCAGAAGAATTTTCTCTCCGGAGATTGCTCCTCCACGGGCAGTCTTCGGACCCTCAAGTGCTCCTGTACCGGTCAAGATATCTGTGCGAAGTCCAGTGATCGAAGAAATTGTTACTCCCGAAGTTGTACCCTCTACTATTACTGCTGATAAAGGTAAGGGGATCCAAGAAGCGCCCGTCTGACGAGGGCTCAGACTTTGGTTATCCCCGAGACTACCCAAAAGAAAATGGAGGAAATCTTAAAGATAATTAAGAAGAGCGACTATGATGTCGTAGAGCAGCTGGGGCAAACCCCTTCAAAAATCTCTATGCTAGCTCTGTTGCTTTGCTCCGAGGCTCATGCCAAAGCCTTGATCAAATTCCTGAAGACGGCGCACGTGCCTCAAGAAACTTCAGCGGATCAGTTTCAAGAATGTGTTGCTAGCCTTACAACCGACAATGGTCTGGGATTTTCTGATGCCGATCTAACGTCCAAGGGAAGAAAGCATAATGATGCGCTGCATGTTTCGGTAGAGTGTAGAGGGACCACACTTGCTCATGTTCTGGTTGATACCGGTTCATCTTTAAATGTCCTACCAAAGAAAGCATTAGACAGATTGGACTGTGAAGGTTTGACTTTAAAGTCCAGTGTTGTACCCCAAAATTTGCCCTCTCATTTCATCAACATTTTTCTCATCACAAGACTCTTGGAGTTCAAGATCAAGCTAGGGTTTGCTATGCTCAAGACACCTCCTTGCACTGTTGACCTAAATTAGGGTTTGAGTTTGCACAAGGATGTTTTGACCTACAATTCCCAAAGTGACTTTCATACTTCATGTTGTGTTCACAAGTTTGCCCACACCAAGTTTCAAGCCTTGATTCAAATCCTTGCCCAGTCAATTGGACAGTTGACCTAGAAATCAGCTGTATTGGGGAAAATGTCAACTGTGGCCAATTGACAATCAAACCTCATGAAATTTGACCCACATCAACATTATGAACTCATATGAACCATTTGATCAAGTTTGGATCACAATTCCACAAGAAATTTGATCAGATCACCAAAAGGGCAAAATGGTCATTTTTAGGGTTTTGACTGCACAAAGGCAATTTTTGACTGTTTGACCTAACTAATGGCAAACCAAGCTCACATATGGACACAAGGACTCAATGAAATTGTCTTGACCCATTCAACAAGTTCAAAAGATCTCAAATGCATAGGATTGACAGATGAATTTTTCAATCAACTGATCAAAATTTGACTGTATACTGAAAAGTCAAACTTTGACTTTTTGGTCAAAATCAAATGCCAAGAGTTATTTTTCATCAAGACATGTCAAATTATGAAACTTGTTCATCAAGAAACCCAAAAATGCAAATTAGGGTTTAAAATGAAAAAATTTCATAACTTAGAATTTTTCTAAGTTATGAAATTTTCTTATTTTTTCCTAACTTTGTCCCATTTTTTCACCAAGATACAAATGGATTCAAACAAAACTTTCAACATGAAAGTTGTAGTCCATTCCAAAGTATACAACTTTGATTCACAAAGTTTTCTCAAAGGAAGCTTGTATCTCAAGTTATGATTTTTGGAACAAGGGTACCTAAAACTTTTAACTTAGAGAAAATTTGCCCTAATCTAGGCAGGATTTTGACCCATCTTCTTGGCCATTTTTCACATAGTTCCACTTTGATTTTCAATTTGTATTACAAAGATGGATTGTAGTACATGTTCCAAGCTTTCCAAATTGTCCAAGAACTCCTCAAACACCCTTGTGGTTAGAGAGAATCGAATTCACAAAGTTGGCAAAAACTCACTTTTGTCCATGGCCAAGGCATGTTCATACAAACTTGCATTTTAAAATCAGCTTGTGTAATGCTAGCTTTCAGGCCTCAAAACCAGTTTACACACCTTAATTTAATTCATAACCATTGAGTTGAGGGATTATTTTTTTCATTTGGACATTACATGTAAGTTTAAGCCTTAAGTAGTAAAAGGTGTATTGCCATTTTTGCAAAAGTTGCTTTATGTCAAAACAACTAAGCATTGAGCCTTGAACAAAGATCTAAGACTGCAAACTAAATCCAGGTATTAGAGGGGGCCTAGAGGATTGTGTGCAGCATACAAGATGGCTGGTACATGCCTGTGAGATACACTTACACATCTTTGCTTCATATACAAGAAAACTTGCAAAACACAACCAACTGGACATTCCTGTTAACACAAGCCAAAACAAACTTTGTGAACCAATTCCATACATCAAAACAAGCCTGAAGCACGACCCTTCTACCTCTGAAACCTTCTCATACTCAGAATCCCTGTTTTGCTGCAAAATAGGGCAAGTTCTGCAAACTTCAAGCCATAACCAATTCCTATCGTGCGTTTTGTCCAAAAGAGTTTCAAACACCTTCCAATCAATCTACCTGAGCTATCCAGATCATCCATTGCAAGCTGTAACACCTCTAACCCACTTTGCCATTTTCATTTCAAAGCTTTGCAGGTGAAGTTCTACAGCACGATTCAGTTTGTTTCAAAGCAAGCCAAGCATTGGAGAAGCTTCCTTGGACCTCAGGCAAGCTCAACAGAAGCTCAAACACCATTGAAGGTTGCTGCATTGCCCTACTCGATTCAAGCTGAAACAGGTATTTCATGGACTTCTATCTCTCTATTTAGGAATGGTTAGGCTTAGGTTTGTGAATGAAATATGTTGTACTCATAGCCCTGAAGCCATACATATGCTTAGTTTTCATTTACATTAATCGTGCTGAGAGAATTTCATCCATGAACATGTGAAAAAGTTAGGTCAGGTTTTAGGGCCAGAGAAATTCTCTCTGGTCTTTGAGAGTTAATCCAAGTTTTTTATATGGTTGAATTCGTTATTTGATGCTCTACAATGTTTATGTTATGAGTTTTGTCAAAAAATCAAAGAATCAGGAGATGGCATTTTCTGTACAAAGCGCGCGTGTTGTAGTTCAGAGGAAGAAGATGAAGTCAGTGGGCTGGGCTTGGTTCTGGGCTTGCTTTTGATACCCCCCTTTTGCTGAATACACCCCCTGGCCCATTTCTTGCATTTTTATTATTTTTGCATTTTTTATTTTGTTTCTGACTTTGATATTTTATTTTCAAATATAAAAAATATATAAGAAATATTTTCACAAGTTTTTATATTTATTTGGTATTTATTTGAATTTTTCTAACATTTGTTTAAATACTTATATTATCTTTTGTTTAAATTTAAAAATAATACAAAAATATGTTTTATTTTCATTTATTATTTTTATTCACATTTGAAAATGTTTTCTTAAAATACATACACTTTGTAAATAATTTATTTTACTTTTACACACACTTAGCATATTTAATATATTTAATATATACATATACATATTTTATTAAATAAATAGGACAAAAAAATACAAAAAATAATACATTTTTATTTTATTAATATTTGACATTAAAAATACCTTTTTTTTACAATATACTTTTATTTTTTGTATAAATTAATGTATTATTATATATAATTAATAAATATTTGTTGAGTCTATGTTACTGATATTGCTGATCTGTTGACTCTATTGTTAGTGATAAAAGAAAATTTGTTGAGAGCCGGGATATTTCCGGGTTGTGATGAAGACTGCTATTTTTGTTTGAACATTCAAGGTGATTGTCCAATGTTGATGTCGGGTGTCCAACGCCTGATGGATACTCAAGAAATACTTTTCCAGAAAACCCCTGTTAACACTTTCAATCCAATTACTCCTGATACTTGTACCAATGATATTGCCATCATAACCATTTCCGACAATCCTCCCAAGGCTTGCAAAAGGCCTGTCAGGATTACTCCCAACTCTGAATATGTACCTCTAAAGATCACAATGTCGGGACCCGTCCCGTACCAATCAAGCAAAATGATACCGTGGAACTATGGGGGAGAAATCTTCTACCACGACATCAAACAAATCGAAACAGTCCAAGAAATCTCTGAAGAAGACCCTGATATAGGGAACATCGCGGGTACAAGCAAGATCACCCGCAGTGGCCGGATCTTTTCTCCGGAGATTGCTCCTCCCCGAGCAGTCTTCGGACCCTTAAAAGTTTCTGCACCTGTTGGACCCTCTGTGCAAGGCTCAGTGATAGAAGAGCTAAACACTCCTGAAGAAAGACCATCTGCTGATAACACTGACAAAGGTAAGGGGATACTGGAAATGCCTGTCAGGACGAAGGCTCATGCTGTGGTTATCCCTGAAACCACTCAGAAGGAGATGGATGAAATCCTTAAAATAATCAGAAAAAGTGACTACGACGTTGTGGAACAATTAGGGCAAACCCCTTCTAAAATTTCAATGTTAGCTCTCCTGCTCTGTTCAGAGGCCCATGCTAAGGCCCTGATTAAATTCTTGAAGACGGCACATGTCCCCCAAGAGACCTCGGCTGACCAATTTCAAAATTGTGTGGCCAGTCTTACTGCTAACAATGGCCTTGGCCCATTTCTTACATTTTTGTTATTTTTGCATTTTTTATTTTGTTTCTGACTTTGATATTTTATTTTCAAATATAAAAAATATATAAAAAATATTTTCACAAGTTTTTATATTTATTTGGTATTTATTTGAATTTTTTCTAACATTTAAATGTTTAAATACTTATATTATCTTTTGTTTAAATTTAAAAATAATACAAAAATATGTTTTATTTTCATTTATTATTTTTATTCACATTTGAAAATGTTTTCTTAAAATACATACACTTTGTAAATAATTTATTTTACTTTTATACACACTTAGCATATTTAATATATTTAATATATACATATACATATTTTCTTAAATAATTAGGACAAAAAAATACAAAAAAATAATACACTTTTATTTTATTAATATTTGACATTAAAAATACCTTTTTTTACAATATACTTTTATTTTTTGTATAAATTAATGTATTATTATATATAATTAATAAATATTGCTATTTATTTGAAAAATTAGGGTTTTGCCCTAAAATAACCAAAATAATTAAAATTTGACTTTTTTATTTTGTTTATATTTCACATTAAAAAATACCCTTTCTCAAATACATAAAAAATATTTTTGCATAATATATTTTTATTTGATATTTATTTAATTGTGATTATTTAATATTGACTTGTACATTCGATATGGTTGTAATAACTTAGAATTTATTTCCTTGTCAAATATCCCCAATTCAAATTTGTATCCCCCTCCCTATATCATGTTGTAATAGTGTAGCATTTAAATTCCCGCACATTTAAAAGCTTTCAATTATGCCATGCCTAGACCTAGGGTTTGTATGCAAATAAAATCAACAAGTAGCTTGACCTAATCCAAGATAAACATGCATGAAAAAACAAACAATGCACACTTGCACCCCTAGGGTTTCATCCACTTGTTGCCTTCAAAAATGGGCCATGGTTGCATGTTGAGTACTTTGGCAAAACAAAAACAAACAAAAAGATCATAGTCCCTCGATGACACTATCTGAGTTGCCTAAACAAAAATGATCAAGTCCCTCAAGAAAATTGCCAAAGATACTTGACATTATTTCTATCATGGTCTATACGATGACCCGCTCCTGTCCCGTTTAACATCCTAACACAATGTTGTTCACCAAATACAATGGTGAAACAACACTGTTAAAAGGGTTAAAAACATAAAAAAGATCTTTGAGTAAAATAGGGTAGATAACTCTTAGTTACTTGATCAAGCTTGCAAAAACATCCTTGCTACTTTTCAAAACACACTCCACAAACACAATTTCAAAACCCTACTTTCAAACATTGAAAACTTTTCAAAAGATAAAAACACCTTTATATACATTCAAACAAGAATCATTACAAAGGTTGCCACAACGATGGCCTCTTTTCAAAACATCTTCAAAAATCGCACACAAAGCACCATTTCAAACATTTGAAAAGCACCATTTCAAACAATTGAAAATCAAAGCAAGTGATCTAAGCAAGTAACTAAGAGCCCATGGATAACCATGGATCGAAAGGGTGCTAATACCTTCCCTTTCTATAATCTACTCCCCTAACCCAAGAAAACATCTCAAAGGTCTTTCCTGTGCTTTTTGACCTTTCCTTAGGAAAAAATAAAAAGTCGGTGGCGACTCTTGCTAAACCGAAACATTTGCGAACACAAACGCAAAACCCAAGTCAGTTCTCCCACTGTATCACACCCAGTAATATCATTGTTAGATCCTTCGACGGTTCTAATAGGATGGTTCACGGAGAAGTGGACATTCCAATTAAGGTGGGAACAGAAATTTTCAACTCTACTTTTTATGTGATGGACATCCGTCCTTCATATTCATGCTTGTTGGGAAGGCCATGGATCCACAACGCTGGGGCAGTCACTTCTTCTCTACACCAAATGCTCAAATACCCAGTCCAGGGTAAAATCATAACAGTTTATGGTGATGAGGAGTATATGATAAGCCACCTTAACTCTTTCCGCTATGTGGAGTTAGATGGTGAATTCATAGAAACGCCTTTCCAACACTTTGAAGAGGTTTCTCCTGAGGTTGCGGTAGCTAAGACAATGACTGATGTGCCCATCATTACCAAACCCGTGTCCCGGATGTCATCCCTTAAAGATGCAGAGGCTGTAGTCAAGGAAGGAGGAAGCACAATATGGGGTCAGCTGCCAGATTTTCCTTACAAGACAGATAAGTTCGGATTGGGTTTCACTGCTGCTAGTCAGAAGGCTGTGCGTCGCTCCCAGGCTGGAGGACCACCCTTAAAGATCACTCATCATGGAGTTCATGCTTTAGAAGATGATGATGAAGAGAGCAATTTTTAAGATTGGATCTTTCCAACCATTGAAGGGGGACTGAACAACTGGGAGGCGAAAGACTTTGTTCCCATTACTTTCATCAATCAGTAATTTATCTTTTGAACATTTCCTGTTTGGTCTGTAATAACTTTTAAACAATTCGTACACTTTTGCCTTATGCCTTACCCGGGGCATCTAGGTCCATTTGTAAGGGATTTGATTCTTCATTCTCATATGCCATTTTTAATGAATCATGGACGTTTTCATCTATAAACTTTTGTGTTCATTTTCTTTCTTTTTACATTTCATTTTGTTTAAAGGTGGATATCCCTTACACACACCCACACTCACAAAATGCAGGTACCCATCCACTCCAGATTCCATGGGTGACAATTCTTCTATGGCCTTCAGTGACTCTGAAGATCTGGTCAATCATGCCGATTACGAAGGTGATGAAGACTGTGAAGTTCCTGGAGAGTTGGCTAGACTTTTGCAACAAGAAGAAAGGGCTATTCTGCCCCATGAAGAGTTGTTAGAGACTATCAATTTGGGTACTGCCGAAGATAAAAAAGAGGTTAAAGTGGGTACCAACCTGGAGCCAAGTGTCAAAGAGCGCTTAGTTTAGATGTTGAGTGAGTTTGTTGAGATCTTCGCCTGGTCCTATGAAGACATGCCAGGACTGGATACATATATTGTGGTTCACCGTCTCCCTACAAGAGAAGACTGTCCATCAATCAAACAGAAAGTCCGCCGAATGAGGCCCAACATGTCCGAAAAGATCAAAGCTGAAGTGATGAAGCAGTTCAATGCTGGCTTTCTGGCTGTTACTTCCTATCCATAATGGGTTGCTAACATTGTGCCCGTGCCTAAGAAGGACGGCAAAGTCAGAATGTGTGTGGACTACAGAGATTTAAATAGGGCTAGCCCTAAAGATGACTTTCCGCTACCGCACATTGACATTTTGGTTGACAATACAGCTCAACATAAGGTGTTTTCTTTCATGGATGGATTCTCGGCATATAACCAGATCAAAATGGCCCCCGAAGACATGGAAAAAGACTACTTTTGTTACGCCGTGGGGTACCTTCTGCTATAAAGTGATGCCATTCAGACTGAAGAATGCCAGGGCAACTTATCAGCGAGCCATGGTAGCGTTGTTTCATGACATGATACATCATGAGATTGAAGTCTATGTAGACGACATGATAGCCCGTTCACAAACAGAAGAAGAACACCTCGACCATCTGCAAAAGCTGTTTGTCATATTGAAGGAGTATAAGCTCAGACTGAACCCTAGCAAGTGCACTTTCGAAGTTAGGTCCGGTAAACTCTTGGGATTCATCATCAGCAACAAAGGCATTGAGGTTGATCCTGCCAAAGTTAAAGGCATACAAGAAATGCCCGCCCCTCGCACTAAGAAGGAGGTCAGAGGTTTCTTGGGACGCCTAAACTACATTTCAAGGTTCATTTCTCACCTGACATCTACCTGTGAGTCAATCCTCAAGTTGTTAAAGAAAGATCAGGTGGCTGAATGGAATGATGACTGTCAAGTTGCTTTCGATAAAATCAAGAAGTATTTTCTAGAACCTCCTATCTTGATGCCACCCGTCGAAGGAAGGTCGTTAATCATGTATCTGACCGTTTTGGATAATTCAATGGGGGTGTGTACTGGGCCAACATGACAAGTCTGGTCGAAAAGAGCATGCCATTTATTACCTTAGCAAAAAGTTTACCGACTGTGAGACTCGCTACTCACTGCTCGAGAAAACTTGCTGCGCTTTGGTATGGGATGCTCGCTGGCTAAGGCAATATATGTTGACACATACCACTTTGTTGATTTCCAAGATGGATCCGATTAAGTACATCTTCGAAAAGCCCGCTTTATCTGGAAGAATCGCTAGATGGAAAATGATCCTGACCGATTATGATATCCAGTACATGACCCAAAAAGCTATAAAGGGGAGTGTACTAGCTGACCATCTGGCTCATTAAGCTTTCGAAGATTACCAATCTATGAGGTTCAACTTCCCTGACGAGGACATTATGACATTGGACAACATTGAAGGTAATGGACCGTATGACGGACCTGAACAAGGATCCTGATGGAACCTGTACTTTGATGGTGCTTCAAATGCACTTGGAAACAGTATCGGCGCGATACTCATTTCTCCAGAAGGTTGCCACACACCTTTCACTGCTAGACTCTGCTTCAGCTGCACCAACAACATGGCCGAGTATGAAGCTTGTATCTTTGGTCTCAAGGCTGCGATTGACCTAGGGATCAAATCTTTGGTTGTATTTGGGGACTCAGCTTTAGTTATCAGTCAAATCAAAGGAGAGTGGCACACTAAACATCCTAATCTTATCCCATACAAAGAACATGTCCTGACATTGTTACCTCATTTCGAGCAGATTACCTTCGAGCAGTTCCCGCGAGAAGAAAATCAGCTAGCGGATGCTCTAGCTACAATGTCTTCCATGTTTAAACTCAACTTGGATAATGAGGCCCCCCAAATCACCGTCGAGCGAATGAACGAACCTGCGCACTGTCATGAGATTAATATCGAAGAAGTAGTGGAACAACCCTGGTTTCATGAAATCAAAAGGTATCTCAAGACTTGAGAATACCCTGAAGGAGCTTCAGTCAACGACAAAAAGTTCTTAAGGAGATTTGCTGCCAAGTTATTCCTGAGCAATGGTATCCTATATAAGTGCAGCCATGATTGTGTTCTGCTTCGTTGTGTGGACAAGGTTGAAGCTGAGCAGATCATGACTGAACTGCATAGTGGCACATTTGGCACCCACTTGAGCGGACATACGATGGATAAGAAGATTCTAAGGGAAGGCTACTACTGGTCTACCATGGAAGCTGATTGTCATCAATACGCTCGTACTTGTCACAAATGCCAAGTCTATGCTGACAAGGTACATATTCTTCCAGTTCCTCTCAATGTCCTAACAGCTCCTTGGTTATTCGCAATGTGGGGAATCGACATGATTGGAGAGATCAAGCCTACGGTATCCAATGGACATCGCTTCATCTTGGTGGCTATTGATTACTTTACCAAATGGGTTGAAGAAACTTCCTTTGCCTCCGTTACAAAAAATGTGGTTGCCCGCTTCATCAAGCATAACCTCATATGCCGATATGGTATTCCCGACAGGATCATCACGGACAACGGTACAAACCTGAATAACACTGTGGTCACCGCTCTGTGCGAGCAGTTCAAAATTCAATATCACAATTCATCTCCCTATCGGCCAAAGATGAACAATGCTGTTGAAGCTGCGAACAAAAATATCAAGAAGATCATTCAAAAGATGACAGTCACCTACAAGGACTAGCATGAGATGTTACCGTTTGCTCTGCACGGATATCGTACCACGGCACGTACTTCAACTGGGGCAACCCCCTTTTCTTTGGTATATGGCATGGAGGCTGTTTTACCTATGGAGGTTCAGATTCCTTCCTTGAGAATTATGAAGGATGTTGGTTTAAGTGAAGACGATTGGATCTAGACCCGGCTTGATCAACTTAACTTGATCGACGAGAAGCGACTTACTGTTGTTTGTCATAGTCAGACGTATCAAAAACGGATGATCAGGGCTTTCAACAAGAAAGTCAGATGTCAGGTGTATCAAGTCGGAGATCTTGTAATCAAGCGGACCATCTTGCCGCAAAGTGATCCCAGGGGCAAATGGACTCCTACTTACGAAGGACCATTTGTGATCAAAAACATCTTTTCTGGTGAGGCTATGATTCTAACCACCATGGACGGCGACGACTTGCCGCATCCTACGAACGCAGACATAGTCAAAAGATACTACGCATAAACGACTCGGCAAGTTGAAAACCCGAAAGGGCGACTTGGGCAAAAATGGGCATCCCGGTGAATCGAAAACCCGAAAGGGCGGTTCAGGCAAAAATTAGGGATAAATAAAAAAAATCTGTACACCCGGCAAGTTGAAAACCCGAAAGGGCGACTTGGGAAAAAAAGGGTTTCCCGGTGGATCGAAAACCCGAAAGGGCGGTCCAGGCAAAAGTTAGGGAATTAAAGCGTATGACTATGTCTCGTCGGATCACTTTAAGAACAATCTCTTCACGGACAAGCTCCAAGCTTCTGATCAATCCAATCATCTGCGGACGAGGCAACGAATGGACAAGATACTCAGAGTTGTGAAAGCTATAGCAGAATGGGAACCCCATGGAATTGTTACACATAGCCATCTTTCTTTGTATAAATTTCTCTCATTTTCATGAAAACATTCTCTTACTAGGATGTCTGTCTCCTTTGTACAAAATACTTACACAAAGTTAATACAAAGATACTTCAAAGTGCAAGAATTTGTTCACCTTTTCTTTCTTTTTACACTTGTGTTTTATTTGAAAACGTCCAATGATTTATTAAATGAGCATATGCAATTGAATATAATCACCACTTACAAATAAAATTAAATGAGAAAGGATAATTACTGATAGGTTGAAAGTATAGGAAAACGTCTTTAGGCTATTCTAGAAGAAATCCCTCGCAATATTTCATTCAGATCCTCAACAGAGCTAAAACCTTGAAATACATATCCCCAGCGGAGTTAAGTTTCAAAATCGCCAATCAGAGCTAAGTTTCTAAACTCCGGATCCCCAGAGGAGCCAGAAGACTTTAAACTACAAATCCCCAGTGAAGATGAAACTTTCTTCCCCAATGGAGTCCAAAAATTTCAACCTCTAAACCACAGTGGAGATCATCCGGTTTCTCCAAATTCTCCAGCAAGTTATCTTAAAACCTGGAAATCAACCAGATAACCGTTAACTTTTGTTCTATCCCCAACCAAGGATAAAACCCCAGAAGATTGGCATACTCCCAAGCTCCTGATACCCTTAACAGAATGAAGATTCTCATTCTTAAAACCCCTGAAGATTGGCATACTCCCAAGCTCCTGATACCCTTAACAGAATGAAGATTCTCATTCTTAAAACCCCAGAAGATTGGAATACTCCCAAGCTCCTGATACCCTTAACAGAATGAAGATTCTCATTCTTAAAACCCCAGAAGATTGGCATACTCCCAAGCTCCTGATACCCTTAACAAAATGAAGATTCTCATTCTTGAAACTCCAGAATATTAGTATACTCCCAAGCTCCTGATATCGTTAACAGAATGAAGATCCTCATCCTTAAAACCTCAGAAGATTGGTATACTCCCAAGCTCCTGATACCGTTAACAGAATGAAGATTCTCATACTTAAAACTCCAGAAGATTGGCATACACCCAACCTCCTGACCCAAACGCCTGAATGAAGATTCTCATTCTTGCTTCCTCAATAGATTGGCATACAATCCAAGCTTTTGAAAACTCTCCAACAGGATAAGCGTTCTCCCCACAGAGTTATTTCCCTGCAAATCGAAGATTCTCGATCTCGCTTCCCCGGTTGAAGCCTCCCAGGTTTTGATTCCCCAGTAGAGGTCTTCAGAGTTTTCCTTATTCCCCGGGAAAGTCATGAAGGATTCTCATGTCCCCGCAAAAGTTGTCAAAGCTCTTGTTAAATCCCCCACAAGTCACCAAGGATTTTCAATCCCCAGCAGTAGTCCAAAGAATTTCTCAGTCTCAACAATCAAAGGTTTTAAATCTCCAGCAGCAGTCAAGGGTTTACTTTCCCCTGCAGCAGTCAAGGATTTCATTATCTCCGGCTATCAAGGATTTATTTTCCTCAGCAAGACCGCTAAATCAGCTTACATGCGCATCCATTACATCCATAAATCATAAACATTGATAGAACACATTTTTATTGTGTCGTACATGTCATGCAACATAACTTTGTGTTTTAGCTAACATTTTACCCTTTTCAGGATAAGATTAAAAGCTACCTTTAACAAATGTTCAAAGATTTCAGATACAATATGGATACACCCCAGACACGGCGGTCATTCTACTACACATTCAGACTTCAACAATCAGATACAGACTAGATACGCTCCAGACACGGAAGCCATTTTATTTCTCATTCAAATTCAACTATCAACTTCAAGTTCAGATACACTCCAGACACGGAAGTCATTCTGTCACCTGTCCAGATCCCACTTACAGTACAGATACACTCCAGACACTACAGTCGTTCTGATGTTCATTCAAGAATCAAATACAGTTACAACTCGGATACGCTCCAAACACGGACGCCATTCCTTTGCTCATACGAATCCAATCTTCGGATACAAATCAGATACGTTCTAGATACGGATACCATTCTGATAATCATTCTCCTGATTTTCAACAAACAAATCTTGGATGGCATCTTTTAAGCCCATCTCCAGCAAGATTATACCATCTCCAAATGGCATCTCTAAGCCCATTCCCCCAGTTACATTTTGACGAGTGCAAATTTACTGGCACTCTAATGTCCAATCCTCTTTTACCTTCGAGTCACGAAAGGCCAAACTCACCAATCTAACTCTTCAGGTTCAAGAAGATTGAATAGGGGAAACTGTTGTACCCCAAAATTTTCCCTCTCATTTTAGCAACATTTCTCATCACAAGGCTCTTTGAACTTAAGATCAAGCTAGGGTTTGCTCTGCTCAAGACATCTCCTTGCACTGTTGACCTAAATTAGGGTTTGAGTTTGCACAGGGATTTTTGGACTTATTATGCTCAAAGTGACCTTCATACTTCATGTTGAACTCATAAATTTGTCCATACCAAGTTTCAAGCCTTGAATCAAATTTTTGCCCAGTTAATTGGATAGTTGACCTAAAAATCAACTGTATTGGGGAAAAAGTCAACTATGGCCAATTTATAGTCAAACCTCACAATTTTTGATCCACATCAACATTATGAACTCATATGAACCATTTGATCAACTTTGAACCACAACTCCACAAAAAATTTGATCAAATCATCAAAAGGGCAAAATGGTCATTTTTAGGGTTTTGACTGCACAAGGGCAATTTTTGATTTTTGACCTAGCCAATGGCAAATTGGATTCAAGCATGGATTCAAGGACTCAATGGCATCATCTTGATCTATTCACAAGGTTCAAAAGATCTCAATTGCATTGGATTGACAGATGAATTTTTCAGTCAACTGACCAAAATTTGACTGTACACTGAAAAGTCAAACTTTGACTTTTTGGTCAAAATCAAGTGCCAAGGGTCATTTTTCATCAAAAGGTGTCAAAAAATGAAACTTGTTCATCAAGAAACCCATTTTTTCAAATTAGGGTTTAAAGTTGAAAATTTCATAACTTAGAATTTTTCTAAGTTATGAAATTTTCTTAATTTATCCCAACTTTGCCCAACATTTTCACCATGATTCATTTGGATTAAAACAAAACTTACAACATTAAAGTTGTAGTCCTCCACAAAGTCTACAACTTTGATTCACAAAGTTTTCCAAAAAGAATCTTGGATATCAAGTTATGATTTTTGGAACAAGGGCCCATGAAACTTTTAACTTAAGTGAAATTTTGCCCTAGTTTAGGCAGGATTTTGACCTATCTTCATGGCCATTTTTCACATAGTTCCACTTGGAATCTCAAATTGCATTTCAAAGATGGATTGTATAGTATGTTGCAAGCTTTCCAAAATATCCAAGAACTCTCCAAACTCATTTGTGGTTATGGATAATCGAAGGCTTGAAGTTGGCAAAAACTCACTTTTCATCCATGGCATGTTCATATTGATACAAGTTGCAAATTCAAATCAGCTTGCTTTGCACTAGATTACAAGCCTCAAAACCATTCCACACTCAATAATTAAATGCAAATACATTGGTCTAAGACATTGGTTTGTTCATTAGGGCATTGCATACAAGATTAATCCCTAAATGGTAAAAGGTACATTACCATTTTTGCCAAAGTTTGCTTTATGTCAAAACCATAATCCTTGAGCATAGAGCCAAATCTTGTGCAGCAAAGCATATCCACCAACTTGAGGGGCCAAGATCAGAAGAGGCGGGCTGATAGATATCCTGTACAGGCTTGTATTACATCATTGTGCATTTTGGCTTAAAATACAAAAAACATGTCCAATACACTAGAACTGGAACCTCAGCAAAAACCAACTTGTGCAAGCTTTTGAAACAACTTTCTCACATCCCCTTGAGCCAGAAACACGACCCCTTGAGCCCTCAAACCTCCCATAGCACAAAATCATCTTCACTTGGAAAAACAGGGCATTCCCTGTAGTTTGAGTTCCACAACACAAATTGCTCGTGCGTTTTGTCCCAAATTGGTTCAAACATCTTCCACATAACCCATCCAAACTATCCCAACCCTTAAACACTAATTGTAACTCCATTTACAGGGCTTGCCATTTTCAATTTTAGCTTGTGCAAGTTGAGTTCTGTAGGCTTGTTCAAGCACCTTCAAGGCAAGCTAGGCAATGGAGAAGGTCAGGGGAAGTTCAGGCAAGCTCCCAAACATCTCAAGCCTTGTTGAAAAGCTCCACATTGCCATACACGAAGTCAGCTGAAACAAGTTTTTATCAACTTCCTATCTCTCTATTTATGAACATTAAGACTTAGGTTTGTGAATAAGAAATGTAGTATTCATAGCCATGAAGCTGTACATATGCTCTGTTTTCATTTTAATTAAGCATGCTAAGAGAATTTGGTCCATGAATATCCTGAAAAAAATAGGTTAAGATTTAGGGCCAGAGAAATTCTCTCTGGTCTTTGAGAGTTAGGACAAGTTTTTATATGGTTGAATTCATCTTGGAAAACCCTACAACTTTGATGTTATGTGTTTTTGCAATAGAGCTCGTATGCAGGTTGTTCATGTTTGTACATAGGCGCGCGAAATTTGAAGAACAGAGGTTGAAGATGAAGTGGCTTGGGCTAGGCTTTGGTCCTCTCACTATTTGCACCCCTCTTTTGCTGAAAACACCCCCTGGCCCATTTCTACATATTTTTGTGTTTTGTTATTTTATTTTCATTTCTGATTTTATTTAATTATTTCCAAACATAAAAAAATACCCAAAAAATATTTTATAAATTTTTACATTTATTTTGTATTTTATTTTAATTTTTCTAACATGAAAACAATTTAATTAGTACATATTTGATTTATTGAAAACTTAAAAATAATAATAACATTATGCTTTTATTTTTATTCTTTATTTTATTTATACTAAAAAAAATATTGTTCTAAATATATTTTTGTCTTGTATATATTTTTATTTTATTTTTTATTGTACATATATATATATATATATATATATATATATATATATATATATATATATATATATATATATATATATATATATATATATATATATATATATATATATATATATATATATATATATATATATATATATATATATATATACTTTTATTTTATTTAATAGATACTTTAGAATAAAAACATAAAAATACTATACTTTTATTTTTATTATTATTTATACTTAAAAAATACTTTTCCTAAATATATTTTATTTTTTTGTATATGCACTATTTTATTTTATAGTATATAAATAATATAGTCAATATATTTATATTCTTAAAAATTAGGGTTTTACCCTTAATAAAAAAAATGATAATATTTTTATTTATTTATTTCTTTTTACATTAAATATTTTTACATACATAAAAATAAACAAAACCTTTTTTTGCATATTCATATTATTTTGTATATTTATTTAATTTGTTTATTTAAATATTATTCATTTGTTATTTGTGCCATTTGATTCAATTTGGATGTAATAGTAAAATTAGGGTTTTAATTTCTTGTCAAATAACCCCCATTCAAAATTGTATCCCCCTCCCTATAATCAAATGTTGTAATAGTGGTAGATTTATTTTACGCATTTATGCTTTCAATTATGCCATGATTAGAGATTAGGGTTTGTATGCAAAAATCCAAAATTAACAAGTAGCTTGACCTAATACAAGACCTAAATGTATGAAAATGACAAACACAGTGCACACTTGCACCCCTAGGGTTACATCCACTTGTTGCCTTAAAAATTGGCCATGTTATGCATGTTGAGTATCTTGGCAAAACAAAAACAAAACAAAAGATCATAGTCCCTCGATGACGCTATCTTGGTTGCCTATACAAAATGATCTAGTCCCTCACAAAAATTGCTAAAGATACTTGGCAATATTACTATCATGGTCAATACGATGACCTGCGCCTGTCCCGTTTAAACATCCTAATACAAGGTTGTTTACCTAATGAAATGGTAAAACAACACTGTCAAAAGGGTTAAAAAACGTATAGGAAAGATCTTTGAGTAAAATAGGGTAGATAACTCTTAGTTACTTGATCAAAGCTTGCAAAACATCCTTGCTATTTTCAAACACACTTCACAACACCATTTCAAAATATTTCCCAAATCAAACTTTCAAACATTGAAATCTTTTCAAAAGTTAATACACCTTTGTATATATTCAAACAAGAATCATTACAAAGGTTGCCACAACGATGGCCTCTTTTCAAAACATTTTCAAAACCATACACAAAGCACCATTTCAAACAATTGAAAAGCAAAAGCAAGTGATCTAAACAAGTAACTAAGAGCCCATGGATAACCATGGATGAAAAGGGTGATTGCAGCTTCCCTTTTCATAATCTACTCCCCGAACCAAAGAAAACATCTCAAAGGTCTTTCCTGTGCTTTTTGACCTTTCCTTAGGATAAAATAAAAAGTCGGTGGCGACTCTTGCTAAACCGAAACATTTGCAAACACAAACGCAAAACCTCAAGTCAGTTCTCCCACTGTATCACATGTAGGTTATGGATTCACTTCGCAGGAAAACTATCCAAGTCAACCTTGTAAGAATTCCTCCACAACTCAAGGAGCTAGCTTCAAGGATTCCTGAGAATTCTCCATTCACTGAGAGACATGGTCGACTTCTCAACTTGGTCAACTCCAACACAGAGGAAGACATGGTGAAAGTTCTTTTCCAGTTCTTTGACCCCCTACACCACTGCTTCATATTTCCTGACTACCAACTTGTGCCTACTTTGGAGTAATTTTCTCAACTCCTGAGGATTCCTATTATCCATCAACTACCCTTCAACGGTACAGAAAGAGATCCAAAGCCTGAATATGTTGATCAAGCCCTACACTTGCAACCATCTGATGTCACAGGTCATTGGGAAACCAGAAGTGGTGTCAAGGGTTTCTTGGCAAAGTTCCTGTTTGAGAAAGCTCAAGAATGTTGGAATTCTCTAGACCTGCAAGCTTTTGAGGAGATTGTAGCTCTTCTCATCTATGGGTTGGTTTTGTTCCCAAACCCTGATCAGCTTATAGATGTGAATGCTGTCAAAATCTTCATGGCTCGCAACCCGGTGCCTACATTGCTTGGGGATATCTTGCACTCTTTTCACACTCGAACAATGAGGAAAAGAGGTGTTCTCATGTGTTGAACTCCTCTAATGGCAAGATGGTTTATTTCTCATCTTCCCCAATTAGTCTTGAAGAATGAGCAAGGCTTAAGGTGGTCACAACGATTGACGACTCTTACACATTCAGATGTTCATTGGTGTTCTCGATCCAGAGAAAATGTTTTCATCATCGATCGTTATGGGGAATTCCCTAATGTCCCTCTACTTGGCATTATGGGAGGCATCACCTACAACCCCTGCTTGGCTCTGAGATAGTTTGGGTATGCCCGAAGGGATGGCCCACATGACATGCTGATTCCAGACTTGGTTTTCGACTACAACAACTACGATCAAGGACTTTGACAAAGGTTTATCTGAGCTTGGAGGATGCCAAACAAGGTAGACAGTAAGACCTTGGGACACAAGAATTCCATCCCCCTTGAGCCTTACCTCAAGTGAGTACGAACCCGCGCCCAAAGTCTTATGATGCCTTAACCCTACATTCTCCCTGTGATTATAGAGCCTGTTATGGAAGGAGAGGTTCCATACACCCTCCTACATCCTGACATGCTAACATCACTCGAAGATCTACAAAGGAGTTGGATACAAATCAAGGGAGAACGCGATACTTTTGAAGCCCAATTCTACGCTAGTGAGAAGAAGGTTTTAGAACTCACTCGTCAACTTCACGAAGAGCAGACTATCAACACCTACATTGCACCGAAAAGGATGCGCAACGTCTTTTTACCTTAGAATTTTGTATTATTTTGCCCATGGGGCATTGATGTACTAACAATTCTATCTTATTAATATGACGTGTGTTTCTTTTTTGTTTAAAACAAATTTGAATTTCTGAATCCTTGAAAGCATTACATGAATACACATCATTCATCATATGCATAAACAGGTCTTCACACCAAGTTTCCTCATCTCTATGCTGTTTATTTCAGCAAGATGGATATTGAACAAACGGTCAAAGACTTACAAGCTCAGAATTCACAATTCCAACAATTGCTCATGACCCTAGCCAAGGGGCAGGAGGAACTCAAGACTCTGCTAGAGAAGGAAAAAGATAAAAAGAAGAAGAAGAGAGTTGGTGTGGCTACCTTGGGCAGAAGATTTGAAGGTCAAGCCAGAAGGGTCCTAGATTTTCCATCAACCTCTGAGGAAGGATAAGGAAAGGGTAAAGGAGTTGCTGTGCCCTCTGATTCTGAAGCTGAAGAAGAGGAAGATGAGGATTACTCTGAACAACAGTATCCTCCGGCCGATGACAAATTCAAGAACTTGGAAGAGCGTCTAGCTGCCATGGAGATACAAAGAGTTCCGGGGCTGGATTTTGAGGAGTTAGGGTTGGTTTCTGGGATTGTAATCCCTCCTAAATTCAAAGTGCCACTGTTTTCTAAGTACAATGGGGTGTCTTTCCCAAAGATGCACCTACGATCTTATGTCAGGAAAATTCAACCACATTCTTCTGACAAGGATTTGTGGGTTCACTTTTTCCAGGATAGTCTTTCGGGGACGCAACTGGATTGGTTCTACCAGTTGGAGAGGTCTGATGTGCATAATTGGGAGGATTTGGCATCCGTTTTCTAAAAGCAGTATCAATACAATGCAGACTTAGCACCAACCCGTACTCAATTACAGAGTATGGGCATGGTCTCAAATGAAGGTTTCAAAGAGTATGCCCAGAAATGGAGAGACTTGGCAGGACGAGTACAACCACCTTTATCTGAAAGAGAGCTAGTGGACATGTTTTTGGGGACTCTGTCAGGTCCTTTCTTTAATCACATGATAGGAAGCTCTTCTGCGGGGTTCACTGAGTTGATTCTAACTGGTGAGAGAGTTGAAGCCAGCATAAAAAGCGGGAAAATTCAGAAATATGCATCTGCTTCCGCTGCCATCAAAAAGACTTTTCCAGCAAAGAATGAAGTGTCAGCTGTCTACTCCCAAATAGGTCAAGGAAGAGTTGAGCGTCGGCCAACGGTGGGGGCCGTAATGTTTCAGAAGTCTGCAACTGATCAGCCCAGAAACAATCAACCCAAAACCAACCAAGCAAGGGTGGAAAGGCCTGTACGGCAATTCACCCAGATAAACATGACTCCTGCTCAGGTTCTACCCCATCTCTTGAAGTTAAACCTTGGAAGTTTGAAAGAGGCCCCAAAGAACCCGAATACTGCTTCTCCATACTACCATTCGAATGCCAAGTGTGCTTATCATTTAGGGAATATAGGGCACGACACCAACAATTGTTGGGCCCTGAAGAATAAGATTCAGGATTTGATAGACGCTAAAGAAGTTGAATTCGACGCCCCTGAAAAGCCGAGTGTGATCTCTGCTCCAATGCCAAGGCATGGCCACAATGCCCATACCGTTGAAGAAGATCTTTTTGTTGCTACCGTTGATGATTTGATGACTCCGCTACCGATAATTAAGTTGAATTTGCTGAAGGCTGGGATTTTCCCAGGTTGTGAAAAAGATTGCTGCCTTTGTTCATCCTTACCAACCGACTGTCCATTGTTGAAGTTAGGCATCCAACGCCTAATGGATAACCAAGAAATCCTTTTTGAAAAGACTCCTGTTACACCGACTCCTGTTAATGATGTTTCAATAATAACCATATCCGCCAATATTTCCAAGGTCCCCAAAAGACCTGTTAAGATTACATCCGCTCCGAAGACTGTACTTTTGAAGATAACAATGCCCGGGCCCGTCCCATATAAGTCCGAAAAATCAATACCGTGGAACTATGATGGAGAAATCTACTACCACGGTGTTAAACAAATTGAATCAACTGAAGAGAGTTATGATGAAGAGACTTCCGACATTGGAAACATTGCTGGAACGAGCAAAATCACCCGCAGTGGAAGAATTTTCTCTCCAGAGATTTCCCCTCCAAAGGCAATCTTTGGACCCTTAGCTGCTCCTAAGGTTACCCTTGTACCGGTAAACATATCTGCGAGAACTCCAATTATTGAAGAAGTTGTAACTCCTGTGGTTGTCCCCTCTGCTGCTGCTGATGATAGAGGGAAAGGGATCCAAGAAGAGCCTGTCAGGACGAGGGCTCAGCCATTGGTCATCCCTGAGACCTCTCAAAAAGAAAAGGAAGAGATTTTGAAAATAATCAAGAAAAGCGATTATAATGTTGTGGAACAACTGGGGCAAACCCCCTCAAAGATCTCTATGTTGGCCTTGTTGCTTTGTTCAGAGGCTCATGCTAAAGCTTTGATAAGATTCTTAAAGATGGCCCACGTGCCACAGGAAACCTCCGCGGATCAGTTCCAGGAATGTGTAGCTAGCTTAACAACTAACAATGGTCTAGGATTCTCCGATGCTGATTTAACTTCAAAAGGGAGAAAACATAATGACGCTTTGCATGTCTCGGTGGAATGCAGAGGGACTACCCTAGCACACGTCCTGGTAGATACTGGGTCGTCTTTAAATGTCTTGCCGAAGAAAGCCTTGGATAGACTGGATTGTGAAGGCTTAACCCTGAAACCCAGCAATATCATTGTTAGAGCCTTTGATGGTTCTAAGAGGATGGTCCACGGGGAGGTGGACATCCCGATTAAAGTGGGAACTGAAACCTTCAACTCCATATTCTACGTGATGGACATCCGTCCTTCCTATTCTTGCTTGTTGGGAAGACCTTGGATTCACAATGCTGGAGCTGTCACTTACACTCTGCATCAAATGCTCAAGTACCATGTATAGGGGAAAATTATAACTGTTCATGGCGAAGAGGAATACATGATAAGCCATCTAAATTATTTCCGCTATGTAGAATTGGATGGCAAATTCATAGAAACCCATTTTCAGCATTTTGAAGAGGTAGCTCAGGAGATTGTGGCAACCAAGACAGTGTCTTCTGTACCCATAATTACCAGACCTCTGCCTTGGATGTTGTCTCTCAAAGATGCAAAGGCTGTGATTGAAGAAGGAGGAAGCACAATTTAGGGGCAGCTTCCAGACTTTCCTTTCAAATCAGACAAGTTCAGCCTAGGGTTTACTTCGGCTAGTCAGAAGGCTGTGCGCCGCTCCCGCGCCGGAGGGCCACCAATGAAGATCACCCATCATGAAGTCATTGCTTTGGAGGATAGTGAAGAGGAGAGAAGCCTGGAAGACTGGATTTCCCTACTGTTGATGGAGGACTGTGCAACTGGGAGGCGAAAGACTTTGTTTAGATTACTTTCATAAATCAGTAATTTATCTTTCAAACATTTCTGTTGGTTTGTAATAATTCTCAAACAATTCGTACACTTTTAGCCTTGTGCCTTACCCTAGGCACATAGGTCCATTTGTAAGGGTTTGATTTTTCATCTTCATATGCCATTTTATTGAATCATGGACGTTTTCACATATAAAAGTTTGTGTTCATTGTCTTTCTTTTTACATTTTATTTGTTTAAAGGTGGTTATCCCTTACACACACCCACACTCACAAATGCAGGTACCCTTCCATTCCAGATTCCATGGGTAACAATTCTGCTTTGGCCTTTAGTGACACTGAAGATCTGGTCTACCATGCCGAATACGAAGGTGAGGAAGACTGTGAGGTGCCGGGAGAGTTGGCCAGACTTCTACAACAGGAAGAAAGGGCTATTCTACCTCATGAGGAGATGTTAGAGACAATCAACATGGGTACTGAGGAAGACAAAAAAGAAGTCAGAATAGGTGCCAACCTAGAGCCAAGTGTCAAAGAGCGCTTAGTTCAACTGTTGAATGAATATGTTGAGATCTTCGCCTGGTCTTACGAAGACATGCCGAGACTCGATACAGATATTGTGGTTCACCGTCTGCCCACAAGAGAAGACTGTCCACAAATCAAACAAAAAGTCCACCGCATGAGGCCCGACATGTCTGAAAAGATCAAAGCAGAAGTTATGAAGCAGTTCAATGTTGGATTTCTTGTTGTTACTTCCTATCCACAATGGGTTGCTAACATTGTGCCCGTGCCTAAGAAGGACGACAAAGTGAGAATGTGCGTGGATTACAGAGACTTAAACAGGGCTAGCCCTAAAGATGATTTCCCACTACCGCACATTGACATCTTAGTTGACAATACAGCTCAACACAAGGTATTTTCTTTCATGGACAGATTTTCAGGTTACAACCAGATCAAAATGGCACCTGAAGACATGGAGAAAACTACTTTTGTTACACAGTGGGGTACGTTCTGCTACAAATTGATGCCATTCGGACTGAAGAATGTCGGGGCAACATATCAGCGCACCATGGTAGCTTTGTTTCATGATATGATATATCATGAGATAGAGGTCTACGTAGATGACATGATAGCCCGATCACAGACGAAAGAAGAACACCTCGACCATTTTCAAAAGATGTTTGTCAGGTTGAAGGAGTACAAACTAAGATTAAACCCTAACAAGTTTACATTCTGAGTTAGGTCCGGTAAACTCTTGGGTTTCATTGTCAGTAACAAAGGCATCGAGGTTGATCCTGCCAAAGTCAAAGCTATACAAGAAATGCCTGCTCCTCGCACTGAGAAGGAGGTCAGAGGTTTCTTGGGACGCCTAAACTACATTGCTAGGTTCATTTCTCACCTAACATCTACCTGTGAACCAATCTTCAAGCTGTTGAAGAAAGATCAGGTGGTTAAATGGAATGATGACTGTCAAATTGCTTTCAATAAAATCAAGGAGTACCTGCTAGAACCTCCTATCTTGATGCCACTCGTCAAAGGAAGACCGCTAATCATGTATCTGTCTGTCCTAGAAAATTCAATGGGGTGCGTACTGGGCCAACATGACGAGTCTGGCCGAAAAGAGCATGCCATTTATTACCTTAGCAAAAAGTTTACCGACTGTGAGACCCGATACTCACTGCTCGAGAAAACTTGCTACGCTTTGGTATGGGCTGCTCGCCGGCTAAGGAAGTATATGTTGACTCATACCACTTTGCTGATATCTAAGATGGATCCGATCAAGTACATCTTTGAGAAGCCTGCTCTATCTGGAAGGATAGCTAGATGGAAAATGATCCTGACAGAATATGACATACAATACACGACTCAAAAATCTATAAAGGGGAGTGTACTAGATGACCATCTGGCTCATCAAGCTGTCGAAGATTACCAATCCATGAAGTTTGACTTCCCTGACGAGGACATCATGACATTGGACAATATTGAAGATTTCAGACCATATGATGGACCTGAACAAGGATCCCGATGGACCCTATACTTTGATGGTGCCTCCAATGCACTTGGCAATGGTATCGGTGATGTTCTCATCTCTCCAGAAGGTTGCCATACTCCTTTCACCGCCAAACTTTGCTTTAACTGTACCAACAACATGGCCGAGTATAAAGCTTGCATCTTTGGACTCAAGGCTGCAATAGACCTGGGAATCAAATCTTTGATTGTGTTTGGGGACTCAGCTTTGGTCATCAGTCAGATCAAAGGAGAGTGGGATACTAAACATCCAAACCTCATCCCTTACAAAGAACATGTCTTGACATTGTTACCACATTTCGAGCAGATTACCTTCGAGCACTTCCCGCGAGAAGAGAATCAGCTAGAAGATGCTCTAGCTACAATGTCATCCATGTTTAAACTTAACTGGGATAATGAGGCTCCCCAAATCACCATTGAACGGATGGACGAACCTGCACATTGTCACGAGATTAATACCGAAGAAGTAGAGGACCGACCTTGGTTTCATGAAGTCAAAAGGTATCTCGAGGCTCAAGAATATCCTGAAGGAGCTTCAGTCAACGAGAAAAAGTTCTTGAGGAGATTCTCTACGAAGTTCTTCCTGAGCAATGGTATCATGTACAAGCGCAATCATGATTGCATCCTGCTCCGTTGTGTGGACAAGATTGAAGCTGAACAAATCATGGCTGAACTGCACAATGGTACCTTTGGCACTCACTCTAGCGGACATACGATGGCTAAGAAGATCCTACGGGCAGACTATTACTGGTCTACCATGGAAGCTGACTGCTATCAACATTCCAGGACTTGTCACAAATGTCAAATCTATGCAGACAAGGTACATATACCTCCAGTTCCTCTCAATGTCTTAACAACTCCTTGGCCATTCTCTATGTGGGGAATCGACATGATTGGAGAGATCAAGCCTACAGCATCCAATGGACAGCGCTTCATCCTGGTGGCCATTGACTACTTTACCAAGTGGGTCGAAGCAGCTTCCTTCGCATCCTTCACAAAGAATGTTGTTGCCCGCTTCATCAAGCAGAACCTCATTTGCCGGTACAGCATCCCCAAAAGGATCATTACTGACAATGGTACAAACCTTAACAACACTATGATCACCGCCTTGTGCGAGCAGTTCCAGATTCAACATCACAATTCATCTCCCTATCGGCCAAAGATGAACAGTGCTGTCGAAGCCGCGAACAAAAATATCAAGAAGATCATACAAAAGATGAAAGTCACTTACAAGGATTGGCATGAGATGTTACCATTTGCTCTCCACGGGTATCATACCACAGCACGCACATCAACTGGGGAAACACCCTATTCTTTGGTATATGGCATGGAGGCTGTTTTACCTATCGAGGTTCAGATTCCCTCCTTGAGAATCATGAAAGATGATGGTTTGAGTGAAGATGATTGGATTCAGACCCGGTTTGATCAATTGAACTTAATTGACGAGAAACGACTTACTGCTGTTTGTCACGGTCAGACGTATCAAAAATGGATGATCAAGGATTTCAACAAGAAAGTCAGGCGTCAGGTATATCAAGTCGGAGATCATGTAATCAAGCGGATCATCTTGCCGCAAAGTGATCCCAGGGGCAAATGGACTCCTACTTACGAAGGACCATTTGTAATCAAAAACATATTTTCTGGTGGGGAAATGATCTTAACCACCATGGACGGCGACGACCTTCCATACCCTGCGAACACAGACATAGTCAAAAGATACTACGCATAAATGACGCGCTAGGTTGACACAGCTAGGCAAAAAAAAGGGAATCCCGGTGAATCGAAAACCTGAAAGGGCGGTTCAGGCAAAAATTAGGGATAAATAAAAAAAATTTGTACACCCGGCAAGTTGAAAACCCGAAAGGGCGACTTGGGCAAAAAAGGGTTTCTCGGTGGACTGAAAACCTGAAACGGCGGTCCAAGAAAAAGTTAGGGAATTAAAGCGTATGACTATGTCTCATCGGATCACTTTAAGGACAATATCTTTATAGATAAGCTCTGGGCTTCATATCAACTCAATCATCTTCGGACGAAGAAACGAATGGACAAGATATTCAGAGTTATGAAGGCTATAGCAGAATGGGAACCCCATGGAATTTTCACACATAGCCATCTTTCTTTGTATAAATTTTTCTCATTTTTTATGACAACATTCTCTTACTAGGATGTCTGTCTCCTTTGTATAAAATACTTACACAAAGTTAATACAAAGATACTTCAAAGTGCAGAAAACTATTTTCCTTTTCTTCTTTTTACACTTGTGTTTTATTTGAAAACGTCCAATGATTTATTAATGATCATATGCATTTGAATATAATCACTGTTTACAAATAAACAAAATGGGAAAGAATAATTACTGGCAGGTTAAAAGTATAGGAAAACGTCTTTAGGCTATTCCAAGAGAAATCCCCTGCAGTACATCATCTAGGTCCTCAGCAGAGCTAAAATCTTGAAATAGATATCCCCAACAGAGTTATAATTTCAAATCCTTATTGCCCATCAGAGTTTAAAGCTTCAAACTCCCAATCCCCAGCGGAGCTAAAAACTTTGAACTACAGATCCCTCAGCAAAGATGAAACCTTTTTCCCCAGTCAAGTCAAATTTCTAACTATCAATCCCCAGCGGGAACCATTCAGTTTTTCCCAGTTCCCCAGCAAGTTGTCTTAAAAAGTCTGAAAACCAACCAGATAAACAGTTAACTTTTATCGCCAACCTAGGATAACTCCCCAGTAGATTGGCATACAACCCAAACTCCTGATCTCCCCAACAGTATAGCTACTCCCCCAAAGTCCTGAACTTACTCTCCAGCAGGAAGCCTTCTTCCCCACAGAGTTTTTACTCCCCAACCGAATGAAGATTCTCATTCCCCAATAAAGTTGCCAGGGTCTTCATTACTCCCCGACATGAAATTGCCAAAGTTTTCATTACTCCTCAATAGAATGAAGATTCTCATTCTTGGTTCCCCGCAGAAGTCATCAGAGTTTTCCCTATTCCTCAGCCGAGTAAGGATTTCCTTTGTGTTACCCCCAGTGGAGGTCATCAAATTCTTTGGATTTCCCAAGCAGATTTCTCAAATAAGTTTGACATTACTCTCACAATAGATTTTGTCAATATTCCAACTTCAAGGCACGAAAGTTCCTCACATCCATACAGAAGTTGTCAAAGATTTTGAATCTCCAGTAGCGGTCATGGATTTATTTTCCCCGGCAGCAGTCAAAGATTTTATTATCCCCAGCCGTCAAGGATTTATTTTCCTCAGCTAGACAGCTAATCATCTTACATGCACATAGATTACATTCATATATCATAAACATTGATCAAACACATTTTATTGCATCAAACATTTCATGCAACATAACTTTGTGTTTCAGCTAACATTTTACCCTTTTCAGGATAAGGTTAACAACTATCATTAACGATATTCAAAGATTTCAGATACAGTACGGATACACTCCAGACACGGAAGTCATTCTGTTACTCATTCAGATCTCTTATTCAGATACAATAAAGATACACTCCAGACACGAAAGTCATTCTGTTACTCATTCACAATTCAAAGTCAAGATACAGTACGGATACGCTCCAGACACGGATGCCATTCTGTCACTCATTCATACTTCAACAATCATGATACAATTCAGATACGCTCCAGACACAGATGCCATTTTGTCACTCATTCGGACTTCAACAATCAGATACAAATTAGATACGCTCCAGATACGGAAGCCATTCTATTTCTCATTCAGATTTCAACTATCAACTTCAAGTTCAGATACACTCCAGACACGGAAGTCATTCTATCACTTATTCAGATCCCAGTTACAGTTCAGATATACTCTAGATACGGAAGTCATTCTTCTACTCATACAGGTCTTAACTTCAGATACAGTCCAGATACGCTCCATACACGGTTGCCATTCTGTCACTTATTCTGACTTTTCCCCCCAGCCCAGAGGTGCTCCAGACACGAAAGTCATTCTGCTATTCATTCAGAATCAAATACAGTTACAGCTCGGATACGCTCCAGACACGGACGCCATTCCATTGCTCATACAGATTCAGTCTCCAGATACAGTTCAGATACGTTCTAGACGCAGATACTGTTCTGATACTCATTCTTTTGACTTACAACCTACAGTTCAACAAACATTCTTGGATGGCATCTTTAAGCCCATCTCCAACAAGATTCTATCACATCTCCAAATGGAATCTTTAAGCCTATTCCCTCAACTATACTTTGACGAGTGCAAATTTACGGGCACTCTAGTGTCCAATCATCTTTTACGTTCGAGTCACGAACGACAAAGCTCGCCAATCTAACTCTTCAGGTTCAAGAAGATTGAACAGGGACAATTGTTGTACCCTAAAATTTTCCCTCTCATTTTATCAAGATTCTCCTCACAAGACTTCTTGGACTCAAGACAGAATTATGGTTTGCTCTGCTCAAAACCTCTCCTTGCACTGATGACCTGAAATTAGGGTTTGAGTTTGCACAGGGATTTTTGGACTTCCAATGCCTCATGTGACTTTCATACACCATCTTTGACTCCTAAGATTTCTCATACCAAGTTTCAAGCCTTGAATCACATTTTTGCCCAATCAATTGGATAATTGACCTAAAAATCAGTTGTATTGGGGAAAAAGTCAACTGTGGCCAATTTACAGTCAAACTTCATAATTTTTTATCTACAAAACATTGTAGACTCATATGAACCATTTGATCAAGTTTGGACTACAACTCCTCAAGAAATTTGATCAGATCATCAAAAGGGCAAAATGGTCAAAATTAGGGTTTTGACTTTAGAAGGGCAATTTCTGATTTTTCACCTAGCCAATGGCAAATTGGGTTCAAGCATGATTTCAAGGAATCAATTGCATTATCTTGACCTAATCACAATGTTAAAAAGATCTCAAATGCATTGGATTGACAGATGGATTTTCCAGTCAACTAATCAAAAATCAACTATACACTGAAAAGTCAAACTTTGACTTTTTGGTCAAAATCAAGTGCCAAGGGTCATTTTTCATCAACATGTGTCAAAACATGAAACTTGTTCACCAAGAAACCTAATTTTGGAAATTAGGGTTTAAAATGAAAAAATTTCATAACTTAGAAATTTTCTAAGTTATGAAAATTTCTTATTTTTTCCCAACTTTTCCCAACTTTTTCACCATGATGAAATTGGATTCAAAGAAAACTTCCAACATGAAAGTTGTAGTTCTCCACAAATTCTACAACTTTTATACACAAAGTTTTCCCAAAAGATGCTTGTATCTCAAGTTATGAGTTTGTGAATAAGGGTCCATAAACTTTTTAACTTACTGAAATTTTGCCCTAGTTTAGGCAGATTTTTGACCTAACTTCATGGAAACTTTTCACCTAGTTCCAAGTGGAATCTCAAAATTAATTTCAAATATGGATTGTATAGCATGTTACAAGCTTTCCAAAATGTCCAAGAACTCTCCAAGATCATTTATGGTTAGGGAGAATAGAAGAAAAGAAAATGGTCATTTCTCACTGTTATCCATGGCATTTTTCACATTGTTACAAGTTGCAAATCTGTCCTAAGCATGATTGTACTTGTTTTACAGGTCTTAAACCTTTCCACACTCCTTAATTTAATGCAAATACATTGGATAATGGCTTTGTTCTGAGCTTTGGAGCATTGTACATTGATTTATTCCAAAAATGGCATAAAGGTTACAATGCTACTTTGATAAAGCATACTTTTAGCAATTTTGTTTATCTTGAGCATTGAACCTGATCTCTGGTTGTAAACAAGATCCATGACCATCAGGAAAAGTGTACCAACCCTCTAAATCCCACGAGCTAGCAAGTACAGCCTTTGCCTTTGTCACTTCAACTTTTGCTTCAAAAGCAAGTAAACTTGCAAAAAGTCCACAACTTGTGTATCTGTTTAAACCAAGTCTTGGAATCATTTCAAAAAAGTTCAGCATATTGTAACAAGCCAATACACGAGCTCATAGCATTGCAAACTCCTTCAAACACCAAAAACCCCATTTCTGCCCAAAACAGGGCAACTTCTGCAAACACCAAGCCATTTCCATTTTTCCTCGTGCGTTTTGCTTAGAACCACTTAAAACACATTCTATACATCACACCTGAACTATCCAAGCCCTTGTCCAGTAACTGTAACCTCATTTTCACACTTCACCATTTTCATTTTCTGAGTTTGCAGGTTGACTTCTACAAAGATATTCAGGCAATTTCAAAGCAAGCTAAGCATTGGGAAAGGTTGAGGGAACTTCAAGCAAGCTCAAAAGAACTTCAGGCCTCACTCAAAGTTGCTACATTACCATATCCAAAATCAACTGAACAAGGTAATTTTCAAAGTTCTATCTCCTTATTTAGGCATCATTAGGCTTAGGTTTGTGAAGCAAAAATGTAGTCCTTAAGTTCCTTGAGCTGTACATATGCGTATATTTCATTTATATTAACTGAGCTAGGAGTATTTGATAGTTGAAGTTGCTAAAAAAACTAGGTTAGAATTTAGGGCCACTGAAATTCTCCCTGGTTTCTTAGAGTTAAATCAAGTTTTTTATATCATTGAAATCGTGTGATCATGAGCTACATTTTTCATGTTATAAGTTTTTGATTTTATGCAAAGAATAGCAAGAACAGGATTCAAGCACAGAACGCACGTTTTGGACGAAGGCAGAGGTCAGGGATGAAGTGTGTATGGGCCTGGCACGCTTGGGCCTGTTTCTTTTGGCACCCCCCTTTTACTTTTTGCACCCCTTGGCCCATTTGTTATATCTTGCATATTTTTTTATTTCTTTTATATTTTCTGACTTTATTTATTTTTTCTAAACATTTAAAAATCTAAAAAATACTTTCTTAATTTTTTGCATTTTATTTTATTATTTTTATTATTTTTTGGACATAAAAATAGTTTATTAAATAACAATATGCTTTATTTTCTTAAATAAAACTTGTAAATAATATAAAAATATTACATATTTTTATTTTATTATCTATACACTTAAAATAATATTTTCTCACATATTTTTATTTTTTAACATTTTTGTATATATTTTTATTTATTTGCTTGTACATAAATGGAATAAATAATAATAGAATATACATTTTATTTTAAACCATAAATTAGGGTTTTCACCCTTTCAAAAATAATCATTATTTTTTTTCTTATTTCTAAGACTTAAATAAATTCATTTTTACATACATAAATTAATACAAAAACATTTCTTGCATATTTACATTTATTCCATATTTAAATACTTGTTTATTTATTTATTGTTTTATAAATTCAATTGGGTTGTAATATTAAATTAGGGTTTTATTTTGTGCAAATACCCCCTATTCAAACTTGTATCCCCCTCCCCATAATATTGTTGTAATAGTCTAGATTTACTTTTATGCACTTTATTGCTTTCATATACCATGATAGTAAACTAGGGTTTTGTATGCAAAGACCAAAAATCAAAACAAATAGCATGACTTAATACAAGACAAAAATGCATGAAAATGACAACACATTGCACACAAGCACCCCTAGGGTTTCATCCACTTTGTTGCCTTAAAATGGCCATGGTATGCATGCTAGGTATCTTGGAAAAGCAAAACAAATCAAAACAAATAGATCATAGTCCCTCGATGACGCTATCAAAATGTTGCCTAAAAACAAATGATCTTAGTCCCTAAAACTTGCTAAGATACTTGGCACTATTGCTATCATGGTCATACGATGACCCACACCCATCCCGTTTAACATCCAAAGATAGGGTTGTTTACCAAATACAATGGTAAAACAACAATGTCAAATGGTTAAAAATGTGTAGGAAAGACTTTTGAGTAGGTAGATGCTTCTAGTTACTTGATCAATTTGCAAACCATCCTTGCTATTTTCAAACAAACACACACACAATTTCAAAACGATTTCCAACAACTTTCAAAACATTGAAACATTTTTCAAAAGACAAACATCTTTGTATACATTCTTGCAAACAAGAATCATTACAAAGATTGCCAAAATGATGACCTCTTTTCAAAATACTTTCAAAACCATACAAAGCACCATTTCAAACAATTGGAAAAGCAAAGCAAGTGATCTAAACAAGTAACTAAGAGCCCATGGAAAACCAAGGATGAAAAGGGTGCTAGCACCTTCCCTTTTTATAATCTACCCCCCGAACTCAAGAAAACATCTCAAAGGTCTTTCCTGTGCTTTTTGACCTTTCCTTTGGATAAAATAAAAAGTTGGTGGCGACTCTTGCTAAACCGAAACATTTGCAAACACAAACACAAAACCTCAATCCAGTTATCCCACCGTATCACACCACTCCTCTGTTATTGGATGATATAGAAGAGCTACAACTTTCTTTGGTCAGGATGCAGCAGGAAAAGGATGCTTGGAAGAATAAGTTCCAAACTTTAGAGATTTCCTATAGGGCAGACTTGAAGGAGAAAGATGATTTGATTGAGATCCTTGAGAGTCGAGTAATAGAGACTATGGAGAGGCAAGGGGATTTATTTTCTCCTAAGCCTCAGTCAGATGCTAGTTGCTCACTTCCCAATTCAGGTGATTGGAAGAAGGTTGCCATCAAGTATGCTGAGGAAAACCAGAGGTTGAAGGCTCAGATTTCCAGCCTTACAGGAAAGCGCCAACACATAGAGTGATCTCCGCCAGCTTTACTTCTCAGGGTTTTAGACTTTATTTTCATCTTGTACTTGGGATTGTTGAGACTTGTAACCTATTTTGAAGTTATTATAATAAGAATTTTCAGTATTTTAAATGTGTTATTACTTTGATATTTGCAATGTGTCTATAAATCTTAAAGTCCCTTGAAATATTAATAATAAAAATAAATCATGTGCATCACATATCATGCATCATATTACCCATATTTCTTGCATTTGTTATGCATATCCAGGTGTCTTACCAAGCTTCTTTACTTCTCTCAGCAAGCTGACTCGCCAGTACAACACTCTGGCTAATTTCAGAAGGAAGATGCACAACTTAGAACAAGAGAATCGCGAGCTACGCGAGGAAGTTTCTGCTTTGAAGGCCGATATGGCCAATCTTACTTCTCTGATGGAATCTTTGGTGGCTGCTTAGAATCATCCACCGAGTGTTCAACCTCAACCAACAAGGGCTACGGCTGAAGTTCCGACTGTTCCTGTGTCTGGTACCCCAACTGTTATTCAGAATCGCATGCCTCAAGGTTATCTATAGGGAATTCCGGAGAATTTTGCACCTGAAGGTTTCAATCTTTGTCCTCAAGAAGCTCCAGCTGTTCAGGCTACTATTACTCCTGCACCTCCTGTGGTGCATGCAGCTCCTGTTGCACCTCCTTCGGTGAATTTGGTTCCATTTGTGAATGATGATGTGTGTCGTCCTTTTCCTCTACCAAGTGAAGACTTAGGTCTTTATGACAGGATGGATGATTTTCAAGAGCAGTTTGACAAGATGCAGAGGGAGATGAAGGCCCTCAGGGGAAAAGAGTTATTCAGGCAGAATGTGAATGAATTATGCTTGGTACCGAATTTTAAGATACCTGCAAAGTTTAAAGTCCTGGAGTTCGAGAAGTACAAGGGCAAAACTTTCCCTAGTGCTCATCTGTTGATGTATGTAAGAAGAATGTCTACCCATACTGATGATCAGCGTCTACTGATTCACTCACTTTTTTCAGGATAGTTTGACCGGTGCTGCGCTGAAGTGGTATATGAGTTTGGATAGCATCAATATCCATACTTTCAATGACTTGGGAGAAGTATTTATCAGACAATACAAATACAATGTGGACATGGCGCCTGACCGTGATCAACTCAGGGTCATGGTTCAGAAATACAGGGAATCATTCAAAGAATATGCACATAGATGGCGTGAGGTAGTCACCCAATTGATTCCTCCCATGGAAGAGAAGGAGATGACTAAGATTTTCTTGAAAAATCTGGGTGTTTTCTACTATGAAAGGATGGTAGCAAGTGCGCCAAGTGATTTTACTAAAATGGTAGGCATGGGTATCCGTTTAGAAGAGGCTGTAAGAGAGGGTCATTTAACGAAGAGTGAAGGATCTGGAGGTGTGAAGAAGCCATCTTATGGGGTTACCAATAAGAAGGAAGGGGATACAAATACTGTTATGCAAGAGAGGAGGGTTAATCCTCCTAGAAGAAATTATCAGCGTCATCAACAAGTCGCCTCAGTTACTCTAGTTGTTGGTGTAGCTCCAACCACCGTTGCTTATCAGAGACCATCCCAACAGGGGAATCAAGGGTATAATCAGAGAAGGGAGAATTATGACCTTATCCCTATGATTTATACAGTGTTACTACCGACATTAATTCAAAAGAAGTTGGTTCAGACCCGACCACCTCCCGCTGTACCATCACCATTGCCTTGGTATTACAAAGCAGACCAAACATGTGCTTTTCATCAGGGAGCACCAGGGCATAATGTTGACAATGGCTATCCTTTGAAGACTGAGGTGCAGAAATTGGTAAAGTCTGGTATTCTATCTTTAAAGGATGTGGGCCCTAATGTGAAAGAAAATCCTCTACCCAAGCATGGAGGAGAAAACACTATGAACATGGTGGCCGGTTATCCAGGCGACTTCCGAATTTTTTATATTCATCTGGTTAGAGTAGATTTGGTGAAAATGCATGTAGACCTTTGTGAATTTAGCTACTATACGCATGACCATTCCGGTTGTGCTATTTGCAGTACAAACATATAGGGTTGAGATAAGATAAAGGTTGATTTGCAGGAGATGATGGATGGGGGCCTCATCCACATAATCAGGCCTAGGGCAGAGTATGAAGAGGAAGTGAACATGGTTTCTAGATGTCCTGGAGAGTTCAGAATTTTTGATGTGGAGTATATGAATGAGGATCTTGTACAATTGCATACTACTTTCCGCCACATGAGTGGTCAGGTGGAACATCAGTATGGATCTTGCCGAATTTGCTACCGGGACTCCCGAGGATGTTCAATCATGAGGAAAGGTGTTTAGTAGTTATTGGATAATAGAACTATCAAGGTTACAGGTTAAAGGGATGATTACCATGAAGTTGATATGATTGGGGTTTGTTTGGCTGAAGAAGAGTCAGATGATGAGTATGCCTCTGCAGATGAGTTATTTTCCTCGAATGAAGATTTGTTTTCCAGAGATGACTCCATAATGACTGATTATGTTGATGAAGGGGTAAAAATCATTATGCCTTGTTTTGGTGCACCCACCCATTTTGAAGTCGAGTATCATAGAAAGTCGGCTATTACTCCATTGGTGATTAGTTTGCCGGGTCTTGTCCCCTACAAGTCATATAAGGCTGTACCCTACAAATATAACACTACAATCTTAGATGATGGTGTGGAAGTTCCCATCCAGCCAATGCCTGATGTTGGAAATATTACTGAGACTAGCAGAGTGACCCACAGCGGTCATGTGTTTGCACCAGTTGTTCATGGAGATGTTAGTACTGGAAAGAAAGTCGTTGAAAGTGTTGAACCCATGAAGGCTATGGGTGAATCTAGTGGAGCTACGTTAGAGAAAGAAGTGGATGATATTTTGAAGATAATCAAGATGAGCGACAACAGAATTGTAGATCAGCTACTGCAGACTCCTTCAAAAATATCCATCTTAGTTTTATTGATGAACTCCTCTGCTCACAGAGAATCTCTGATGAGGGTATTGGACCAAGATTTCATGGAAAGTGACATGCTTATAGACCAATTCAGCAGTATAGTAGGGAACATTACTTCATGTAACAAGTTGAGTTTCTGCGATGATGAATTGCCAGATGAAGGAAGGAATCATAACTTGTCCCTCCACATCTCTATGAACTGTAAGAATGATTCACTATCCAATGTTATGATTGATAATGGATCCGCTTTGAACGTTATACCAAGGAGCACACTTATGAAGTTGAAGTATCAAGGAACGCCCATGCGCCCGAGTGGCATTATTGTGAAAGCGTTTGACAGATCAAGGAAGTCTGTTATTGGTGAAGTGGACTTGCCTATTCATATAGGCCCACATTTGTTTCAGATTACTTTCCAGGTCATGGATATTGTACCCACTTATAGCTGCTTGTTGGGACAGTCGTGGATACATGAGGCATGGGCTGTCACTTCGACTTTACACCAGAAGCCGAAGTTTGTACGTGAAGGAAAAGTGGTAATTATAAATGGAGAACATGCCTTATTGATATCTCATTTGTCCTCTTTCAACATTGTGGAGGAGGATGAAGCTGCTGTTGGAACCCAGTTCCAAGCTTTATCCATTGATAATATAAGGGGAAATGAGAATTCCATGGTTTCACTTAAGGATGCGCAACAAGTTGTGCGTAATGGTCGTAGTGAGGATGGGGACATATTGTGGGTCCGCCTGTAAACAAGAACAGAGTTGGCTTGGGGTTCTCTTTGAGGAATGACAAAGGTAAGGGCATGGAGCCGAAGTCTGCTGCAGGAAAGTATCAAGACATCTTCCATAGCGGGGGTTATCTTTATCCAACTGTTTTCGGGATTAACGCCATTGTGGAAGATGAAGCAGAGCCGGAAATTCCGAATTACGTGACGCACGGAGTTAGGGTTCAGAACTGGATCACCATTGAAGTTCCCTCTTGTATACATGTTTTAAAGTAATTTGTCTTGTTAATCTTTTTGAAAAATATTTCATTCTGCCCAAGGTGGAAGTAATAATATTGTATGGGCTTATCTGTTTGCTGTGACTTTTAAAATCAATAATAAAATTTGTCTTTGTTTCTCCAAATTGTGTCTTTATTTTCTGCTTTTTCTTGGAAAATGGTAATCATAAAAAACCTTTCAAAATAAATAATAACTAAAATTCAATCTGCATGATCACTTGTTATATGTGTCAGTTTCTAAAAACAATCATAAATTATATATGCAGATTAGTTAAAAAACCCGTTGAATACAATGACCCTGCACCCTCTCCCAACTTTAAATGTCCTGTGTATGGGGCCAAAGAATAAGACTATGATAAGATTCCAGAAGAGGTCTCATGGTTGCTTGAGCTCAAGGAAAATCCCATTCAGCCATATAAAGAGCCATTGGAAGTAATCAATTTGGGTTCAGAAGAAGATCCTAAAGAAGTCAAGATTGGAGCATTGTTGCATCTTGATGTGAAGAGCAGGTCCATTGAGTTGTTGAAAGAGTATGTGAATATTTTTGCTTGGTCTTATCAAGTTATGCCTGGTCTAGATATAAATATTATAGAGCACCATTTTCCGTTGAAGCCAGAGTGTCCGCCAATCAAACAAAAATTGCGAAGAACTCACCCGGATATGGCATTGAAGATCAAAGAGGAAGTTCTAAAGAAGATTTAAATTCAGATGCGCCTAAGAGGGGGGGGGGTGAATTAGGTTCTTTAAAACTTTTTCTGAATTGTATGAATATTTTTGCAAGTGTTTCTTTTCTTTCTTTTTCTGATAAGTGATGGAAGCAGTAAATGCGGAAATTAAAGAACACAATGATGTATCCTGGTTCCCCTCACAGTCCGAGAGTACTCCAGTCCCCTTTCAACATGAAAGAGATTTCCTTATTGTCAGTAATTTGTACAAGACTACCTAATAAGCCAAGAACAATCCTCTTGGACCAAGAACAATCCTCTTGGATTTTCACTAAGACCACAAAGAGAACAATCCTCCCTAAGTGTCTTTCTTGTTTCCAACAATCCTGAAAACAAGTATACAATAGTTTGTTTGATTTTGTATAAGAGTTTGAATAATGAAGAAGCAATGTCAATCACTTGATTGATCTTTTCTTATCAATATGAAATTTAAGATGGAATACTATTCTAAGTGCTCAAGAACAATCTTCAGAATGCATATGAAAATGATGAACAAGATCTTGAGTACAAAGAGTATAATCAAAAATAAGAAAGTTGTTAGTGATTTTTGTTGAATAACTTTTGATGTATTTTTGATTTTTTATTTTCAAAATTCTAAAATGAAAATGATTTATAGTGTAGTAATTCCTTTTCAATGAAACGTAGCAATGTTTAGACCATTTTTACTAAAACAATGTATATGAAAAGATACAAGGATTGCTATGAAAAGGTGTTACCAAAGGTTGCTGGAAAAATAAATTTTTTCAAAATTTTAGGCACAACAACCGATTGCACCAAAGCAACAATCGATTGCAGCACAACAACGTTTCAAAAAATTTAAAATTATAACTAGGACAACCGATTGTCATTGAGAAGCAATCGGTTGCTCTAAATCCAACGTTCAAAAAATTTGAAAATAAAACACATGACAATCGATTGCTTCCAGACGACAACCGATTGCATGTCAAACAGAATCAAATGTTTCTTGGATGCAACTGATTGTCGTTTTATGACAATCGATTGCTTCACTACAAAAATTGAAAAAACATTATTTTCAAAGATTTTAAACAATTTAAACTATCCTTCTTTAATCATACTTAGTATATACTCAAAATATTATTTTAATAAATTAAATGCATGATTAAAAATAGTTTTGAGCACTAAGAGCATAAGATCAAAAATTTCATATTACCTTAAGCCATAAGTCTTGAAATGTTGATCTTGATCAATGAATCTTTGCTTGAGATAAATCTTCTATCTTGATCCATTCATTTTTGCATGCTAGCTTGTCTTCATCAAAACATTTGGAAAGCTTGATTTCACATTCTCCCCCTTTTTGATGATGACAACCATTGCTTGAAGTTTAGAGTGCATCTTGGATTTCTCTAATCAAGTTGTTTAAAAACTCCCCCTAAATCAAAGACTCCCCCTTGATCTATTGCATGAGGGTTTTGAAGATTGCTTGCTTTCTGCAATTTGGGTTAGAGAAACAAAAAAGAAACTACAAAGTCTTCTCCCCCTTTGTCATTAGCAAAAAGGAATGGGAAAGAAGATCATAAAATTTTGAACATAGAAACAACATAGCATAAATAAAGTTTGCATGCATAGATATAACAAAAACAAAGTGCACAAAACGAAAAAGGATCACAATACACGAAGTGTCTTAAACAAAACTAGAAAAACGACATAAAATATAAGAACATAAAGTACTCAAAACATAAGAACTTAAAAACTAATCATCCATGCCTTCAACAAAGTCTTCATCATCTTGACCTCCACCATCATTGCCTTCATTGGTTTAAGGTTGAATGAAAGGGTAATGCTAAGGTTGAGCTTCATAAGGAGGGACATTGGTGTGGGCATAGAGATGAGAAAATTGATTGTTCATGTTGTTGTTCATGTATTGAAGGTAGTCAAAAACTTGATTGTAAGAGTTTTCCATTGGTTGTGGAGGTTGGTTTTGAAGTGGTTGTTCTTGTGGAGGTTGTTTTTGTGGAGGAGTATGAATGCATGTGATGGTTCTATTAATCGGATCAAATTTGACGCCGGTTTTGGTATTACATACTTTCTTCGGAGTGATTTCATGTTTGGGGTCAGACATCAGCACCATGTGTTCACCAGACAAGGGAACATTGAACTTCTCAAAAACAAGGGTAAGCCAGGAGCCATAGGGAAAAGCAGAAGCATTTTCATTATGAAGTGCCATATGATGTAGAATCACATAAGACCAGTTGATTTGAATCCCATTCTTCATCGCATACAAAATCTGCATCTCACAATTATTGACATTGGAAATATATGAGAACTTTGACATAACCACATACGCCAAAAATTAGTGGATCAAATGATCATCAATAGTGAGAATTCCTGCAGACCAAGAGTTCCTCTCCGGAGTTCCACCAATAAGTCTTTGCCTTTTCTGAATAAAATCACGCTCGGGAATTCTTGTAATTCCATACTAGAAGTCTCTTTTGTTGTAGCCAGGCAGATTTGCATTTGAGAGAAGTTTAATGCAAGCACCATCATTTGGAATACCCAAAGCTTCACCAAAATTCTGCACTGTGAGTTCTATAGGAACCCCTTTGACATTTGAAATCATGCAACCTCTAGAAATGGTTAGATTGCTGTAGAAAATTCTAACCAAAGTGGGGTAAATGGGTCCATTAACACCAATCAAGTTGTATATCAAGATTACCGAACCTTGGAAAAAGAACCGTCATCTTTTGAAAGTGAGACACAAATCTTTCCCTTTGGCTTCTTGATGGAATGAGTCTTGAGATATCATCACCTTGAGATGAGTAAGAAGCTTTTCCCTTGTCTTTCTTTGATGTTGACATGGTGAGAAATGAGAGAATTGGAAGGGGAAAGGTTTTTTTGGTGTTTGTAGGGTTTCTTGAGATGAAAGAGGATATGTGAGGCTTAGGTTTTGGTTGAGCTTTTATAGAGAGATAAGCATTGAATGGTTAGGTAAGGCATGCAATGGTTTAGTCAAAACAATAAAGACTTGTACCATAGAGATTCTTGAGTGTGTAAGTGTCCAAGAAATTTTGTCATAGGAAAGGACCATGCATTTAAAAGTTGTTGACCAAACACTTAATTAGATAATGTCATTTTCGTCCAAGATACCTAGCTCTCTTAGGATCTTGAAAAATGGTTCTCTTGCCAATGGTTTAGTGAAAATATCTGCTAGTTGATTATGCGTATCCACGAAGGTGACTTCGACATCTCCTTGAAGTACATGATCACGAAGAAAGTGATGTTGAATGTCGATATGCTTTGTTCTAGAATGCATCACAGGATTCTTTGTAATGTTGATTGCACTTGTGTTGTCGCATCAGAGTGGAATGCATCCAAGGTCGAGTCCGTAGTCACGGAGTTGTTGCTTGAGCTATAGAATTTGCGCACAGCAACTACCCGCTGCAATATATTCCGCCTCGGCCGTACTAAGAGCCACACAAGCTTGTTTCTTGCATCCCCAAGAGACTAATGAATTTCCTAGAATGTGACAAGTGCCACTTGTGATTTTTCTATCTGTTTTACATCCTGCATAATCAACGTCAGAATAACCAATTAAATTGCATATATTACCTTTTGGGTACCAGAGGCCTACATTGGTTGTTCCTTTGAGATATTTCATGATTCTTTTTACCGCCATAAGGTGAGATTCCTTCGGGTTTGCTTGAAATCATGCACACAGACATACACTGAACATGATGTCAGGACGACTTACTATCAAGTATAGCAATGATCCAATCATGCCTCGATATTTAGTAATATCAATGGAAATACCGTGTTCATCTTGATCAACATAAGTACCGGAGCCCATTGGCGTGTGCATTGATTTGCAATTATCCATATCAAAATTTTTCAAAAGTTCCTTGCAATATTTTGATTGATTGATGAAGATACCATCGTTCAGTTGCTTAATTTGCAATCCAAGGAAATAGTTCATCTTGCCCATCATGGACATCTCAAATTCTCCTTGCATCATCAACGAGAATTCTTCACACAAATCTTGCTTAGTTGAACTAAGTATAATATCATCCACATAGACTTGTACTAATAGAGTGTTACCTTTGATCTTCTTTATGAACAAGGTCTTATCCACTTTACCTTTCTCGAAACCTTTTTCGCATAAGAATGTACTGAGTCTGTCATACCATGCTCTAGGTGCTTGTTTTAACCCATAAAGAGCTTTTCTCAGCTTAAAGACATGTGAAGGATTCTTGAAGTCTTCAAAGCCAGGGGGTTGTTTGACATAGACTTCTTCATTGATATAGCCATTTGAGAATGCACTTTTGACGTCCATTTGGTAAAGCTGAAAATTCAATGAACAAGCGTAAGCAAGTAAAACACGGATAGCTTCTAACCTTGCAACCGGAGCGAAAGTTTCTTCAAATTCAATTCCCTCTTCTTGGTTGTATCCTTGGGCTACCAATGTTGCTTTGTTTCAGACAATTATACCGTTCTCATCAAGTTTATTTTTGAACACCCATCTTGTACCTATGACGTGTTTGTCACTTGGTCTAGGAACAAGTTCCCAAACTTGATTTCTCTCGAACTGATTTAATTCTTCTTGCATAGCAATTATCCATTGGTCGTCTCCTAATGCATCATCGACTTTGGAAGGTTCGATTTGAGAAACGAACGCCATGTTCAAGCAAGCATCTTTGAGATTCAATCTTGTTGAAACGCCTTGACTTATGTCACCAATGATTTTATCAATAGGGTGATCTCTATGGGTTCTCCATTCCTAAGGTAGATCATTGACATTTGATTCTTCCGGAATTTGTTCTTCTTGTTGTTCCAATTGATTCTCATTGTTGGTCTTGGAGCCATCTTCTTGAGGAATATCTAGAATCTCATCATCATTATTTAAAACAATAGTATCCTCCTCGGAGGGGTTAGATTCATCAAATGATACATGCATAGATTCCTCAATAGTTAAAGTTCTTTTATTGTATATACGATAAGATTTACTAGATAAGGAGTAACCAAGAAAAATACCTTCATCTGATTTTTCATCAAACTTACCAAGGTTGTCTTTGTCGTTGTTAAAGACAAAACATTTGCAGCCAAAGACATGAAAGAATGAAATATTTGGTTTCCTTCCTCGAAAGAGTTCATATGGAGTTTTATTCAAGATAGGTCGAATATTAACTCTATTGCTCACAAAGCATGTCGTGCTTACCGCATCCGCCCAAAAGTATTTTGGAAGGTTTGAATCACTAAGCATTGTCCTTGCAAGTTCAATAAGAGACCTATTCTTCCTTTCTACAACTCCATTCTGTTGAGGAGTCCTTGGTGCTGATAAATTATGTGATATTCCATGTTCTTCACAGAAATCTTCAAAGGAGGAATTCTGGAATTCTCCACCATGGCCGCTTCTTATGGAGGCAATGGATAGTGACTTCTCATTTTAAATTTGCTTTGCATATTTCTTGAACGCCTTGAATGCATCATTTTTCTGCACTAAAAAGAGTGTCCAAGTATATCTAGAAAAGTCATCAACAATAACTAGAGCGTATACATTACCTCTGAAGCTTCTTGTTCTTGAAGGGCCAAACAAGTCCATATGAAGCAGTTGTAGTGGACTAGTAGTGGATACCACATTCTTGGATTTGAAATTTGATTTTGTTTGCTTTCCCTTTTGACATGCATCGCAAAGCCTATCTTTGATGAACTTTATCTTAGGAAGTTCAACAACAAGGTCATGCTTAATCAATTTGTTTAAATGCTCCATATGAATATGAGCGATTCTTTTGTGCCATAGCCATGAGTCGTTGTTTTTTGCCATGAGACATTTAACCTTCAAAGACAAATTGTTAAGGGAAATCATAAAAATATTATTTACTCTTTTACCTTTAAGTTTAGCCTCATGTGTGACTTCATCTTCTATCAAACATTCATCTTTAGTGAACTTGATCTTGAAGCCTTTGTCACATAGTTGGCTAATACTTAGAAGATTGTACTTTAGTCCTTCGACATAAAGAACATATTCAATTGATGTGAAAGGTGGACCACCAATTTTGCCTATGCCAAGAATATTTCCTTTGTTGTTATCTCCATACGTCACATAACCCTTGGCCTTAAGCGTTAGATGTGAAAATTTGTCGATATCTCCCGTCATATGCTTGGAACAACCACTATCGAGATACCATAGATTTGAAGTGGTCGTCAAGCTTACCTACAAAACAAGATTAGGTTTTGTTAGGTACCCAAGTTGCTTTGGGTCCTTCATAATTAGTTCCTTTCTTAACCCACACATAATGCCCATTTGCCATGCCAAAGTTTCTAACATAACAAGCATTAGGTGTGTGTCCTCGAATACCACAATAAAAACAAGTAGGTTCAAATTTACTTCTATATCTAGAAGGATAAGATTTCTTCTTAGGGGGTATTTTCCTTTTAGGATAGTGATGAACTATTTTGGGGGTGATTTCTTTCTCTTTGGTTGGTTGATCGCTAGCCTTGACAAAGATGGTCTTGTTGGTACTTGGTTTTGAAAATTTTGAGTATCCAAGACCACTTTTGTCATTTGAGTATATTTGTTGGCTAAGAACACCTTCCAATCTAATTTGTCCTTTTTCATATCTTTCAATAACCCTTTTCAATTGGATAATTTGGAAAGAGAGAGATTCACACTTTATGCATACAAAATTCTGTTTTTCATCACTAACTTTTTGTTTTTCATCTTTGAGATCTTTTTCAATAGATCCACATTTTTCTTCCAATGATGAAATTTGTTTCTTTTGTGATGAGATAGTTTTGTACAGAATTTTGCATTCATTTAAAAGTTCATTTATAGCACCTTGTGCATCACTATCAAAAAGAGAGAATACGTTACTAACCTCATCATCTTCGCTTTCAGAGTGGTGTGAGGCCATTAATGCAAGATTTGCACTTTCGTCGCTATCGGAGTCGGATGACGAACTTAGTTCAACATCTTCCCATGCAACATATGCTTTCTTATCTTTTGATTCCTTCTTGCCTTTGTAGCCACTTTTCTTTGAAAGTTTTGGACAGTCTGGTTTGATGTGACCTTGTTTACCACATTCATAACACGTAACTTCTTGTGTTGATGAGGATCCTTCCTTCTTCTTGAAGTGTTTCTTCTTTTTTGAGTGCGAGAAGGCTTTGTCATTTTTACCAAAGAATTTTCCAAGTCTTCTAACGAGAAGCATGAAGTTTTCATCTTCATCAGGATTATCTTTCTTTTTGTCTTCCTTGGAGTCAATCTTCAAGGCAATGTTCTTAGACTTCTTTTCTTGATTTTCATGCTTTTCCAATCTACCAAGTTCTGTCTCGTATTCTTGAAGTTTTCTGAACAAGTTTGCGAATGTCATAGTAGCGAGACTCTTCTTTTCTGAGATTGCCTTTACCTTTGGTTGCCATTCTCTAGTCAAGGATCTGAGCACTTTTAGATACAATTCATCATTGGTCAATGTTTTGCCAAGTTCCCTTAGATGATTTGTTAGATGAACAATCTCTTTTGTAAATCAAGAATGGATTCTCCGGGTTGCATGCAGAACAATTCATATTATTGACTTAACGTATTAAGTCTCGATCTCTTAACTTCAGTTGTTCCTTCATGTGTTTCAACCAATGTATCCCAAATCTCTTTTGCTGTTGTACATGCTGAGATACTGAAGAATTCATCCATACTAAGTGTGCTTTGAAGGAGGTTTATTGTCTTTTTGTCATACAAGACCTTTTTCTTATCATCATCATCCCATACAGTTTTAGGTTTTGATGAACCAACACCGTTTACAACAGTTACTGGAACAAAAGGACCATTCTGGACAGCATCCCATATTTCTTCTCCTTGTGCTTCTAGATGAGCCTTCATACGGATCTTCCAGAAATCAAAATATTCACCCCAGAATAGAGGAGGCTTGTTGCTACTGCCGCCGTCTCTGAACACAGAATTGTTGTTTGCGGAAGCCATTCTGGATCTAGTAGGAACAGGTTACCTATAACCTGCTCTGATGCCAATTGTAAGTTCAGATGCGCCTAAGAGGGGGGGGGGGGGGGGTGAATTAGGTTCTTTAAAACTTTTTCTGAATTGTATGAATATTTTTGCAAGTGTTTCTTTTTTTTCTTTTTCTGATAAGTGATGAAAGCAGTAAATCCGGAAAGTAAAGAACACAATGATGTATCCTGGTTCCCCTTACAGTCCGAGAGTACTCTAGTCCCCTTTCAACATGAAAGAGATTTCCTTATTGTTGGTAATTTGTACAATACTACATAATAAGGCAAGAACAATCCTCTTGGACCAAGAACAATCCTCTTGGATTTTCACTAAGACCACAAAGAGAACAATCCTCCCTAAGTGTCTTTCTTATTTCCAACAATCCTGAAAACAAGTATACAATAGTTTGTTTGATTTTGTATAAGAGTTTGAATAATGAAGAAGCAATTTCAATCACTTTATTGATCTTTCCTTATCAATATGAAATTTAAGATGGAATACTCTTCTAAGTGCTCAAGAACAATCTTCAGAATGCATATGAAAATGATGAACAAGATCTTGAGTACAAAGAGTATAATCAAAAATAAGAAAGTTGTTAGTGATTGTTGTTGAATAATTTTTTATGTATTTTTGATTTTTTATTTTCAAAATTCTAAAATGAAAATGATTTATAGTGTAGTAATGCCTTTTCAATGAAACATAGCAATGTTTAGACCATTTTTACTAAAACAATGTATATGAAAAGATACAAGGATTGCTATGAAAAGGTGTTACCAAAGGTTGCTGGAAAAATAAATTTTTTCAAAATTTTAGGCACAACAACCGATTGCACCAGAGCAGCAACCGATTGCAGCACAACAACGTTTCAAAAAATTGAAAATTATAACTAGGACAGCCGATTGTCATTGAGGAGCAATCGGTTGCTCTAAAGCCAACGTTCAAAAAATTTGAAAATAAAATACATGACAATCGATTGCTTCCAGACGACAACCGATTGCATGTCAAACATAATCAAATGTTTCTTGGATGCAATCGATTGTCATTTTATGACAATCGATTGCTTCAGTACAAAAATTGAAAAAACATTATTTTCAAAGATTTTAAACAATTTAAACTATCCTTCTTTAATCATACTTAGTATATACTTAAAATATTATTTTAATAAATTAAATGCATGATTAAAAATAGTTTTGAGCACTAAGAGCATAAGATCAAAAATTTCATATTACCTTAAGCCATAAGTCTTGAAATGTTGATCTTGATCAATGAATCTTTGCTTGAGATAAATCTTCTATCTTGATCCATTCATTTTTGCATGCTAGCTTGTCTTCATCAAAACATTTGGAAAGCTTGATTTCACAAAAGATTAATTCCGGTTTTCTTGTGACATCAGTGTACCCTCAATGGATTGCCAATATTGTCCCAGTACCAAAGAAAGACGGAAAAGTTTGCATGTGCGTAGATTACAGAGATCTAAATAAATCTAGTCCAAAAGATGATTTTCCATTGCCACACGTTGACATGTTAGTGGATAGCACAAAAAAATTCAAAGTATTCTCGTTCATGGACGGATTTTCTGGGTATAATCAAATAAGAATGGATCTAGAGGACATGGAAAAAACAACGTTTATCACACCTTGGGGAACATTCTGTTATAGAGTGATGCCCTTCGGGTTAAAGAACGCTGGTGCAATGTACTAGAGGGCTATGACAACCCTATTCCATGATCTGATGCACAAGGAAATCGAGGTATATGTTGATGATATGATTGTTAAATCCCAGACTAAAGAAGGGCATGTAGAAGATTTGTTGAAGTTGTTTCAGCGTTTGAGGAAGTATCGTCTCCACTTGAATCCAAATAAATCTACCTTCGGTGTTCGATCAGCGAAATTGTTGGTTTTCATTGTTATCTAGAAAGGAATTGAAGTTGACCCTGAAAAAGTAAAAGCAATTCAAGAGATGCCAGCGCCGAGAACTAAAAAGCAAGTCAGAGGGTTCCTCGGGCGTTTGAATTATATTTCCAGATTCATTTCCCACATGACTGCAACGTGTGAACCGATATTTAAGTTGTTAAAGAAAGATCAAGGTTGTGTGTGGATAAATGACTTCAAAGGGAATTTGAAAGTATTAAAGAATATCTGCTTGAACCTCCTATCTTTCTCCCTCCTGTTGAAGGAAGATCGTTGATTATGTATCTGACAGTGTTAGATAATTCCATGGGTTGTATTATGGGACAACAAGATGAAACATGGAAGAAAGAGTATGCCATTTATTATCTCAGTAAAAAGTTTACTGATTGTGATTCGCGGTATTCCATGATGGAAAAGACATGTTGTGCTCTGGCCTGGGCGGAAAAACGTTTGCGGCAGTATATGTTGAATCACACTACTTGGTTGATCTCCAAAATGGATCCAATCAAGTACATTTTTGAAAATCCTGCTCTTACTGGGAGAATTTCCCGCTGGCAGATGCTGTTGTCTGAATATGATATTGAATACTATACTCAAAATGCTATTAAGAGCAGCGTGTTGACATATTATCTTGCTCACCAACCAGTTGATGATCATCAGTCAGTGAAGTATGATTTTCCTGATGAGGATGTGATGTTTCTGAAAGTGAAAGATTGTGAAGAACCATTTCCTGAGGAAGGTCCTGATCCTGAATCTCGCTGGAGTATGATATTTGATGAAGCTGTGAATGCTTATGGTAAAGGAATTGGTGTTGTGATTGTCACAGCACATGGATCACACATTCCTTTCACTGCAAGGTTGACATTTGATTTCACTAATAATATGGCAGAATATGAGGCTTGCATCATGGGTCTCGAGGAAGCTATTGATCTCAGAATTAAAATTTTAGATATGTATGGAGATTCAGCTTTGGTAATAAATCAAATTAAAAGAGAATGGGATACTCGTCACCCCGGCTTGATCCCTTACAAAGATTATGCTAGAAGATTGTTACCCTTCTTTAATAAAGTTGAATTCCATCACTTTCCTAGAGATGAAAATCAAATGGCAGATGCTCTAGCAACTCTGGCTTCTATGTATCAAGTGAATATTTGGAATTATATACCTCGAATTATGGTTCGACGACTGGATAGGCCCGCTCATGTGTTTAAAACAAAAAAGGTAGCATATGAGAAACCTTGGTATTATGATATCAAGCATTTTCTCCAAACTCAGGAATACCCTTTTGGTGCATCAAATAAAGATAGAAAGACATTGAGAAGATTGGCTGGCAGCTTCTTCCTTAGTGAAAATGTGTTGTACAAGAGAAATTATGACATGGTCTTGCTCAGATGCATGGATAGACACGAAGCAGACATGTTGATGCATGAGATTCATGAAGGTTCATTTGGCACTCATGCCAATGGATATTCGATGGCTAAAAAGATGCTAAGGGTAGGTTACTATTGGATGACAATGGAATCTAATTGTTACAAATTTGCAAAGAAGTGTCATAAATGCCAGATTTATGCTAACAAAATTCATGTGCCTCCGACACTTCTCAATGTGATCTCTTCCCTATGGCCTTTCTCTATGTGGGGTATTCACATGATTGCTATGACAGAACACAAAGTTTCGAATGGACACTGTTTCATCTTGGTAGCAATTGATTACATCACCAAATGGGTGGAAGCTGCTTCATATGCTAACGTTACCAAGCAGGTGGTTGTTCGCTTCATTAAGAATAATCTTATATGTTGGATTGGTGTGCCGAGCAGAATTATCACCGACAATGGCTCAAATCTTAACAACAAGATGATGACAGAACTTTGTGAAGAATTCAAGATTGTCCATCATAACTCATCTTCGTACAGGCCGAAGATGAATGAGGTTGTTGAAGCCGCTAATAAGAATATCAAGGAGATTATCCAGAAGATGGTTGTTACTTATAAGGATTGGCATGAAATGCTCCCTTTTGCTTTGCATGAATATTGGACATCTGTCCGCGCTTCAATAGGAGCAACCCCGTTCTCCCTTGTGTACAGAATGGAAGCAGTACTCCCAATCGAGGTTGAGATTCCCTCTTTGTGAGTGATAATGGAAACCAAGTTTTCAGAGGCTGAATGGGTCCATAAAAGGTTTGACCAATTGAATTTGATCGAAGAGAAGAGAGTGACAACTTTGTGTCATGGATAGTTATATCAGAGGAGAATGAAGAAAGATTTTGATAAGAAGGTCAAGCCTCGTGAATTCATAGAAGGCAACCTCGTGCTCAGGTAGATCATGTCTTTTAAAATTGATTCTAGTGGCAAGTGGACTCCCAATTTTGAAGGCCCATACATTGTCAAGAAAGCCTTCTTTGGCGGTGCATTAATTCTTGAAACTGGCGAGGAGTTCCCACGTCCTATGAATGTTGATGCAGTCAAGAAATACTTCGCCTAAAGAAATAAAAGAACAACTCGCTAAGTTGAAAACCCGAAAGGGCGACTTAGGCAAAAAAGAGCGTCTCAGTAGGCCGAAAACCCGAAAGGGCGGTCTAGGCAAAAATTAGAGACATAAACAGAATAAATTTCCCGCTACGTTGAAAACCCGCAAGAGCATCTTAGGCAAAAGTTAGGGACTTTCTTGGCAAGTAACTACGTCATACAAGACTTGATCATTGAAGCAACAATCTTCTCGGATCCTCATCATACTTCAAGGAAGCTGCTACTCAGGAAATCAATAGTTGTTAGAGGAGATAGTTGTCATTGTATCTCAATGTATCTTTCCCATTATATATTACCATTTTCCGAATTTTGTAATCATCCATGGAGTCTCGCAGACTACCATTCCATTAATGAAATTTTAGCTTTTACCCAATTCTTTGTATTTCTTATTTTATTTAGCTTGCAAAGACTCCATTTATTATTGATAATAATTTTCAAAGCGAAAAGATTAAATAACAAAATTGATCTTCAAAAAGAATTTAAAACTTGCTTTTTACTTTAGAATTTGTCATGCAAGAGAAAAACAAAAGTGGTGATCCCAAGAATGGACGAACTCCAGTTGTTTTGAGAAGTTTTTGTTCCCCCAAGAAGGTTTACTCAGGATGTTTTCACTGTATTGGGTTTGTGACTCCAGTGTCCCTAGTCAAGTCTTGGTTCATTTTCTTTCTTCTTTTCTGAGTTTGCACAATGTGAAGACTCAATCCAAGATTTCTCCAGTGAAGGTTTCGCTTGTTTGATAGAAGTTCTTTCTTCCCAGAGAAGTTGGTACAATAATTACTCTCGAAGAACATGTATCTCTGGTTTCTCCAGTGAAGAATGTATTTTGCTTTTCCCTTTGAGAATGTGGTGTTGAACTCCCCAATGAAGTCAACACAAAATTCCCAGTTAATGTCTCGATGATGGGGCATTATATGCCTTAGCGAAGTTTGTGTGTTTTTCCTCCTACAAAATGGGCCTAAATTCCCTAGTGAATGTTTTGATGATTTGGTGTCCATCTGCTTTACATGAAATTGATTTTGCAATCCCCAATAAAAGTGTTACATTTTAAAACATTTATTTCCCCGTTAAAGTCTGAGTGCAACTTCTTGGTGAATCCTAGAGAAGGATGTTGTATCTCTGTATCTTTACTGTTTCGTCACTATAATATGTTTCTCCCCAGTGAAGTTAAGCTGCGAAATAGGATTTTGTTTCCTCAGTTGGTGCTTACTTTTTCTTGGAATATTCATCTTGGATGTGATTTAGCCGAGGGTTGTTTATGCTTGAGTTGGTTTTGCCTGGTTACTTCCAGTGTTATATGTCTTTTTTGTCAGCGTATGCACGATAGCACTCATACATTCATACATACATCATGCATAGTTAAAATTTGGCAAGTCATTGCTCATTCACTCTCATTATTATTTTGTGGACGTATTGCCCTGTTTTGCAGAGTTGTGTTGTCCTCTCTCTAATAGAGTGTCAGTCATAAGCAGAATGTGTATGTTCTTTCAATTTCTCCACTGAATTATCCCTCATGGAAGATTTTTGCTTTAGCCTTCCTGCACAGCTCTTTGTCTAGATGATTTGGGTTTCCCTCTTGAGTTTATTTCTCAAAGGATGTATTTTGGACAACTGTCTCATTCCAGTTTATTTATAGTTTGAATCTTTGATCATCGACAACATTATTACTTATGATATCTACAGACTTCAAGCTTTGGTTTGAGAATGTGCATTTATTTTGCAAAAGAAGACTTTATCTCCTCAGCAAGAATATATTGGCATGAAGTCATTTTTCTTTCCCCAGGAAGCCATATTATTCTCCCCAGAAAGTCAATTTTTTTACAATCCTCCATAACAACAAGTAACTAGTCTCTTTATCTGAGCAACTTGTACTTCCCTGTAAGAGTCGACGTAAATTTTTTGCTATCTTCTCTATGAGTGGATAGTTTGCAGTCTGTTGTCAAATTACTCCAATGGATGGCAAGACTTTCAATATCGCAGAGACAATTCATTGTGAAATCTTTGCAAGGGGTAGTCTCTTTATTTGAGACATCTTATATATTACCCTTTCCTGGAAGAATTCCTTGGTTAAAGAAGAAGTTGAGACTCGTTCTAGATTAAATGCCATAATTTTGGGGAAACTTGTTATCTTTTTGCTACCCTCAGTGAATGTTGGTAGTTCATCGTTAGTGAACGGCGGTGCTATGATATATTTTCTTTCTACCTTTAGTGAAAGTTGGTAGGTCACCTTCAGTGAAAGTTGGTGATTGTTATCTTTTTGCTACCCTAAATGAACGTTGGTAGTTCATCGTCAGTGAACGACGGTGCTATGATATATTCTCTTTCTACTTTCAGTGAAAGTTGGTAGGTCATCTTCAGTGAAAGTTGGTGCTTGTTATCTTTTTTCTACCCTCAGTGAACATTGGTAGTTCATCCTCAGTGAACGACGATGTTGTGATATATTCTCTTTCTACCTTCAGTGAAAGTTGGTAGGTCACCTTCAGTGAAAGTTGGTGCTTGTTATCTTTTTGCTACCCCCAGTGAACATTGGTAGTTAATCGTCAGTGAATGGCGATGCTATGATATATTCTCTTTCTACCTTTAGTGAAAGTTGGTAGTTCACCTTCAGTGAAAGTTGGTGCTTGTTATCTTTTTGCTACCCTCAGTGAACGTTGGTAGTTCATCGTCAGTGAACGGCGATGCTATGATATATTCTCTTTCTACCTTCATTGAAAGTTGGTAGGTCACCTTCAGTGAAAGTTGGTGCTTGTTATCTTTTTGCTACCCTTAGTGAATGTTGGTAGTTCAACAGCAGTGAACGGTGGTGCTATGATATTTTCTCTTTATACCTTCAGTAAAAGTTGGTAGGTCATCTTCAGTGAAAGTTGGTGATTGTTATCTTTTTTCTACCCTCAATGAACGTTGGTAGTTCATCGTCAGTGAACGACGATGCTATGATATTTCTTTTCCTTCTACCTTCAGTGAAAGATGGTAGTTCATCGTCAGTGAATGTCGATAATTCTTTCTCTCTACCTTCAGTGAATGTTGGTAGCTCCCCGTTAGTAAACATCGGTGATGTTATTTCTTTCCTCTTTATACCTTCAGTGAATGTTGGTAGTTTCGCTTTCAGTAAAACTTGGTGTATCCTTTGACTTTTTATCATCCTTTATGAGTCAGGTCTTTTGATCCACCAGTGATTTATTTTCCTGGTTGGGTTTCTCTTTTGTTTCTTTATTTCCTTTGTTACATCCCCAGTGGTGTTTTGCGTCTCGTTGATTTTGTTCATGCACATTCATGCTCATAAGCATTGCATGGCATCTTAGGGCCAAAAATATGGTTTATTTTATATTTAAGTATCTTTGATCGCGTCGACATGAAGATTTTTAACCTTCGTATCTCTGGATAGAAGAAACTTAAATAAGGGAAGCTGTTGTACCCCAATTTTCCTCCCTAAGATCCCCTCATCATACCATGTCGATTCAATCACAACAAGATCACATTAGAGCTTTTGGTTCTCCTCCCTATCTTTAGCTTTGATCTTTGAGGAATCACCAAGCACCTTGACTTGTTTTCTTTTGTGATCATGAATATTTTGTCTTGATTCTTCTTTTAATTAATATAATGTAATGTTGGTTTGTCTTACTTGTTAATAATGTAGGTAAAGGCAACGAGGCTTAGCAAGTTGCTCCACGGGGTTCATGAGTTTATTTCCATGCCCTAGTAAATAAAGCTTGAGAAGTCTAAACCTCACCATTGAAGTTGTTTTGGAAGGGATGGCATGGAAAGGTTATTTTGGTTCACTACATTTCCAAATTATCAAGATTGATTCAAAAGTGCAAGGGATTGATTGAAGAAGTTGTCATGGTTGGACAAGGCCTTGTTCCCATTGGTCACAAGTGCATATTTCTCTCAATTCTCAAGATATGGAAGTGGTTTTGGTGGATATGAATTCTCATTTTCATCCTCAATAACTTTTATTTACAAATCAAGAGTGTTGGTACAAGAAGGTTGTTCAAAATTGTCAAGGTTCCTCAAAGCATTTTCTTGATCTAGGAGCTAGGGTTTTGAACCTAAAAGGGGTATATATTGCTCATCTTTTGGTATTTTTGAGTGATTCCAAATACATCCTTCTCTTCAAAAGGTTATTAACAAAACACTTTAAATTTTTTAAGGAGTTTTCATGTGGAAGAAACTTGATGATGAAGAAAGATTACAAGTCCTCCAGATGAACCCCCAATTTCTCATGTGTGACTTGAAATGATCATAACTTGGTCAATTTTTATCACCTTGATCCCACTATTTATCCATAATGATCTTGAGGATGTGAAATGTATCCCTTATTTTATATGTAAAGTGAGAAAATGGATGGAAGATGCCCTAAGGATACAAAAGATTATAGGTCATTTCATGATTTTTTGCCAACTTCAACAATTCATAACTCACATTTTTTTGAGATTTTGAACAGTTCAAGTTTCAAAGTGTCATTTAAGAGGTCTATTTCATGAAATATTTTTTGGTCAAGGGCAAATTCCAAGTGGAAGGCCATGTTTGGATCCAAAACATTATAGGTCACTTTTGAAGAAAAATTTGAAATATTTCTAAGTGTGGAAAGTCAACCCTTTTTCTCTAACTTTGACTCAATGCAACTTTCAGCTCATGTATCCATTTGATTTCATTCTTTTTCCATTGCAAAGCTTGAAACATCATCTTTCTAAAGCATCAATAATCATGTCCTAAGACCCCTTGAGCTGAGAATGCCATTGATTTGAACTTGGTAACTTGAAACTGAAGTTTCTTCAAAGGTCAGAATTTGAAATCATTGATTTAGCTTCTAAACACTTTGTTTCTGCGCATTTTTGCCTCTAAACATGTTTAGTGAACTTCCAGAAGTGATTAGCACAACAAAACACACATTTTGATCAAATTAGAAGTCACACTTTTCTTGTTTGCAACTTCACACGATTTCCCTCCAAACTTCATCATTTCACACGCTTGGACATTCCATTTGATTCCCTATAAATAGAGGGTCATCCCTAATTCATTTTCTCAAGCTTGGATAGCCAGAATCACCCTGCCAAACTTGTTCCATAACTCAAATTTCTGCAACTTCGAAATCTCTTTTCAAGCCTTTTTCAATCCAATTTTTCTATCAATTTACCTTCCTTGATCTTCCCTGAAGCTAACCATATAATTACCTTCAAGAATCGTGCCCTATATTGCTCCATAGAAGTCCAGTTTCAGAGCTCTGCAACTCAACTTCAATAGGTAGATTTCTTCATCAATTCTTCAAAACTTTGATATCATTGTAATGCTCTCATTGCCATGGTTCTAGTCGCAACACTTACTTTTATCTGGAGACACGTTTTGACCATGAAATTTCAAATCCCTTTTCAAAACTTTCTTTCCAAATTGCTTGAGCTAAAATTTATATAAATATTTCGCGAAGGTGTGGTTGTCTTCGTCTTGAAGAGATGAAGCGAATAACATAGGTTTGAGCTTCTGATTTTACAGTTTCAGAGACCTGCAATTCACTTTGACTGGAGGTTGAAGATGACCAACATGTCATCTTCCAACCAAGGAAGGTGCGCCATCTGTCTTTTTGAAAATCTGATTTAATTAATAATTCTATGGTTTATTCACTAATGATCATGATATGCACAGCGTGCCAGATCCCTTGGATTTGATTACTAACGCTTTTTGACTCTCATCCAATGGTCCACATATTTTTGACTTTATTTTTCTTTTCTGATTTTTAGATTTAATTGTTTAAAATTTCAAAAAATTATAGAAAATTCACTTTTAGTCTAAAAAATCTGAAAAAATTACGAAAAATGTATTTGAATTTTCCCTTTCTGATTTTTATTTTTTCACAATTTTATTTTGTGTTTTGATATTTTTTTTATAAATTTTCACTTTATTTGACTTGTTTTAAATGTTTAAAATTACTTTTATGCATTTTTTAATTTTGAAAAAATTATGGAATGATCCAATGATATTGTGACAAATATTGGTGACCTCATTCATTTTTTATTTCTGACTTTGGTATTTTTATCATTTTTGGTTCATTTCAGTCATTTCTTTTAATTATAAAAATAGTTTCTGACTTTAAAAATTACCAAAAAATTTATAAAATTATTTTAGTTTATTTCTGATTTTTCTATGGTCTTACTTTTTATTTCTTGATTAATTTGAACATAGTTGATATTTTTCTCTTTTATTTCTATTTTAAAAAACATTTTAAAACATTTTTAATGTATATACTAAATGCAATATTATTTTTTGATTATTTTCTGACTGATCTTGGGTTGAATTTTTATTATGGAATTTGTTAACATCATTAGATCCATGGTGTTGAGTTTAACTCCTTAAAAAATGGATGAATGATTTTAATAATAGTTTAATTAAAATTTCATTGAAATATGGTTTGTTTGTTTCATCCCCTCCCTCTTCATCTTATTCCCCTTTCTCATTGTATTACATGTTATGGGATAATTATCTCTATATCATTTATCCAAACATGAAATACATAGATTGCTATTGACCGGCCTCAAAATAGGTGCGACTTCTATATAAGTCCACTTACGATTGCTTAATATAGCGCTAAATTTTGTTCCGATTTGAATAAATGATCATTCATGGCTCAAACCTATGTTTGCAAGCCTAAAGTATGTTAATTTGATCTCTTTGATCCAATAACCTTGAGATTCATTGTGTGGAGGCTTTGGTTCTACCAATTATCTAATGGATCTACAATGTTTTTGGTCAACGCGGATCACTTAAACATCGTTGATCATTAAATAGTACTTTTGAGGATTCCAAATGGATGATATACTTGACAAAAAGCAAATGCAACTTGTTGTGTGGAAGCTTTGGTTCTATAAATCCTCTAATGAGTTCCAAATGTAAGTTTCAAGATGCTCATCCAACTAACTACTAATTATTAAATTGTTTTTACTTTATGCTTTTATTTTTTATGCTTTATGTACCATTTAATTTAAGCATTACATTTCATGTCATTTTTATTTTGCTCACTTGAGCTTTTCTTTTCTCTTCTAAGACACCTAATAATCAACATGAACCATAAAAATCTTTAACGATACTTGGACTATTTTGTTACTATCCTTGGCTTTATGGAGCATTGGACTTCTTGGACTTAGGATTAGAAACCTTGGCCTATGTTGGAGACCTTTTGACCTTAATTGATATTTTGTCTGGAGTTCTTGAGGATTACCTCAAGATATTGGGTTGTTTTTTTGTTTTGTGTGTAGGTTATTGTGATTACATACTTTGTTTGTAATATGGAATTCACCCGTATACAGCCTTTACTCTGCCCAATTTTTATGAAGACTTAATACACTTGAAGTTTGGTTCTCTTAAGAGGTCTAGTATCTTTGCTTTCTTGGTTCCAATCCAAAGGATGGGAATTATATCTTGGCTCATAATGCCAAGTATTGGCTTCTTGTTGGTTAGATGGTTCTTATCCCTAGATTTTACCTTATGCTTTAGGATAGTCCCTTCTTCTCTTCCCATCTTCTTTAATTTCAAAAATCTTCCCTCTCCTTTTGAAAACTCTTCTTGTTTATTTTAAACTTGAACCACTTTCATAATAAACTTAGACTTAGGTCCATGCATTTTCAAAATCTTTTCATAAATAAACTTCAATCAACTTAATAATACCTTGACATTTTTTTTGTAAGAAGACTAAAAGTCAATCAATCTCCTTTCAAACCATTTTTCCACTTTGGCTTTTTTATTTTAAAACCTTTCTCAAAATATTAGACTCTTGTCAATCTTTATAGTGATGCAAACAACTATACTTCTACAATATGTAGTGAAGAGAGATATTTTCCACTTGGGTGTTGAGTGAGGCATTGTTGATTTTAAAATCCAAACCATATCCTCCACTTTGAGATGATGCCAACTCGCCTTTCTCATGATTGTGGGTAGTAAGTATGTTTTTCCACATGGACAATAACGATGATGTCTTATCTTATAAAATCAATTAACATACTTATGTTTTAAATTTTTTTAAAGGTGAACTACGTGTCCCTTGATCCCCTATTGCACGAAAGGTGGTACATAGGCACTAAAGGTTCGCAACCACGACGGGTGAAAAAATCATAAAAAATACTTCTTTTCTCACCTCCACTATCCATTTTCATACAACATTTTATAGCCAAAATATGCATATTTTTACACAGAGGTTTCTGTGGAGTACCGTAGATGTTTAGGGTGCTAATACCTTCCCTTTGCATAACCAACCCCCTTACCTTGAATCTTTCCCCCTCTTTTGGGGTTACTCGATCTTTTCCCATTCCTTTGGAAACAATAAAGCGCGGTGGCGATTTTTATTTTTGATCTCTATAAGTCAAGTAAATCCAATGGCTTAGTCTTAATCATTTCTACCGCTACAACTCTGTTGTTATTTTGTTTGAAGTTCTTGGGGGTTTACTCCAAGACATTGGGTTGATTTTCTTTGTGTGCAAGTTATTATGATTATATGCTTTATCTGTGATTGAGAATTCCTCTGTATACAACTATTACTCTGCCTAATTTTTGAAGACTTGATGCATGTGAAGCTTGGTATTCTTGAGAGGTTTAGTATCTTTGCTTTCTTGGTTTCAATCCAAAGGATGTGAATTCTACATTGACTTCTTTATGTCAAGTGATGGCTTCTTGTTTGTTAGATGGTTCTTTTCCTTAGCTTTCACTTTATGCTTTAGAATAGTCCCTTCATCTCCTCCTATCTTCTTTAATTTCAAAAATCTTCTCTCTCCTTTTCAAAACTCTTCTTGTTCTCTAACTTGAACCGCTTTCATAAGAAACTTGGACTTAGGTCCATGCATTTTAAAAAGAATTCTTTTCTTAATCAAACTTTAACCAACTTAATCATACTTTGACATTTTTTTTGTGAGAAGACTAAAAGTTAATCAAACTCATCAAACCATTTTGCCACTTTGGCTTTTTACTTTAAAACTTTTTTTCTCAAAAAGATTAGACTCTTGTCGATTCTTGTAGTGATGCGAGCTATTATACTTCTATGATATGTAGTGAAGTGAGATATTTTCCACTTGGGTATTGAGTGAGGCTTTGTTGATTTTAAAATCTAAGATATATCCTCCATTTGAGATGACGCAAATTCTCCTTTCTCATAATCGTGGGTAGTAAGTATGTCTTCCACTCGAATATGACGATGATGTCTCTTCTCTTAAAATTAACCAGCACACATATGTTTTAAATTTTTTGAGGTGAACTACGAGTACTCTGATCCCCTATTGCACGGAAGGTGGTACGTAGGCACTAAAGGTTCTCAACCGCGGCGGGTGCAAAATTGTAAAAAATTACTTCTTTTCTCATCTCCACCATCTATTTTCCTATACACCATTTATAGCCAAAATACATAAATTTTCAGAGAGGTTTCTGCGGAGTACCATAGATATTTAAGGTACTAATACTTTCCCTCTACATAACCAACCCCCGTACCTAGATTCTCTCCCCCTCTTTTTGGGTTTATTCGCTCTTTTCCCATTCCTATGGAAACAATAAGGCACGGTAGCGATTTTTATTTGATCTGTGCGAGTTAAGTCAATCAAATGGCTTAGTCTCAACATTTCTATCGCTACAGGCCCCTAAGATCCTGATTCCAGTTATCAGCCACTTTATCCATAAAATCAGAAGAGTTTGTGACAAAATTTGGGAATTTAAAACTGTACCTCCTAATTTGATTTGTGTTATTCTGTTGCAGGCTAGGAAGGACATGGTCTGATATGCCAGAATCCAAGACTTTTAGAATGACATCCATATTTTTCTGATGCCACACAATATTTCCCAACACCATATCAATCTTCGAATACATAGTGCCCTGGATATGCTTATTTGACTAGGTGAAAACATGTCCCTAGATTTCTTTCTTAAAAAGACTAGTTCTCTCCATCATGCTAACCAGATCAAAGTACTTCCTCTCCTGAACAGGGTTCCCCCCAACTCTGTCTTGAACACCAATAACATTGTTAAATTCTCCCATATGGAACCAAGGCTCATTAATGTGCTGATACAAAATTTCAATTCCATCCCATGACATTTTCCTCTCAACTGAGGCATTAGATGCATAGATCGTAGTGCATCCTCTTTGCAAATCCCCATATGGAGAGTATATACCATATTAGATAAATTAGTTCGTTCTAGAAAAGACCTCAACTCTGATTTTATTGATATCCCAAAGGACCCAAATCCTCCCATTGACATGCTTATTGTAGTTGTCAATATAATTCAAATGGTTACCTAATTTTTTCTTAATAGATTCACATTTACTGTATTTGACTCTAGTTTCAATCAACAAAGAAATAACAAGGTTAAGTCTGTGGAAACGGGTTGTAATCTCCCTGCACTTCCCTACATTAATCAACCCTCTCGCATTCCAAGACACAATCATGGGACATGCCCTTTTCCTGCTACAGGATCATTCCCAATCTTGAGAGCATCAAAACCATTTTTATATGAAATCCCCTTCCTATTTGTTATATCCAGAATAATCGTATTACCTTAACTTTTCCTATTGTTGGAGACTTGTGTCCACGACTCTGTAGGTAGTTAAGTAGGGTTTCTAGGAGTACTTCCCCCAGGGGATTGAACATTGTTGTTGACATGAACTTGTTTCCATTGGTTGGAAACCCCAGTCTTCTCAGGATCACACTGATGTCCAATTTTCTGGAAGCTCGTATAAAACTTTGGTTTCCACTCATACTCCACCAGTTGAACCATTTTTCGTCCTTCATTATCCTTGATAATGGTACTTTCCTTGAGTTTCTTATTGATATCAACTTCAATTAGAATAAGCGCAAATGACACTCGCAACTTATTTTCGTGCATTCATCTATGAATAATGGCTTGCCAATGGCACTCCCAATTTTCCCAAGGCTAGCAGAACTCTACATGTACAAGGGAAAATTAGTGAGTTTCATCCAAACAGGAACAATTTTAACCATATATATCTTGAAATTGAAATAAGGGCTCTAGTTCTTCAATGTCATAGGCATGTTTTGAATCGAATATGGACCACTCGTCATCAGTGACTCTTTATCTCTACCAGATTTGAACTTCAGCAAGAAGTAGCCCTCACGATGATAAAACAATTCTGGTAATTGGACGAAATTCCAGAATTTGGTCATGAATTGCTTCACAGTGTTCATACTGAGATCCTTTCCTAAGACATACATTATCACAAGATTTTCCCAAAATTTGAGCTCATAAATGATATCATCGATTTCGAGTTCTATCTCAATTTCACCTTCCATAATCTTTGGAACAATGTAATCATACCATTGACTGGAAGCTGATTGCCGCTAATTATATCCAACCACATCTTATTCTCTTTGTTGCCACCATTAACCCACATGTTAACACTTGGATTCTCCATCGATAGGTGTTGTACCCCAAAATTTTCCATCCCATATTTCTCAAAGACATTGCAAGAAAAATCTCCAAGTGGCTCAAGGTAGCTCAAGAGTTGGTCACACAAGCTATCTCCTAAGGCAGTCTACCCCAAATTATGGTTTGTGTTGCATCAAGATCCTTGATTCCAAATGACTCCAAGTGCTCCCCAATGTCCTAATATGCTCTCAAGATCATCCATGTCAAATTTCAAGCCTTGCAGAGGAAGTTTGCTCAGTCAATTGCTCAAAGGGTCCAAAAATCGACTGTGCTAGGGCAAAAGTCATCTGTGACCAATAAACAGTAAAACTTCAAGATTTTTTGTCAACATTCTCATTTTGAAGGATATTTCATCATTTTATCAAGGTTTGATCATGATTCATCAAGGATTGCTCAAAATTCATCAAGACTCAAAAGTTGCTAAATTAGGGTTTTGCAGGAAAAGTCAACTCAACTCTGACCAAGCATAACTTTCTCATACTTTATGAGAATTTATCCATCCAAAGCTCATTTTTAAGAGGATGAAATTTCCTACAATCCATCTTCATACCCCAGGATCAAAATATTCACTCACAAGAAGTTATGAATTTGGACATTATTGGTCATTATTGAAAGTCAACAAAAACACCTTTTTTTGTCAAAGCATATAACTTGAGCATGGAATATAAAAATGAGATGAGACCAAAAGGGTTGATTAGAGGACATCCCAATATTTCTAAAAAGTCAAATAACACTTCCAAAAGTTCAAAATTGAAGAAGTTATGCATTACTGAAGTTGGACTTTTTTGCAAAATTGCCAAAAGTCAACTATCCCCAAAACTTCAAAATTTGCCAAATGGGCCCACTCTTTTTCACTTGATTTGAGTTTGCGTCATTGCCCACGTTCCCTAGCTTCAACCATGTGCCCATATTTCGGTTTTATTATTTAATTTAATTTTTAATTGAATTTATTCATTTTAAATCAAATAAAATCATATAAAATCTAAAACTTTGATAACACATGATCTTTTGGCTATTTTAGGCTCCACATACAACAGTTATCATCATCAAATTCGTGTCAAATCAAATCATGTGCAAAAAGATTGGAATCAGGTAAATTTGGCAAGTTTGTAAATGGAGATCAAATCAAATATGCAAGCATTGATAAGGCAAGATTTGGACCAATTTTATTAACCTAATGCACTGAGTGATACATAAGCAAGCTAAAGCACACGAAATAAGGGTTGGGAATCATGGGAAGAGGCAGAACTGACTTTGCAAAATTCACAAAAAAGTGAGAGATCAAAATCCAAGTTTGAGGCATTTTCAAGGATCATGATTTGTCCCAATCGATTCCTGGACATTCACACAAGCTAGCTCGATCAAAATCACGCATCCTCAGGCTTCCAAACGCACTGTAAGTCTCACGTAACACAACTCTGTTCTTGAATTCGATTTGAATCATTCTGGCATCTATTGAACAAACTAATAGCATATTTTGAATCTACAAACCATTTGCAAGCGTTTGGTATCATTCAATTGCATTTATCTGGTTTATACAAAGAACCACCATTGTTAGGGTTTGGTTCGTGTTTTTGGGCGTTTTTTTCCAGGTGCAATTGGTTCACATAATGGATATGGTTGTGACCGGGAGGCTGAGATGAACACAACCATGCCCTTGAAATTCATTTTTGTGGCATGTAGCGGATTTTGGAGATGAATAAAGTTGTAGTGACGGAGCTTGATCCGTTGGTATAGGTGTTTGGCATTTTAGCCACGTTCGAGAGGTTGGGGATGATGCGTGGCATCCCTCTATTGGACCATTCAAACATCACGCGCCTTTTTTTGTTTTTTCTAGCATTAGAATTGCTTTGTTATATTATTATTGATGTTTATTATTCTAACAACTAAAGCAGCGTGGTGTGGTGGCAAGCGAGCATTTGAGATACCTTCATGACCTGGGTTTGAATCCCAGGTCCCCCTCTTTCTCAATGTTATTATTTTTCAGGTGATTGTATGCATAAGCTAGCTTGCAGCCTACCATGTTCCCTCATCTATCCAAGAGCCAGATGACCAAGAGCCAGATCTGGTGGTCAAAAAGCTGGAGGTCCACCATGAACCAAGTCAAAATGCATACACTGGATCAGAAAAAGTCCAAATGGGCCAGCAAAGAATTGCTATTAACACCTCAAAACAGGCCCAATCCCTCTACTCTTTTTATTTATTTATTTTTTGTTATTTACTTGAATTGTTTTATTTAAATTTCTAACCAATCACAAAATTCCTTTTTTTTATCAAATAAAACCACAAAAAATATTCTTTTTATCCAATCAAATTTTAAATTTTTTTATTTTATTAATAATTACTAACCAATTAATTTAGGTTCTAATTCTAGAAAACTCTAACTTATTTTTGTAAATAATTAAAATTAATTAGATTTAATTAGGTTTTAATTACTAATTTAATTAATTTTATTTTCTTTCTTAAAATAACAAAAATCCAAAATATGTCATAATTTATTTCTTCATTAATTAATTTATTTTATAATTAATTTAGTAATTAATTTCTTTTCTCAAATAAAAAACAACAAAAAGATGGCATTTTCTTTAACCAAAAGGGTCAAAACCCTAAACTCGCACTCGATTTAATTTCCCGCGCGTTGTATTTATTTTTATCCACTAATGTACATGTTCCCAGATTGTAATAGTTAAATAGGACGTTTAATTTTTTTTACCGCTTTATTTTTTTTTTCAAAGGGTTTGTCTTTGGCGATGTAAATACTCGACGCCTTGTAATTTAAATTTCTCATTTTAATTCCGCAAATTATAACTGCTAGATGTTTGATAATAGGGTTTGCATGACAAGACTGAATATTAATCTTAAAATCAAATTAGATCACCCTTAACATGTACAAAGATAAAAATAACTGAAAACGACACACTCGCACATGCGCACTCTTAGGGTACACCCCACTTGGTTGCCTTTGTACACGGTCATTGAGTATAAGTTGTCTAAGACATTAGGGTTACCGCTAAGGCGTCCTAACGTTGCTTTAGTGACCGTATGTCCCTCATTCGAATTGACCCTTAAACTCCAACGACGGTGCTACCTACTCGTTAATAGTGGGATAACATTGTCTAAAGGAAATTAGCATAGAACGATTCCTTTCTCGAGTAGGTAGATGTTTCTTAGATACTTGCTCTTTCAAAACAAAACCTTTCGCACTTACAATCCTTTTTCAAACAAAATTTTCAAAAACACTTCATACGCTCTTGAGGACAGAAGCAAGAGTTAAATCGAAGTTTTCAAACAAAAACTTTTTCAAACCCACAAGCACAAAGAAAACAATTTTGAAAACAATTGAGCAAGTACCTAAGAGCCCGTAGATAACTACAGATAGAAAGGGTGCTAATACCTTCCCTTTCTATAATCTACTCCCCGTACTCAGAAATATCTCGAAAAAGGAATTTTTCTGTGCTTTTTTTCCTTTCCTTATTGGATAAAATAAAAGCCGGTGGCGACTCTTGCTTACCGCGACATTTTGCAAAAACAAACGCAAAACGCAAACCAACATTCCAAAAAACAGTCAGTTCTTCCCACTGTATCACAGAACTGGCAACTCTGCTGGGGAAATGATAAGTGGGGTGTACCTTAGGAATAGTTCATCATAATGTTTTCAATTGCTTGATTGGTATGCTTTATCTTTGTGGGTTTGAATCAGAGTTACTATAGATCCTAACTCGAATCTGGGGGATACCTTTTAGGTAAGTAGCAATAGACTGTGAGGGAACTGTACGGCGTAGACTGATACGGTTGAAGCAGTAGTTACGTTAGTGTAGCACTTTAGTTTGTACTGATATCCCTTGGGGCGCAACGAGGAGATTACGGGTCTTCTAAGGGGTCATTAAGCACCAACTGACCTTAGCACCTATAATTGACCAACTTGGCCAACTTGGTCAGTGATATTGAGATTCTCTAGAACCCGGTTACTATTTCTAGGACAGGTTTGAACCAACTGAACTGAAAGAGGGTAGTATCTAAGCTCCTTGCCAGCCTGAAATCTAAGGGCTATCTGTGTGACTTGTTTGCGCTTACCATGTTTGCTGTTTGTGGATACTTGTGGTGTGTTTTCTATCATGACATCATGACATCATGACATTGCATGCATCTTGCATTGGACTAACCTATTTCGAAGATAAGAGGGATTCATCTTTGTTCTGTTTTGTAGGTCATGGCACCCATGCGTAGAAACACTATTCAGATCAACTTTGTCCAGGTTCCCACTCAGCTTAAGGAATTGGTTGCAATGGTTTCAGATACTTCCTCCTTTATCAGAAGACATGGGAACCTCCTTGGTTTGGTCACTTATAAGATGGATGAACAAATGATGAGTGTCTTAGTCCAGTTTTTTGATCCACTATACCACTGCTTTACTTTTCCGGACTACCAGTTGGTCCCTACCTTGGAAGAGTTCTCTGATCTACTTGGTATCTCCATTCTAGAGCAGACCCTGTTTACAGGTTGGGAGAAAGTCCTTAGGCCGGAAGAGATTGCTTCATCCCTCCATCTGACAAAGGCTGAGGTAATGTCTAATTGGGAAACTCGTAGTGGGACGAAAGGCTTCTTGACTAAGTTTTTGGTTGGCAAGGCTAACCAGTTCTAGGACAGTCTAGACTTTCAAGCGTTTGAAGACATTCTGGCTCTTCTCATATATGGTTTGGTGTTGTTTCGTAACTCAGATTCTTTCGTCAACGTGAATGCAGTGAAGATTTTCATGTCCGGTAACCCTGTACCCACCCTCTTGGGAGACATTCTGCAGTCTCTTTATGCCCGTACTGCTCGAAAACGGGGAACCCTTATGTGTTGTGCACCATTGTTGGCGAGGTGATTTATTTCTCACCTCCCTAAGTCAGTTTTGAAGAACAGGGAAGGCATGGGCTGGGCCTACATGATTATGTCCCTCTCTCACATGGACATCATCTGGACTATTAAGGGCATGGAAGATGTGGCTATTATTGATTACTGTGGGGAATACCCCGATGTTCCACTACTAGGAACCCATGGAGGAATCACCTATAATCTGTGTTTGGCCTTACGTCAATTTGGGCGAGCTAGGAGGGAAGGACCTCATGAGTTGCTGATGCCAAGCATTGTCTTTGACTTCCAAGGGGATAGTGACGAGCAACACCGAATGTTCATACGAGCTTGGAATAGAGTACACAGGTTTGATCCACACGAGCTAGGTGTAAAGACTTCTCTTCTGATGGAGCCATATCTCCGATGAGTTCGAATCCGTTCCCAAAAGTTGGGAATGCTATACGAAGCCGTCTTGCCCATAATTGTTGAGGTTGCTGATGAAGAAGGGGTTCTTCCTACCATCCTCCATCCATACATGCCTACTGACATTGGGGCATTAAAGAGATCTTGGATGCAGCTGAGAGAAGAGCGGGATACTTACAGAGAAAAGTATCACGAGCAAGAGCAGAAGATTCAAAAGTTGACAAGGCAGCTGGAGAATGAGAAGATCCTCAACGACTACGTCCGCACCGACGGAAAGCGACCGTGGGAGCGTTGATGTCTTTTATTATTTCTAGTTTTGATTTACCTTTCAGTATTTCCCTTTTTTGTAACGCCTTAAAGGCATTTGTTAAACAATTGAATTTCAAGTTTATCTAATAAAAGTGTGTTTCATTTTGGTTTACGAATTTGAATCTCTAAAGTCTTTGAAATCATATCATGCGCATATCATTCCCATGCACCTCATAACAGGTACCCTTACAGGTTTTCTCATCTTCTTCGCTGTTTATTTCAGCATCATGACTTCTGAAACATCAACTGAATAAGCAATCAAGGCTCTGCAAGCTCAAAACACCCAGTTCCAGGAATTGTTCATGAGTTTGGCTAAGGGTTAGAAAGATCTGAAGACCCTTATCTTGAAAGAGAAGAAGAAGAAGAAGACGGTCCTACTGAACATGGGTCGCAGATTCGGAAATAATTTATGAGAAGAGGTTGATTTGACTCACTCATCTGGAGGGGGAGATAATCAGGAAGAAAGGAGGGCTCCTAGCCCTGTGGTTTCAGACAACGAGACTGACTTTGACGAAGACCAATATCCTCCGGCTGAGGATAGGTACAAGCAATTGGAGGACCGGTTGAGCACGATGGAAGTTCAGAAAGTGCCTAGTCTGGACTTTGGAGACTTGGGTTTGTCATCTGGGGTGGTAATTCCCCACAAGTTTAAAGCATAAACCTTTGCTAAATACGACGGGGTTTCTTGCCCAAAGCTGCACCTCCGTTCGTATGTTAGGAAGATTCAGCCATACACCACTGACAAGAACCTCTGGATCCATTTCTTTCAAGATAGTCTCTCAGGGACTCAGCTTGAATGGTTTTACCAGCTGGAAGGAGCTAGTATTCGTAATTGGGAAGATCTTGATGCTGCTTTCTACAAGCAGTACCAATACAATGCCGACCTTGCTCCCATACGTACCAAACTCCAGGGTATGTCTATGGGTGCGGGAGAAGGTTTCAAAGACTACGCTCAGAAGTGGAGGGACCTTGCTGGAAGAGTGCAACCACCCTTGGCTGATAGGGAGCTAATGGATATGTTTCTGGGGACCTTGTCTGGTCCGTATTTTAACCATCTGATTGGAAGTTCATCGTTCGGGTTTACAGAGCTGATTATGACCGAGGAAAGAATTGAGGCTGGTATCAAATCTGGAAAAATACAGAAGGGTGCTTCGTCAAGCACCGAGAAGAAGCCTTTTAAGAAGGAGTCAAGCGCAATTTACAGCGCAAAGAGCCATAATAGACCTGAGCGCCGCCAAGCAGTCAATGCGGTGGTTATATCAAGACCTGTTGTTGCTCCTCAACGCAACAATCAGCCAAGGGCCGAGAGGCCGCAAAGACAATTCACTCAGCTTAACATGACCCAAATTCTGCCACAGTTATTGAAAACCAACTTGGTGATTCCGAAGGAGGCCTCGAAGAATCCCAACACAACATCACCGATGTACAATCCAAATGCCCACTGTGATTTTCACTCTGATAGCCCAGGGCATGATACGAATGACTGTTTGGGTTTGAAGAATAAGGTACAAGATCGGATTGATGCTAAGGAGATTGAGTTCGAAGCACCTGAAAGACCTAATGTTGTGACTGCTCCTATGCCCAAGCATGGAGTAAACGCTGTAGATGAAGACTCGTTTGTGGTTTCTGTGAAAGACATTATTACTCCATCGATGACTGTGAAGAAGAACCTTATGTTAGCCGGTTTATTTCCGGGATGTGACGAAGGTTGCCGTATGTGTTCCATCCTACCTACCGGTTTCCATCTTTTGAAGTCAGGTGTCCAACGCCTGATGGATAATAAAGAAATTCTGTTTGAGAAGACTTTTGTCCCTTTGGTACCTACTGAAGAAGTTGCTATAATCATAATTTTCGACAATTAGAGAAAGCCTGTTAGAATTACATCCGTTCCAAGAATTGCTCCATTGATCATCACCATTCATGGGCCTATCCCCTATACATCAAATAAAGTTGTCCCATGGCACTACGTGGATGACGTGTACTATCACGGAGTTAAACAAGATTTGAATGCTGATACTGACGTCAGCAATATTGTTGGATCTAGTAAACTCAACCGCAACAGAAGACTTTTCTCCCCTGAGATCTCTGCACCAACTGTCCAAAGGCTTGCTGTTATTACGCCTGTCAATGCACCTGCTACTATCCCTGTTCAAGTTCCAATTCTTACCCCTGTTGCCGAGTCATCTGATATTCGGGGCAAAGGGACCACCGATGAGCCTGTCCAGATGGAGGCACCAAAGACGATTACTGTTGAAGCCTCTAGACAAGAGATGGAGGAAATTTTGAAGATCATCAAAAAGAGCAACTACAATGTAGTCGAGCAGCTGGGGTAAACCCCATCCAAAATCTTTATGTTGTCTCTGCTGCTTTGCTCAGAAGCCCGTGACAAGGCTCTGATTGCCTTCATGAAGACTGCACACGTACCGCAAGAAACATCTGCTGATCAGTTTAAATATTGCGTGGCTAGTCTGACAGCAGATAATGGGTTAGGTTTCTCCGACGCTGACTTAACTGCTAAGGTGAAGAATCATAATGACGCTCTGCATGTCTCCATTGAGTGCATGGGCACTACTCTAGCTCACGTGTTGGTAGATACTGGGTCTTCGTTGAATGTGTTACCCAAGAAAGCGCTTGACCGATTAGACTGTGAAGGGTTGGAGCTGAAACCAAGCAACATTATAGTCAGAGCCTTTGATGGGTCCAAGAGAATGGTACACGGAGAAGTGGATATTCCGATTAAGGTTGGTTCTCAGGTTTTCGCATCTACATTCTATGTGATGGACATTCGGCCATCTTATTCTTATTTGTTGGGTCGCCCGTGGATCCACAAAGCTGGGGTAGTAACGTCTACGCTCCACTAGATGCTGAAATACCCAGTCAAAGGGAAAATTGTTACAGTACGAGGGGAAGAGGAGTACATGGTGAGCCACCTCAACTCTTTTCGGTATGTGGAAATGTACGGGGAGTTCATTGAGACCTCGTTCCAACATTTTGAAGAGGTTCCCCAGACGCTGGCATCAACTGAAACTGTTGTTGAAGATCCTCCAATGAAGATGGTGTAAGTCTCAGAGTGCCTAAGAGGGGGGGGGGGGGGGGTGGTGAATTAGGTCTTATAAAAATTTATTCGGTTTTATGAGAATGCTTGGTAGTAATTTTTGGTTAAGTGTTTGAAGGTTTTGATTATATCTTTATCTTTTCCTGATTATGGTGATGAAAGCGATAAATGCGGAAAAGTAAAGAACACGGTGATATATCCTGGTCCCCCTCACAATCCGAGAGTACTCCAGTCCCCTTTCCAACACGAAAGAGATTTCACTATAGTTAGAATGATTGTACAGCCTATGCTTACTATCTAACCTATAGGGTGATCAAAGGTTCTTAACACCTTTAAGACCAAACAAACACTAATGTGAATGAAGAACAATCCTCTTCAAATCACAACACTTACTTCCAACAATCCTGGATAGTAAGGGAATAATTTCTTTAAGTAATACAATGATTTATTTGAAGTATATGGAGAGCTTTATCAATCTTCAATTGATCTTCTTCTTCAAGATAAAAAACAATTCTCAAACAATGTATATAAATGTTCACAATGTATGTATGAAACTTGTAATGATAATGAAAGTGTATATGGCAAGTTTCACAAAATTATGAACACATGAAAGTATGAATTCAAATGTGAATGAATGAGAAAATTGTTTATTGAAGAAGTATATTTGTTAATTTGAAAATTGAAGCATTCTTTTTTGAAAATAAGAAAATTTGCAGCATTTTATAAAGTCATAAGAACCTCTTCATTCATGCCAATTCATATGAAAGGTTGCAAAGCATTCATGAAAAGATACTACTTGAAAAATGTTTAAAAAACAAAAGAAAAGCTGCACTGGTTCGCTAGGAACCGGTTCCGACACTGACAGAACCCGGTTCTTAGTGAACGTTATAAGTTGGAATTCAAAAATATCATGCAGGAACCGGTTCCCCTATTGGTACAACCCGGTTCCTGGTACAAAAAACAGGGACATGTTTTTTGAGAAATTCTGGAACTCGGTTCCCTGTTAGGGAGGAACCGGTTCCTAAAGGGTTATTTTCAAAAAAATATTTTTGAAAAATATTTCAAACAAAGTTTTTCTTGATGTTAAAGTTATGAGATATGTATATGTTTATGAATGCATATTGTGAACATCTATATTCAAGATTTTAAGAATTATTTATACCATATTGACATTTGATGATTCTTTAATAATTCTTCAATAATCTTCAAGACTTTTATATGATATTGATAAGCTTTTTGCACATCCTTTGAATGTTGATGTCCATGTTGTCTTCATCAAAACACATGCTTTAAATATGATTTGAGAAGCTTGCAATTACATTCTCCCCCTTTTTGATGATGACAACCAAGTCTTGAAAACGATTTCTTGAAATGTTTATGTTGTTTTGTGTAGCAAACATGTTGAGCAAATGCAAGGCTCCCCCTAAGTCCATGATTCTTTGAGTTTTGGAGTGAGTATAATAGATATTTGGGCCTGCAATTTCTTTGAAACAAAACAACACATATGCATATTCTTCTCCCCCTTTGTTAACATCAAAAAGGATGGGGAAAAAGAGTGAAATAAATACATATAAAATTTTAAGACGATAAAAAACATATAAAAGAATTAAGACGTGTATCTTAAGAGAAACATTAGATATCACCTTCATCCAAAATACCAAGTTCTCTTTGGATTTTGAAGAAAGGTTCTCGAGCAAGCAGTTTAGTGAAGATATCTGCGAGTTGGTTATGAGTATCCATAAAAGTGACTTCGACATCTCCTTTAAGTACATGATCACGAAGAAAATGATGTCGAATATCTATATGTTTGGTTCTTGAATGCATGACCAGCTTCTTTGTAATATTGATAGCACTTGTATTGTCGCATCGAAGAGGAATGCATCCGAGATCAAGTCCGTAATCACGGAGTTGTTGCTTGAGCCAAAGAATTTGTGCACAACAACTACCCGCTGCTATGTATTCTGCTTCGGCCGTGCTAAGAGCAACACGTGCTTGCTTTTTACAAGCCCATGATACTAATGCATTTCCAATAATGTGACAAGTACCACTTGTGCTTTTACGATCAGTTTTACAACCTGCATAATCTGCGTCAGAATAACCAATTAAAGTGCAAGTACTACCTTTCGGATACCATAGGCCGACATTGATTGTTCCTTTAAGATACTTCATGATCCTTTTAACTGCCATGAGGTGTGATTCCTTTGGATTTGCTTGAAAGCGAGCGTAAAGACAAACACTAAACATGATGTCAGGACGGCTTGCCGTCAAATACAATAAAGAACCAATCATACCTCTGTACTTTGTAATATCAATTGGAGTACCAGATTCATCTTGATCAACATATGTACCGGAGCCCATTGGAGTATTCATTGCTTTACAATTGTCCATATCAAACTTTTTCAATAATTCTTTGCAATACTTAGATTGGTTGATGAAGATTCCATCTTCTAGTTGCTTGATTTGTAGTCCAAGAAAGTAGTTCATCTTTCCCATCATAGACATCTCGAATTCTCCTTGCATCATCAATGAGAATTCCTCACACATTTCTTTGTTAGTCGATCCAAAAATGATATCATCAACATAGACTTGAACCAATAAAGTGTTACTTTGGATTTTCTTAATGAACAAGGTTTTATCAACCTTACCCTTTTCGAAACCTTTTTCACACAAAAAATTGCTAAGTCTATCATACCATGCTCTTGGTGCTTGCTTTAAGCCATAAAGAGCCTTTCTCAACTTAAAGACATGTGTAGGATGTTTGAAGTCTTCAAATCCCGGGGGTTGTTTGACATAGACTTCTTCATTGATGTATCCATTCAAGAATGCGCTTTTGACATCCATTTGAAAAAGCTGAAAATTTAATGAACAAGCATAAGCAAGTAAAAGACGTATAGCTTCTAACCTTGCAACCGGAGCAAATGTTTCTTCAAAGTCGATTCCTTCCTCTTGATTGTAACCTTGGGCAACCAACCTTGCTTTGTTTCGAACAATTAGACCATTCTCATCAAGTTTGTTCTTAAACACCCATCGGGTACCTATGATGTGTTTACCACTTGGTCTAGGAACAAGTTCCCAAACTTGATTTCTCTCGAATTGATTTAATTCTTCTTGCATAGCAATAATCCATTAATCATCTCCTAAGGCTTCATCAACTTTGGTAGGTTCAATTTGAGAAACAAACGCAATGTTTAAGCAAGCATCTTTTAGATTCAATCTTGTTGATACTCCTTGGCTAATGTCACCAATAATTTTATCAATAGGATGGTCTCTATGAGTTCTCCATTATTTTGGTAGATCATTGGTGTTTGAATCTTGTTGTACAATGTTTTCTTGATTTTCCGGTGATTTCTTAATTTGATCAATTGAAAGATCTTCTGGGGGTAAATCTATAGGATCATCATCATCACAAACAACTACTTCCTCCTTGGAGGGGTTAGTTTCATCAAAAGATACATGCATAGATTCTTCAATAGTTAAAGTTCTTTTATTATAAATTCTATATGCTTTACTAGAAAGCGAATAACCAAGAAATATACCTTCGTCGGATTTCTCATCAAACTTACCAAGATTATCTTTGTCATTATTAAGAACAAAGCACTTGCATCCAAAAATGTGAAAGTGAGCAATATTTGGCTTTCTTCCTTTGAAGAGTTCATATGGAGTCTTATTTATTATAGGTCTAATGATAACTCGATTTCCAACATAACATGCCGTACTAACCGCATCCGCCCAAAAATATTTAGGAAGATTTGCATCACTAAGCATTGTTCTTGCAAGTTCCACTAGAAACCTATTCTTTCTTTCAACTACTCCATTTTGTTGTGGAGTTCTAGGTGCTGAAAAATTATGAGAGATACCATGTTCTTCACAAAATTCTTCAAATTGAGCATTTTGGAATTCTCCACCATGATCACTTCTTATGGATACAATCTTTAGGGATTTTTCATTTTGGATTTGCTTAGCATACTTCTTAAAGGCTTTAAAAGCATCACTTTTCTGCACAAGAAACAAAGTCCAAGAATATCTAGAAAAATCATCAATAATGACTAAAGCGTATACATTACCTCCGAAGCTTTTTGTTCTTGATGGACCAAAGAGATCCATGTGTAACAATTGTAGTGGCCTTGTAGTAGACACCACATTCTTAGATTTTAAAGTTGTTTTGGTCTGTTTGCCCTTTTGGCATGCATTACATAATTTGTCTTTGATGAACTTCATCTTTGGTAGACCAATAACTAAGTCATGCTTAACCAATTTGTTCAAGTGCTCCATGTGAATGTGAGCAATCCTCTTACGCCATAACCAAGCGTCATTGTTGTTTACCATAAGACATTGTACCTTCAGAGACAAATCATCTAAAGTAATCATAAAAATATTGTTAGTTCTTATACCTTTGAGTTTTACCTCATTGGTTGCCTCATCCATAATAAGGAATTCATCTTTGTTGAATTTGATCTTGAACCCTCTATCGCAAAGTTGACTTATGCTAAGAAGATTGTGCTTTAATCCTGCAACATAGAGAACATCCTCAATTTGAATGGATGGAGGTGTGCCAACTAATCCAACGCCAAGAATCTTTCCTTTGGTGTTGTCTCCATAGGTGACATACCCTTTGGCTTTATGTACTAGATATGAAAATTGGTGTACATCTCCTGTCATATGCTTTGAACATCCACTATCAAGATACCAAACATTTGATGTGGATTTCAAGCATACCTACACAAACAAATTATTCTTTTTTAGGTACCCAAGTTGCCTTGGGTCCTTCATAGTTAGTTCCCTTTTTCACCCACACATAATGCCCACTTGCTATACTAAAGTTTCTAACATAGCAAGCACTAGGTGTATGGCCTTTAATACCACAATAAAAACAAGTAGGTTCAAAGTTACTTCTATATCTAGAAGGATAAGATTTCTTCTTAGGAAATGTTTTCTTTTTTGATACATTAGCCTTTTTCTTTTGATGATTATGAACAACTTGCTTCTTTTCCACTTTCTTGGGATTGAAACTATTACTAGCCTTTACAAAAACAGTGGGATTGTTACTTGGTTTCTTAGAATTCACATAACCAAGACCCCTTTTATCATTAGGATAACGTTGTTGGCTTAGTAATCCTTCCAATCCTATTTGTCCTTTTTCATATCGTTCAATGACTCTTTTCAATTGAACAATTTGAAAGATATTTGATTCACACTTGGAGCATGCAAAGTTTTCTTTTTCTTTAATAAAATTATGTTTTTGAAGATCAAAATCTTTAGTCATGGTGTCAATTTTTTCTAAACAACTTAGAAGTTCTTTTTCTTGATTTGACACCTTTTTGTATAAACTTTTGCATTCTTTCAAGAGTTCATCAATAGCATCTTGAACATCATCATCAAAAAGATTAAATTCATTACTAACCTCTTCTTCATCGTCGGAGTGATGTGAAGCCATTAATGCTAGATTTGCACATTCGTTGCTTTACGAATCGGATGAAGAACTTATCTCATTATCTTCCCATGCAACATAAGCCTTTTTGTTCTTGAACTCCTTTTTGCCTTTGAATCCATTTTTCTTGGAGAGTTTTTGACAATCCGGCTTTATGTGACCTTGCTTTCCACATTCATAACATGTGACATCTTGTGTTGATGTGGAGGCTTCTTTATCTTTATGATTATAAAATTTCTTCCTTTTGACAAAGTTAGCATTATGAAGATTATTTTTATGACCAAAATATTTTCCTAACCTTTTTACAAGAAGCAAGAAGTTTTCACCTTCCTCCAATGCATCTTTATCTTGACTTTATTTTGAATCAACTTTCAAAGCAATGCCTTTGGATTTCTTCTCTAAATTTTCATGTTTTTCAAGTCTACCGAGTTCCGTTTCGTATTCTTGAAGTTTGCCAAATAATGTAGCGGAAGTCATTGCAGAGGGACTCTTCTTTTCTGAGATTGACGTTACCTTTGGTTGCCATTCCCTAGTCAATGATCTAAGGATTTTCAAGTTGAGTTCATCATTTGTCAAGGTTTTACCAAGAGCATTTAAGTGATTTGTCAAATGCACAAATCTCTTTTGTAAGTCAAGAATGGATTCTCCGGGCTGCATTCGAAATAGTTCATATTCTTGACTCAAGGTATTTAGCCTTGATCTTTTTACTTCAGTCGTTTCTTCATGAGTTTGAACCAGGGTATCCCATATTTCTTTTGCTGTTTTGCAGTTCGAGACACGGAAAAATTCGTCCATACTGAGTGCACCTTGAAGAAGGTTTATTGCCTTTTTGTCATAGAGAACTTTCTTTTTATCATCGTCGTCCCATGCAGTTTTGGGCTTTGCAGAACCAATGCCATTGATTACTGATATCGGGATAAATGGACCATTTTCAACAGCATCCCATACTTCCTCTCCTTGCGCTTCTAAATGCGCCTTCATGCGTATTTTCCAGAAGTCAAAATATTCACCACAGAATAGATGAGGCTTGTTGTTAGTACCACCATCTCTGAAAACTGGTTGATGATGTGCGGAAGCCATTCTGGATCTTTAGGAACAAGTTACCTATAACTTGCTCTGATGCCAATTGTAAGTCTCAGAGTGCCTAAGAGGGGGGGGGGGGGGGGGGTGAATTAGGTCTTATAAAAATTTATTCGGTTTTATGAGAATGCTTGGTAGTAATTTTTGGTTAAGTGTTTGAAGGTTTTGATTATATCTTTATCTTTTCCTGATTATGGTGATGAAAGCGATAAATGCGGAAAAGTAAAGAACACGGTGATATATCCTGGTTCCCCTCACAATCCGAGAGTACTCCAGTCCCCTTTCCAACACGAAAGAGATTTCACTATAGTTAGAATGATTGTACAGCCTATGCTTACTATCTAACCTATAGGGTGATCAAAGGTTCTTAACACCTTTAAGACCAAACAAACACTAATGTGAATGAAGAACAATCCTCTTCAAATCACAACACTTACTTCCAACAATCCTGGATAGTAAGGGAATAATTTCTTTAAGTAATACAATGATTTATTTGAAGTATATGGAGAGCTTTATCAATCTTCAATTTATCTTCTTCTTCAAGATAAAAAACAATTCTCAAACAATGTATATAAATGTTCACAATGTATGTATGAAACTTGTAATGATAATGAAAGTGTATATGGCAAGTTTCACAAAATTATGAACAAATGAAAGTATGAATTCAAATGTGAATGAATGAGAAAATTGTTTATTGAAGAAGTATATTTGTTAATTTGAAAATTGAAGCATTCTTTTTTGAAAATAAGAAAATTTGCAGCATTTTATAAAGTCATAAGAACCTCTTCATTCATGCCAATTCATATGAAAGGTTGCAAAGCATTCATGAAAAGATACTACTTGAAAAATGTTTAAAAAACAAAAGAAAAGCTGCACTGGTTCGCTAGGAACCGGTTCCGACACTGACAGAACCCGGTTCTTAGTGAACGTTATAAGTTGGAATTCAAAAATATCACGCAGGAACCGGTTCCCCTATTGGTACAACCCGGTTCCTGGTACAAAAACCAGGGACATGTTTTTTGAGAAATTCTGGAACTCGGTTCCCTGTTAGGGAGGAACCGGTTCCTAAAGGGTTATTTTCAAAAAAATCTTTTTGAAAAATATTTCAAACAAAGTTTTTCTTGATGTTAAAGTTATGAGATATGTATATGTTTATGAATGCATATTGTGAACATCTATATTCAAGATTTTAAGAATTATTTATACCATATTGACATTTGATGATTCTTTAATAATTCTTCAATAATCTTCAAGACTTTTATATGATGTTGATAAGCTTTTTGCACATCCTTTGAATGTTGATGTCCATGTTGTCTTCATCAAAACACATGCTTTAAATATGTCTTGAGAAGCTTGCAATTACAGATGGCTTCCCTCAAGGATGCTCGGGCTGCTGTTGAGAAAGGTGGGTGTGCAAATTGGGGCTAACTCCCTAATTTTGCACATAAGACTAACAAGTTTTGTTTGGGTTTCACTGCAGAAGCTCAAAGGGCTGTTCGGAATGCACGAATCGGAAGACCTCCCCTGTTCATCAGCAATTCAGGAGTGAATTCCATTGAAGACGATGTTGAAGAGTCTGAGTTTGATAGTTGGATCTACCCGACTGCCGATGGTGGATTAAGCAATTGGACGGCAAAGGACTTCGTCCCAATATCTTTTATTACCTAGTAATGAGGCTTTTGTTTTAAGTTTGTAACAGACAATGTTTTAAACTCTACGGCCCGGTGTCTTACCCGGGGCACCGTGGCTTCATTTGTGAGGGCTTTATGTGTGTCATCTACATATATCATTAATAAAAGAATTGGACGTTTCTTGCATTTCAAATTTTGCGCTCCTTGTTTTTCTTTTATTATATATTGCAAAATAGCTATTTTACACACACTCACATATACAGGTCTACATCCACTTTGGATCTCACTGGTAACGACTCTGCTACTGCCAGTTATGACTTTGAAAGTCTGTTCAACTTAGCCGAAGACGAAGGTGAAGATGATTGCAAAGTGCCTGGTGAACTTGCAAGACTGTTACTTCTGGAAGAGAGGGCCATACAGCCACATGAAGAGCCGGTGGAATCAGTAAATCTGGGCACAAAGGTAGACAAGAAAGAGGTCAAGATCGGTGCAAATCTGGAGTCTAGTGTTAAGCAACGGTTGATTCAGATGCTGCAAGACTATGTTGAGATCTTTGCCTGGTCTTATGAAGACATTCCTGGGTTGGATACCGATATTATGGTTCACCGCCTGCCTACCAAGGAAGACTGTCCTCCAGTAAAATAGAAAGTTCGCCGAATGCGCTCGGATATGTCTGAGAAAATCAAGGCTGAAGTTATGAAACAGTTTGATGCTGGTTTTCTAGCAGTTACTTCTTACCCGCAGTGGGTTGCCAATGTGGTTCCTGTGCCGAAGAAGGATGGTAAGGTTCGAATGTGTGTTGACTATAGGGATCTAAACAGGGCGAGCCCCAAGGATTATTTCCCTCTACCTCATATCGACGTTCTAGATGACAACACCGCACAGCATAAGGTATTCTCCTTCATGGATGGTTTCTCTGGTTATAATAAAATTAAAATGGCTCCCGAAGACATGGAGAAGACAACCTTTGTTACTCAATGGGGTACCTTTTTTTCCAAGGTTATGCCTTTCGATTTGAAGAATGTTGGGGCAACGTACCAGCGCGCCATGGTCGCTTTGTTCCATGACATGGTCCATCACGAGATTAAGGTGTACGTTGATGACATGATTGCAAGATCCCAAACTAAGGAAGAACATTTGGACCATCTTCAGAAGTTGTTTGACAGGTTGAAGTTGTACAAGCTGAGGTTAAACCCGAACAAATGCACCTTCGGGGTGAGATCTGGTAAGCTGCTGGGTTTCGTTGTAAGAGATAAAGGTATTCAAGTAGATCCTGCAAAGGTGAAGGCTATACAGAAGATGCCATCTCCCCAAACAAAAAAAGAAGTCAGAGGTTTTCTGGGACGTATGAACTATATTGCCCGATTCATCTCACACCTGACTGCTACTTGTGAGCCGATCTTCAAGTTATTGAAGAAAGATCAAGTGGTAAGATGGAACGATGAATGTCAGGCCACTTTTGAAAGGATCAAAGAATATCTCCAAGAGCCACCCATCCTGATGCCTCTAGTTGAAGGGAGACCTCTGATCTTATACTTGACAGTACTCGACAACTCAATGGGGTGCGTGCTGGGGCAGCATGACGAGTCTGGCCGAAAAGAGCATTCTATTTATTACCTTAGCAAAATTTTTATCGACTGTGAGACCCGATACTCACTACTCGAGAAAACTTGTTGCGCTTTGGCATGGGCTGCTCACTGGATGAGACAGTATATGCTGACTCACACTACTCTATTGATATCAAAGATGGATCCAATCAAGTATATCTTCGAGAAGCCTGCCTTATCCGTAAGAATAGCAAGATGGCAGATGATATTGACTGAGTATGACATCCAGTACACGACCCAAAAGGCAATCAAGGGAAGTGTGTTAGCAGATCATTTGGAACATCAGGCAGTGGACGATTACCAGTCTATGAACTTTGAATTCCCGGATGAGAGTATCATGATAGTAATCGACTGTGAAAAACCTGGACCGGATGAAGGACCTGAGGAAGGATCCTGATGGTCTATGTACTTTGATGGAGCTTCAAACGCTTTGGGCAATGGCATTGGCACCGTGATCATATCTCCTAAAGGCTCGCATAATCCGTTTACCGCCCGACTGTGTTTCAACTACACCAATAATATGGCAGAGTATGAAGCGTGCATCATGGGTCTTCGAGCAGCTATTGACCTAAGGATTAAGTTCTTGAGTGTGTTTGTAGATTCCTCTCTCGTGATCAGTCAGATCAAAGGCAAGTGGGATATGAAACACCCGAATCTTATTCCCTACAAGGAATATGTATTGACGTTGCTTCCCCACTTCGAGGAGATAACCTTTGAACACTTCCCTAGAGAAGAGAATCAGTTGGCGGACGCGCTAGCTACGATGTCTTCTATGTTCAAAGTCAATTGGGACAACGAAGCTCCCCAGATTACCATTGAGAGGTTGGACGAACCTGCACATTGCTGTGACATTGAGACTGAAGAGGTAACAGATAAACCCTAGTTTCATGAGGTGAAGAGGTATCTTGAGGCTCAGGAATACCCCGAGGGTGCATCTGTTAATGACAAGAAGTTTCTGAGGAGGTTCACGGCGAAGTTCTTCATCAGTAATGGCATACACTACAAGCGTAACCATGATTCAACCTTACTGCGATGTGTGTATAAGAATGAGGCAGAAAGGATTATGGTAGAGTTACATGAAGGTACTTTCAGAACTCATTCCAGTGGACACACCATGGCAAAGAAAATCCTTCAGGCAGGATATTATTGGTCTACAATGGAAGCCGACTGTTATCAGCATTCTCGTACCTGTCACAAGTGCCAAGTCTATGCTGATAAGGTGCACATACCTCCAGTACCTCTGAACGTCTTGACGGCATCTTAGCCTTTTGCAATGTGAGGCATCGACATGATTGGTGAGGTCAGACCTACGACGTCTAACGGGCATCGTTTCAACCTGGTAGCAATTGATTACTTTACGAAGTGGGTTGAAGCAGCTTCCTTTGCTACTGTAACAAAGAACGTCGTGGTACGGTTCATTTGGCATAATCTGATCTGTCAATATGGTGTACCAGAGAGGATCATTACGGACAACGGTACAAATCTCAACAATAAAATAATCACCGAAATCTGCAAGCAGTTCAAGATACAGCATCACAACTCTTCTCCCTACCGGCCGAAGATGAATGGGGCTGTCGAAGCGGCTAATAAGAACATTAAGAAGATTGTACAGAAGATGACGGTGACATACAAAGACTGGCACGAGATGTTACCGTTTGCTCTACATGTGTATCGTACCTCAGCACAGACGTCAACAGGGGCAACACCCTACTCCTTGGTATATGGCATGGAGGCTGTATTACCCATTGAAATTCAGATACCCTCTCTTCGAATTATGAAGGATGCAGGTTTAAGCGAAGATGACTGGATCCAGACCCGGCTTGATCAGCTGAATTTAATCGACGAAAAGAGACTTACTGCTATTTGTCACGGTCAGACGTACCAAAAGCGGATGATCAAGGCATTTAACAAGAAAGTTAGACGACAAGAATATCAAGTTAGGGATCTGGTGATCAAGCGCATCATCTTACCTCAAGGCGATCCCAGGGGCAAATGGACCCCTACTTACGAAGGGCCATTTATGGTTAAGAACATTTTCTCAGGAGGAGCTATGATTCTAACCACCATGGATGGTGACGACCTTCCTCACCCCGTCAATACAAACATAGTGAAAAAATACTACGCATAATCAAAGACCCGCTAGGTCGACTGGCCTAGGAAAAAATAAGGGCTTCCCGGCGAACCAAAAGGGTTCGGGAAAAAATAAGGGATGAAAATGAAAAAATTTGTACACTCGGCAAGTCGAAAACCTGAAAAGGCGGCTTGGGCAAAAAAGGGTATCCCGGTGGACTGAAAACCCGAAAGGGCGGTCCAGGCAAAAATTAGGGATCAAAGCGTAACACTATGTCTCATTGGATCACCTTGCAACCAGACTTTGGTATCAACTATCAAGCTCGGACGAAACTAATCAATCTGATCTACCTTCAACCAAGTAGCAAAGTGATGAGATGCTCGAGGACATAAAGGCAACAACAGAGTTGGAACCCAGTGGGATTATTCACATAGCTGTTTTGTTTTCCTTTACACAAAATGTATAAACTATCTGTTCGGCGGTGTTCTCTTACTAGGACGTCAGCCTCTTGTACAAAAACGCCTATTTATAGGCCAAACTTCAAAATCAATACAATTCATTTTCAGAGAAATTTAAAACTGTTTTTCCTTTTTCTGTTTTGTTTTGTAAAGAACGTCCAATGTTCATTTTTGATATATGCCTTTGACATTAATTGCTGCTCAAAAATATTTACATACGAAACAAAAGACGGTTACTTGTAATATCATAAATAGGGGCAATAAGAATTGTCCAAGATTTACGGATGCTTTATCCACCAGGTACAAAGGTAGATTCAGTTGAAGAATGAGGCTAAGGTACTTTCACTCCCCGCAGAGTAAGAAAAAGACAGTAACAATAGCTCTCCCTAGCTGAGACTTGCAACTGTAAATGAATCGGTAGTATCCTCCCCAAGCAGAGTTTATTCACCATCAGCACTGAAAAGTCTTAATATTCCCCAGCAGAGTATAATAATATTCCCCGGCAGAATACAAAATATCCCCAGTGGAGTTTGAAATTTTTCCCAGCGCAGTCTGAAAAGCTTCCCCAGTAGAATTTGGAGAATCATCCCCAGTAAACTTTGGAAGATTGTCCCCAACAAGATTCAAAGGATTATCCCCATAAGAGTCTAAAGGGTTATCCCCAGTGAAGTCGCAACTGAAAGATCATCCCCAGCGGAGTTCTTTTCTTTCACAAACAAGAAGTCAATCCCCAACAGGATTCAGTATCATCAGCAACGGTAATTCATCCCTAACGGAATTTATCGGTGGAATCCTCAGCAGATAATCTCTTCCCCACAGAGTAATCTCATCATCAGTTTATTCCCCAACGGAGTTATCCTCTCCTCCAGGTTTATTCTCACAGTCATCTTCATTCGCCATCCCCAGTGGAAACAAAGAATTCAGCTCTTTTCACCAGCAGCTATCCGGGATTTATGTTCCCCATCTAAAAACATTACATTTCCATACATCATGACACATGCATATACGCATCATACAACACAAACCTCATTTATTTTGAGAACATCATTGTTTGATACATGTCATGCATTACATACAACTAACCTTTACTTTTCAGGAAGGATGCGGTTAAATTCTCATAAAAATTCAAAGTTTTGAAGCTTTTACCCAAGTCGAATTACTAACCAGTTCTTAAATCTCAACCGAATTATCCTCTGTTGAATTACAAATAAGGTCCTAAATGTCGGCAATTTTCCACTGTCGAAGTACAGACGAGTTCCTAAATCTCAGCAGAGTTTTCTCAGTTGAATTAAGGGCGAGTTCTTAAATATCGATGAAGATATTTCCCTCAGTCGAAGTACTGACCGGTTCTTAAATCTCAACCAAATTATCCTCAGTTGAATTACATATAAGGTTCTAAATCTCGACAAGTTCCTCCGTCGAATTACAGACAGTTCCTAAATCTCAGCAGAGTTTTCTCAGTTGAATTACGGGCGAGTTCTTAAATCTCAATGAAGATGTTTCCCCCCTTAGTTGAATTATGGACAAGTTCTTAAAACTCAGCCGAGATGTTTTCTCAGCTGAAGTACAAGCAAGTTCCTAAATCTCAACAAAATTAGACTTCCCCTGCGGAATCTTCTACAACAACAGGTATACAAGCTCTTGCTAAGGAATCTCTTATACGATCGAAACTCCTGCAGATGGCATCCTTAAGCCCATCCTCCCTCCAGCAAACTTCAAATGGCATCTGTAAGTCCATTCCCGACATCACAAAGCTGATACCACTTCATGCGAGTGCAAATTTCTGGGCACTCTAGTGTTCAATCATCTTCCACCTTCGGATCACGAAAGGCACGAAAGCCAATCTACATCCTCAGGTTTAAGAAGATTGAACAGGGGCAGTTATTGTACCCCAAAATTTGCCCTCCCATATTTCTCAAAGACATTGCAAGAAAAATCTCCAAGTGGCTCAAGGTAGCTCAAGAGTTGGTCACACAAGCTATCTCCTAAGGCAGTCTACCCCAAATTATGGTTTGTGTTGCATCAAGATCCTTGAGTCCAAATGACCCCAAGTTCTCCCCAATGTCCTAATATTCTCTCAAGATCATCCATGTCAAATTTCAAACCTTGCAGAGGAAGTTTGCTCAGTCAATTGCTCAAAGGGTCCAAAAATCGACTGTGCTAGGGCAAAAGCCAACTGTGACCTATAAACAGTCAAACTTCAAGCTTTTTTGTCAACATTCTCATTTTGAAGGATATTTCATCATTTGATCAAGGGTTGATCATGATTCATCAAGGATTGCTCAAAATTCATCAAGACTCAAAAGTTGCTAAATTAGGGTTTTGCAGGAAAAGTCAACTCAACTTTGACCAAGAATAACATTCTCATACTTTATGAGAATTGGTCCATCCAAATCTCATTTTAAAGAGGATGCAATTTCCTACAATCCATCTTCATACCCCAATATCAAAAAATGCACTCACAAGAAGTTATGAATTTGGACATTATAGGTCATTTTTGAAAGTCAACAAAAACACTTTTTTTGTCAAAGCCTATAACTTGAGAATGGAATATCAAAATGAGATGAGACCAAAAGGGTTGATTAGAGGACATCTCAAGCTTACTAAAAAGTCAAATAACACTTCCAAAAGTTCAAAATTGAAGAAGTTATTCATTGTTGAAGTTGGACTTTTTTGCAAAATTGCCAAAAGTCAACTATCCCCAAAACTTCAAATTTTGCCAAATGGCTCCATTCTTTTTCACTAGATTTGAGTTTGCATCATTGCCCACGTGCCCTAGCTTCAACCATGTGCCCATATTTCGGTTTTATTATTTAATTTAATTTTTAATTGAATTTATTCATTTTAAATCAAATAAAATCATATAAAATCTAAAACTTTGATAACACATGATCTTTTGGCTATTTCAGGCTCCACATACAACAATTATCATCATCAAATTCGTGTCAAATCAAATCATGTGCAAAAAGATTGGAATTAGTCAAATTTGGAAAGTTTGTAAATGAAGATCAAATCAAATATGCAAGCATTGATAAGGCAAGATTTGGACCAATTTTATTAACCTAATGCACTGAGTGATACATAAGCAAGCTAAAGCACACGAAATAAGGGTTGGAAATCATGGGAAGAGGCGGAACTGACTTTGCAAAATTCACAAAAAAGTGAGAGATCAAAATCCAAGTTGGAGGCGTTTTCAAGGATCAAGACTTGTCCCAATCGATTCCTGGACATTCACACAAGCTAGCTCGATCAAAATCACGCATCCTCAGGCTTCCAAACGCACTGTAAGTCTCACGTAACACAACTCTGTTCTTGAATTCGATTTGAATCATTCTGGCATCTATTGAACAAACTAATAGCATATTTTGAATCTACAAACCATTTGCAAGCATTTTGTATCATTCAATTGCATTTATCTGGTTTATACAAAGAACCACCATTGTTAGGGTTCGGTTCGTGTTTTTGGGCGTTTTTGTTTCAGGTGCAATTGGTTCACATAATGGATATGGTTATGACCGGGAGGGTGAGATGAAAACAACCATGCCCTTGAAATTCATTTTTGTGGCATGTAGCGGATTTTGGAGATGAACAAAGTTGTAGTGACGGAGCTTGATCCGTGGGTATAGGTGTTTGGCATTTTAGCCACGGACGAGAGGTTGGGGATGATGTGTGGCATCCCTCTATTGGACCATTCAAACATCACGCGCCTTTTTTTTTGTTTTTTCTGGCATTAGAATTGCTTTGTTATATTATTATTGATGTTTATTATTCTAACAACTAAAGCAGCGTGGTGTGGTGGCAAGCGAGCATTTGATATACCTTCAGGACCTGGGTTCGAATCCCAGGTCCCCCTCTTTCTCAATGTTATTATTTTTTAGGTGATTGTATGCATAAGCTAGCTTGCAGCCTACCATGTTCCCTCATCTATCCAAGAGCCAGTTGGCCAAGAGCCAGATCTGGTTGTCAAAAAGCTGGAGGTCCACCATGAACCAAGTCAACATGCGTACACTGGATCAGAAAAAGTCCAAATGGGCCAGCAAAGAATTGCTATTAACACCTCAAAACAGGCCCAATCCCTCTACTCTTTTTATTTATTTATTTTTTGTTATTTACTTTAATTGTTTTATTTAAATTTCTAACCAATCACAAAATTCCTTTTTTTAATCAAATAAAACCACAAAAAATATTCTTTTTATCCAATCAAATTTTAAATTTTTTTATTTTATTAATAATTACTAACTAATTAATTTAGGTTCTAATTCTAGAAAACTCTAACTTATTTTTGTAAATAATTAAAATTAATTAGATTTAATTAGGTTTTAATTACTAATTTAATTAATTTTATTTTCTTTCTTAAAATAACAAAAATCCAAAATATGTCATAATTTATTTCTTCATTAATTAATTTATTATATAATTAATTTAGGAATTAATTTCTTTTCTCAAATAAAAATACAACAAAAAGATGGCATTTTCTTTAACCAAAAGGGTCAAAACCCTAAACTCGCACTCGATTTAATTTCCCGCGCGTTGTATTTATTTTTATCCACTAATGTACCTGTTCCCGGATTTTAATAGTTAAATAGGACGTTTAATTTTTTTTACCGCTTTATTTTATTTTTCAAAGGGTTTGTCTTTGGCGATGTAAATACCTGACGCCTTGTAATTTAAATTCCGCAAATTATAACTGTTAGATGTTTGATAATAGGGTTTGCATGACAAGACTGAATGTTAATCTTAAAATCAAATTAGATCACCCTTAACATGTACAAAGATAAAAATAATTGAAAACGACACACTCGCACATGCGCACTCTTAGGGTACACCCCACTTGGTTGCCTTCATACACAGTCATTGAGTATATGTTGTTTTAGAGGCCGTCCTCTTGTCTAAAATATCATAGTCGCCTCGAAATGGTTGCCTCGGATATTGCTGCCTCAAACAAATGATCTATGATATTAGGGTTACCGCTAAGGCGTCCTAACATTGCTTTAGTGACCGTATGTCCCTCATTCAAATTGACCCTTAAACTCCAACGGCGATGCTACCTACTCGTTAATAGTGGGATAGCATTGTCTAAAGGAAATTAGCATAGAACGATTCCTTTCTCGAGTAGGTAGATGGTTCTTAGATACTTGCTCTTTCAAAACAAAACCTTTCGCACTTACACTCCTTTTTCAAACAAAATTTTCAAAAACACTTCATACGCTCTTGAGGACAGAATCAAGAGTTAAATCGAAGTTTTCAAACAAAAACTTTTTCAAACCCACAAGCACAAAGAAAACAATTTTGAAAACAATTGAGTAAGTACCTAAGAGCCCGTAGATAACTACGGATAGAAAGGGTGCTAATACCTTCCCTTTCTATAATCTACCCCCCGTACTCAAAAATATCTCGAAAAAGGAATTTTTCTGTGCTTTTTTTCCTTTCCTTGTTTGATAAAATAAAAGTCGATGGCGACTCTTGCTTACCACAACATTTTGCGAAAACAAACGCAAAACGCAAACCAACATTCCAAAAAACAGTCAGTTCTTCCCACTGTATCACAATAGGGATTTGCTCGCTGAAACCGCATCATTTCTTTTTTCCCTAACACTATCGCTATTAGCCTTTTCTTCATGAACCTTTTCCTCTACCACCAGTGGCTAAAACGGTGGCGTTGACACCTTCTTTAGTCGTCCCCATCCTACGAAATCAATGACAAACAATATTCACTATTTTCCTCCTCCTTACGAGGTCCCTAACCCTAGGGTTAGAAGTTTAAACCTACGTCAGGACAAGAACACACAGTCGTCGAACCTCTCGCCTGAAATCACCAATTCTCACCGGAAATCGCCAGAGCCAAAAACACAAAAGCCCTTCAACAACCCAAATTCAAACTTTTACTACTATTTTTAATTTTATTCGTTTTTAACATTAAATATCTATAATAAATTCATTTTTCATCCAAAAATTCTGAAAAAATACATAAAAATCATTTACCTCATTTCTGGCTTTGTGTATTTTTTTTGGAATTTAATTTTACTATTTGATATTTTTATTCATTTTTCACTTATTTGATTGATTTTAATTAGTTTAAAAATACTTTTATGCATTAAAAAATTCTGGAAAAAAATTGTGAATACTTCTTAACCTGTTTCTGACTTTCCTTGATTTTATTGGATTTTAGTTTGATATTTAGATACCTCTTTGGTATTTTCATCCATTTAATCCATTAAACATCAATTTTAATTTCATTTTCTTGTATATATTTAATCTTTTTGTAAATATTTTTGACTTTGGTTGCTGGTGTTTGAGTCATAACTTATAGTTGTAACTCAATTTGGTTTCTATCTCTTTTTCATCTCTTTCTTTTCATTTTGATCAATTTGGATAAGACATTTGAACTTTAAGTTCATATAAGCTTATGGATAGTTGATGAATTCTCAATATTTTCAACCTACCTCTAGATGATCCTTTGATCATTCAAGATACTTTCCATTGGTAAAAGTTTTTCATGATATATCTTCCCTAACCTAGGTCTTGACCACCTTTTTATTACTTGTGCTACATGTTTTAGGAGTATGGTTTCTACCATATATCTAACATGTATGGTCGTAATGCGGTGGGAGAACTGACTTGGGTGTTTTGCGTTTTATTGCAAATGTTGTAGATAGCAAGAGTCACCATTGACTTTTCTTTTATCCAATAAAGGAAAGAGTGAAAAGCACAGGAAAGACCTTTTGAGATTTTTCTTGAGTTCGGGGGGTAGATTATGAAAAGGGAAGGTGTTAGCACCCTTTTCATCCATACTTATCTACGGGCTCTTAGTTTCTAGCTCACTTTGAAATGCTTTGTAAAGTGAGTTTGTGATTGTTTGAAAGTATTTTTAAAAAGTGCCTTCGTTTAGGCGAACTTTGTAATGATTCTCATCTCTATAAGAATGTATACAAAGTGTTAACTTTTGAAAATGTTTCATGAAAGTGTTAGTGTATTTGAAAGATGTTTGAAAGGTGTTTGTTTTGAAATATTTGTGAGAAAGCAACTACAAACGTTTTACCTACTCAAAAGAAGTCTTTGTTCTTTTCCTCCTATTTAGATATCGATATCCTACCATTGATTGGTAAGAAGTTCTATCATTGGATGTGAGGGACAGGCGCGGGTCATCGTACAGTCATAGAAGGTAACTTGTAGAACGCTTTAGCAATTTATCGTAAGGGACTAAGATCATTTACCGAAGGCAACATCAAAGGGTCATCGAGGGACTACGATATTTTAATCGAGGGTCTTTGCTAAAACGTCCCACGTTCAAGGGACATGACTGTATTTTTTTGAAGGCAACAAGTGTGGTTAACCCTAGAGGTGCGTATGTGGAAAGTGATTTATTTCAGTTAAATTATCTTGATTAGGGTTATCTAGCGATCAATTTTAAATCTTACCATGCACGCCTAATTACTATACAGTAATAAGTAAAAGCGGTAAATTGCAGAAATTAAAGTTCTACGCTATTACAAAGTTTCGGGAATGGGGGTACAAATTTACAAATAGGGATGAAATAAAATCCTATTTAAACTATTACCGACCGTAAACAGTTACAAAAATAAAAAAAATGCGAGAATAGTAAACTAGAAAATAGAAAAGGGAATTTGTTTTTGTGATTTTTATCAAATAAGAAAATTAAATAAAAAGCTTATGAACGAAAATTTAAGAATTAAAATTCTAAATAATATTTTTGGTATTTTGTTTGTGAGAAAATTCGAAAAGAAAATAAAGACCTATTCTATTGTTTTTTGAATTTTTGTTTGTCATGAAGAAAATAAGACAATTAGAAGAAATCAATTAAAAATAGAATAAAATGACTAACTAACAAAATTGATTTATTCATAAAAATTTATTAAACTAATTATAAAACTAAGCTTATTAAGAAAACCATTTAGTTAAGAAAAAAAAAGCTGTACTATTACTTAATTGGTAAAAAGAAAAGAAATTAGGCTAAGTCAAATAAACAAAGAAAATTATTAAAACCAAAATAAAGAGTGCACTCAGAAAATATGGGGGGGGGGGGGTTTAAACATATGAAATTAGTATGGGCTTGTGACGAAAAAATTGGATGGGCTTAGAATGATGATTTGGGGTGGAGGCCCAAACAAGGAAAATAGGTGATGCTGAAAAAAACAGAAAAATACAAAACGTCCCTGGGGGGTCTCGAACCCGGATCTTTATGCTTGCCAAACAATGTCTCAACCGCTGCACCATGTTGTTCATTCATTTATTTCTGGGGTTGAATTAATTTAAAAAATAAAAATGGTGAAATAGGTTCGGCTAAAAAATTAGGCCCAAACCCGGCTTTGTTAAATGGGAATAGAAAAAGTTTTGAAAACCCTTATTTGAAATGAAGGGTGTCGCGGCTGTATCATAGGGAAGAGGAAAAAGTTAATTATTTTCTTATTGTTCCAATAAAACAATTAAAACTAGAAATGTATTATCCCAATTTCCTCTCAAACAAAACCGTACTCCTTCTGTTCTTCTTTCTACCTTAACCAAAACTGTACTCCCCCTATTCATCGCCTTCTGTTCTGCAAAACATAAAAAACAAAACCACTGCATCATCAATAGTTTATGCAAAAAAAAAGAATCTTACAAGGCTGTTCACGATGGGAAATGAGAGGTCGAAGTTTTGGTCGTGAGGTGGAAATCGATGCTCGCGGATTGGCCGCGAGTCGGAGTCTGTTTGGGCCAGAGCAGGTGGCTGGAAGCGACTTCTGGCGGTACTTAATAGTTGCTTACCATCACATGGTGAAGTCGTTGCTGCCCGATCATCAGAGCTTTGTGGCTTAGGGAATCGATCGGAGAGGGTGTCATTTCCAGTTGTGGTCCTATTGGTTGCGTCGTAAGGAGGAGGGCCCCAGTCATGGAGGATGCTTTGTGATCTCTGTTTCCTAACCCATCCTTCTTCTTTTGACTTATGATTAGTCTATCGACTCATTGTTAGAAGAAAAATAAGCAGTTAATCTGGAAATTAGTATAGTGAGGTTAGGATGAACACAAGGTTAGTGTCTCAAAAAAATGAAGCAAAAAGTATTAAAAAGAGTTTGATGGAATTTGATCTCAAGATCTAGCTTAGGTGTTGATTTATGAAATTTGTGAATAGGTTGAATAGAAGGTTGAGATTTTTTATGTTTTATCTCTCTCTCTCTCTCTCTCTCTCTCTCTCTTATATATTCTTAAAGTTGTTTATATAGGTGAGAAAGATGATTTTTTTCGGGGGGGGGGGGGGGTAATGGATAAGTGTTTGAACTATTCCGTTATACTATTTTGATCCTTTATGGATGTAGTTTTTGTTTTTCCATTTTCATGCAAGTTATGGACAAATTTGGACAGGTTTGGACAGGGGCAACATAGTTGATTTTGGACAGCAGCATGGTTGTTATGTAGCAGTTTGATGCAGGGTTGGACTAGTCACAGTTTTGGTAGGGCATTGGGCAGGTTTGCAGGTTTTGGACTGGTTTTGGACTGGTTTTGGGCTGTTTGTTATAGCAGGATTTTTACAGTTTTCTTGTCTTATGTTGCAAGACTGTGGACAAGTTTTTTGGTATTGGTTTTGTAGGTTTGTTTTGGACTATGCATTTGGGATAGGTTTTGGAGCGGAGTGGCAGGGCTGGACAACATGTTTTATGGTCAGGTTTTGTAAGTTTGTGGTTTGTGAAGTTGATTTGAACATGTAATGAAGCAAGACCAAGAACATGGTTGTAGAAATGGCTTTGGACATGGGAAAAGCTTGGATTCATGTAGCTTTAGGAGTTAGAAACTTTAATGTTTGATTTTCTTTTTATTTCAAAGTTTCAAATGATGTAATTGGTTTGTAATGGTGTAATGAAATTTGGACAAAGTTTGAATCAACCTTCATATTTTGTAATTATTCTTCCAATTTTTACTTTGAACAAACAATCCCTCATGATACCAAAAGTATGCAAAGTCTCTTTTAATTGAAGTTTGGATTTAAATTCTCTAAAATCTCTTGAATGAGTTCCACAATGCCTTGTGCCATGAAAGTGAAATTGGATTGGAATCATTGAAAAACACTTTCCAAATCACACCTTGAATTCCTGATTTCTTTTGGAGTTCCTGAGTGAACTAGTTGAGAATTGAATGACACTTTCCACTTGAATGACTTTCAAATCAAAATGGACCTCGAATAAGTCTTGATGATCTTTGAGTTAGGCCATGAGAATTGTTTGGAATTTTGTCATGATAATGAATCAAGTTGAATAGGAACTTGAATGAAATTATTTGGAATACTTGATTCCATGGACTCATAATCAAATTGAATCAACAAATGCCCATGTATACCATTTTTGAATCTTGACAAAATCATACACAAAACCCTAATTAGGAAGGAGGAGATAGGTGAAACTTCACCTTGTAGCCTAACGAATTGCTAACTTTAATTCTCCAAATTCAAATTAACTTGTAATTGAAGTAAACAAGTAACTGAGGAGAACTAAAATTATATCGACCAAAATGAATTACAACTTGTAATTCAACCTGCCACAATAAAAAATGCCTTCATGAATTGAAATCAGAAGTTAAGAGCATTCTAAATCAAGCAAATGACCTATGACGATTTGATAACTTTCAAGGTCTTCTAAACACAATTTTCTTTCGATCCTTGAAGAGAACATCTAGATGACATATCTTATGACAAAGTTCAAAAATAATCGTCTCACGACTTTGAAAATTGAGGAAATCACGATTCTTAGAAGTCAGGCACAGTTACTTGATATTAGGTTAAAGTCTAGAAAGTGACCTCTAAAGTATTCGAATCTTTGATGATCTTTCGTACATAATCGGCTCTTGACTTGTAAAGAGAAGTTGGAGATGACGTCAAGGAGATTCGTACGCAAAACGAACCACTCAAAAATATTTAATAATGAAGAAGTTACAACCGTTTGAACCCGATCTTGAAAATGTCGACTTTTTGGTCAATACAGCTGATTTTTGATCATTTGAGCAATTGACTGGGCGAACTTGTGATGCAAGGAATGAGGTTTGATATGAGAATTCTTGAATACATAGGAAGCACCATGAAAGCCACTTGAGATCTTGGAAACCCAATCTTCCTTGATAAATAAAAAAACCCTAGTTGTGGATGCATTGCTTAGGAGGAGAATTTGTATGATCAATCCTTGAGCCAACTTGAGAATGTGATAAATCCTAGGAGAATATCTTGAATGAAGAATTGGAGGGAAAATTTTGGGGTAAAACAGTTGCCCCTATTCAATTTTCTTAAAACTGAAGAGTTGGATTGGCATGTTCTCCATTCGTAACTTGAAGGTAGAAGATGATTGAACACTTAAGTGCCCAGAAATTTGCACTCGCTTGTGCAAGAAGTAACGCTGTTGGATGATCATACTGTGAATGGGCTTAAAGATGCCATTTGGAGAGTGATGGAATATTGTCAGATATGGGCTTATAGATGCCATCAGAGGTGGTTGAGAATCGTTGGAGATGGGCTTATAGATGCCATTTGGAGAGTGATGGAATATTGTCGGAGATGGGCTTATAGATGCCATCAGAGGTGGTTGAGAATCATCAGAGATGGGCTTATAGATACCATTTGGTGAGTGACGGAATATTATAGGATATGGGCTTATAGATTCCATCCGAGGTAGTTGAGAATCGTCGGAGATGGGCTTATAGATGCCATTTGGAGAGTGACGGAATATTGTCAGAAATGGGCTTATAGATGTCATCAGAGGTGGTTAAGAATCGTCATAGATGGGCTTATAAATGCCATCCAGAAGTGAATGTTGATAGAGAAATCAGACTAAGTTTAATGCTCTACTTTAACTAGGAGAAGTATCAAAATAAATCTTTGGTCAATTTAATCTGAGCCAGAAACAGTCTACTGAGAGAAGTATCAGAATAAAACTTTGGTCGATTTAATCTGAGCCATAAAGTGTCTACAATGGTATTTAACTAGATAACGAATAAGCATAAATCTTAGGTTCGATTTAACTGAACCAAAGAAAGTGTCTACCGAAAACAAATCAGGATAAATCATTAGTCGATTTAAACTGAACCAGCAGAGGTCTTGAATGGTCTTTAACTGATAATGAATCAACATCTTAGGGTCGATTTAACTGAACCTGAGAAAGTGTCTACCAGAAACAAATCAGGATAAATCATTGGTCGGTTTAAACTGAACCAGCAAAGGTCTTGAATGGTCTTTAATTTGATAATGAATCAGCATAAATCTTAGGGTCGATTTAACTGAACCAAAAAAAGTGTCTACTCGAAATAAATCAGGATAAATCATTGGTCGATTTAAACTGAACCAGCAGAGGTCTTGAATAGTCTTTAACTGGATAACAAGTCAACATAAATCTTAGGGTCAATTTAACTGAACTAGAAAAAGTGCCTACTGGAAATCAACCAAGATAAATCATTGGTCGATTTAAACTGAACTAGCAGAGGTCTTGAATGGTCTTTAACTGGATAACGAATCAGCATAAATCTTAGGGTCAATTCAACTGAACCACAAAAAGTGCCTAATGGAAACAAATCAGGATAAATCATTGGTCAATTTAAATTGAGCCAGTAGAGGTCTTGAATAGTCTTTAACTGGATAATGAATTAGCATAAATCTTAGGGTCGATTTAACTGAACCAGAAAAAGTGTCTACTGGAAACAAACCAGGATAAATCATTGGTTGATTTAAACTAAACCAGCAGAGGTCTTGAATGGTCTTTAACTGGATAAAGAATCAGCATAAATCTTAGGGTCGATTTAACAGAACCAGAAAAAGTGCCTACTAGAAACAAATCAATATAAATCATTGGTCGATTTAAACTGAACCAACAGAGGTCTTGAATGGTCTTTAACTGGATAATGAATCAACATAAATCTTAGGGTCGATTTAATTGAACCAGAGAAAATGTCTACTGGAAATAAATCAGGATAAATCATTGGTTGATTTAAACTAAACCAGTAGAGGTCTTGAATGGTCTTTAATTGGATAATGAATTAGCATAAATCTTAGGGTTGATTTAACTGAACCATAAAAAGTTCCTACTGGAAATAAATCAGGATAAATCATTGGTCGATTTAAACTGAACCAGCAGAGGTCTTGACTGGTATTTAATTGGATAACAAATCAGCATAAACCTTACGCCTCATTTAACTGAACCAGAAAAAGTGCCTACTGGAAACACATAAGGATAAATCGTTGGTCGATTTAAACTGAACCAACAGAAGTCTTGAATGGTCTTTAATTGGATAATGAATCAGCATAAATCTTAGGGTCGATTTAACTGAACCAAATAAAGTGTCTACCAGAAACAAATCAGGATTAATCATTGGTCGATTTAAACTGAACTAGCAGAGATCTTGAATGGTCTTTAATTGGATATCGAATTAGCATAAATCTTAGGGTTGATTTAACTGAACCAGAAAAAGTGCCTACTGGAAACAAATCAGGATAAATCATTGGTCGATTTAAACTGAACCAGCAAAGGTCTTGAATGGTCTTTAACTGGATTGTGAATCAGCATAAATCTCAAGGTCGATTTAACTGAACCAGAGAAAGTGTATACCCAAAACAAATCAAGATAAATCCTTGGTCGATTTAAACTGAACCAGCTGAGGTCTTGAGTGGTCTTTAACTGGATAATGAAAATTAGCATAAATATTAGAGTCGATTTAACTGAATAAGAAAAAGTGCCTACTGGAAACAAATCAGGATAAATCATTGGTCAATTTAAACTAAAGCAGCAGAGGTCTTGAATGGTCTTTAATTGGACAACAAATCAGCATAAATCTCAGGGTCGGTTTAATTGAACCAGAAAAAGTGTCTACTGGAAAGAAATCAGAATAAATCATTGGTCAATTTAAACTGAACCAGCAGAGGTCTTGAATGGTCTTTAACTGGATAACAAATCAGCATAAATCTTAGGGTCGATTTAACTGAACCAGAAAAGTGCCTACTGGAAACAAATCAGGATAAATTATTGGTCGATTTAAACTGAACCAGCAGAGGTCTTGAAGGAAGTGTTTGTCATGTAGATAGTCGCCCCGTCCTATTTCGGGAATTGACCTACAATCATTTTGTTAGTAAATAAGTCTTGTTTTATGTGTTGACCTTTTCCTGAAAGTAAAGAAAGAAAGATAGCTTCCTCGTCGTGTTTCGGGAGTTAATCTTCAATCTGCACTTGTAGATAGTCGCCCTGTCTTGTTTCGTGAATTAATCTACAAATAGTTTTTTCTTCACAGATAGTTTCCATGTCTTGTTTCAATAATTAATCTGCGGCAGATCATCCAAATAGTTGTCCCGACTTGTTTCGGGAATTATTCTGGAACCTTCTTTCTGTTGGCCATTGAGATAGTTTCCCATCGTGTTCCGGGAATTAACCTTTGATCTATTTTGATAATTGTTGTTGATTAATTTTTCCTAAAAAGGTAATGAGTTAGTTTTATGCGATATCATGATGTATGAAATGCATTGTGTAATGATGTTCTCAAAATAAATGAGACCGTGCTATATGCATTTCATATGCATATGCTGTGATGTATGAATGTGAAATGTTGATGAAGTGTATATTTGTCTGGGAAAATAAATCTCGGACTATTACTGCGGATGAAGAGTATGTGTATCTTCAGCCTTGCCTAGAATGCTTCGGCTAGGGATTTATGTTTTCTATTTGAGGAAACTCCACTGGGGATGTTGATTTCTATTTGGGGAGTAGAGTTTAGGAACACTAGTTGTCATTGCTCTACTGGGGAATTTGATTCTTATATACCCTGACTGGGGATAAAAGAGATGGATAGCATTCCGACTCATTTGAGGAGGATAAACTTAACCGGTATCTGGTCAAATTCCAGGCTTTGCAGTAACTTTATAGGATAGTGGCAACTCTACTGGGGAAGAGGAGTTTTGTCAGTGATTTGTAGTAGTCTTAGGAATAAACTCAAGTTGGGGAGCTTTGTAGGCCGTTTGGGGAAATAAAACCTTGTTGAGGAAAATATTCTAGTGACTTCACTGGGGAAACAAACTCTTTAGGGGAAGTTGAAGTTGCTGAAGAGAAAAACTTTGCGAGATTTCTTTTTCAGTTTAAGAGGACCAAACTTAGATGGGGAATTCCAGAATAAATCCAAGCCTTGATTGTATCTGAGGATGTATTGAATGAGTATCAGAATGACATCCATATCTGGATCATATCTGAACTGTATCGGGAAGAGAATGAGTGCCAAAATGAATCTATATCTAGACTGTGTATGTACTGTATCAGAAAGAGGAACTAGAATGAGTGTCATAATGAATCTACATTTAGATTGTATTTGAAATGTATCTAGGGAGATGCTTTTGAGTGAGTTTCAGAATGACATCCATGTATGGATCATATCCGAATTATATCTGCAAGAGAATCTAGAATAGGTGTCAGAATGAATCTATATTTAGATTGTATCTGAACTGTATCTAGAAGAGAATCTGGAATAAGTGTCAGAATGAATCTATATTTAGATTGTAACTGAACTGTATCTAGAAGAGAATCTAGAATGAGTTCCAGAATGAATCTATATTTACATTGTATCTGAATTGTATCTAGAAGATGATAAACTGTTGGCAATCTTCATCTGTTTGGGAACTGGCATGATGTGTGTAATGTATTAATGCATTTGTTGGGAGAATATAAAACTCCTTTATCCGCTGATGAGTTTGACTATGTCATCGTCTGGAGGAAGCCCCACTTTTTGTTTAAAGGCGCTTTTGGATTTGTCGGGGATAGCTTTGTATTTTATGAATATTTCTTTGTGGGGATAATCCATGGAAATGGCCCTGTGGGGTTTTATGGCCAGCTTGAATTTTATCTTATCTCCTTGGTAAATGCTGATCAGAGTGACAAGTCTTTTACTGATAGACAAGTGATGAGATAACAGGACATAGTCATACACTTTAATCCCTAACTTTTTCCTGACCCGTCCTTTCAGATTTTCAATCCACCGGGATACCCTTTTTTTCCCAAGACGCCTTTTCAGGTTTCGACTTGTCGGGTGTACAAACTTTTGTATGTATATCCCTAATTTTTTCCCGAAGCTTTTTGGTTCGCTGTGATGCCCTTACTTTTGTCTAGGCATGTCAACCTACTGGGTCTCTTTTATGTGTAGTATCTTATGACTATGTCCTTATTCACAGAGTGTGGAGAGTTGTTACTGCCTATGGTAGTAAGTGTTGTAGTAATGCCAAGAAATGTTTGCTTAATCGCACATGACCTTTCATATGTGGGAGCCTGCTTGCCCCTGGGGTTAGCTTGGTACACCTGATGTTTGAAGTTTATTGACCGAGTTTATGATAGTCTTGAATTTCCTCAGTATTTTTCTAAGAACTGTCATGGAGGGATCCGAAGACATGATACTGACACATCTGATACTACTAGCACAAACAAGTAATTTCAAAGTGGTTTTTGCTGGAACCCTTATCAATGTAACATGCCCTAAGTGATTCAAATGGAGATCTGCCCCTGGCTATTCAGCACTTTTGAGAGATTCTTTGAATCTCGATTTGGCTGTCCCAAATGTGTTGGATAATAATCATGTCATTCCCCTTGATTATGGAAGGTTTGTCATTGGAAGTGTCTTTCCATTTGAAGTTATTCTATTTGTTGAGTGGATTTATGTTCATTGGATATTCGTCGTGCAAATTTCTCTATTGTCGAACAATTGGTCATATGCAAATAGTGGTATTTAAACAATGCAAAGTTTATGTCTATCTTGAAATTTGTTTTTTTGAAAAATGAAATTTTTAACCAGCAACAAAATTTTTTAAGAAATGAATTCAACTCAGGATTTACAATAAGCCTTACAGGAGTTCGGATACCATTTGTGACAGTATCCTTTCGAACTAACTTGTGCTTCAGCTAGGACTTTTAAGGGCTGTAACGTGACTTGGTTCACGGTTTAAGAAACAAGGGATAAAGGATCAAATTTTATTGGTACCCAATCCATTCTCCATGATGTTCTTCATCCCTATACTTAGTTAATTGTGCGTTTATCTCCCAATAGAATCTGGAATGATATTTTGGTGATAGTTTGGGTACTGGAAGCTTATTTGAGAAAGCAATAATTTTTGTAACATTTTTTTGTTGTCGAGGATTTATAACGAACTCTTTTTTTATTTTATTATCCCTATATTTTTCCTGACTGTTTTTGTTTTGAGACTACAGTCAGCAGGATGCCCCAGTTTTTCCTTCATAGGTTTTGACTCAGTGGGCTTTTATTTTGAGAGATAATGACTGCTTGTTTTACGGGGAACCATCGCTGTCTTTTTTATTCAGAAGGATGTTTTTGATGTCATTCGTTGTGTACAAAGTGAAAGCTTGCGACTGAATGCACATTTGAATTAATTGAGAAACTACCCTTCCCCAAGTCATGATTAAGGGTTTCAATTTGTGTGAAAAAGAAAACTCCTACTTCTTTGGCTCAAAGGGGTTGACTAGGGATTATCTTCCTTATAACTCCACTATTTAGGGTTTGAAACAATGCCTGTACATTATTAGAAAGGTCTGTTCAAAAGCATACTGTAGAGATTATGGTATTATTTTCGTCATCCTCCCTCTAAAGGCTTATAGCTTTTAATTGAGAGTGGAATATAAGAATAGAAAAGAAGTAAAATCATAGCTTCAGTACAGTGAAAATGAATGGATTAATTCAAGACAAACATATGCAACGCATTAATGAAAACAACCAAAGTCTAACATAGAGATAAATATTTAAGCAAACAAAGAAATTACAACTGAAAATTCGAATGAACAAAAGTTTCCTCGCTTAAATTTCTCACTTCAAATGGTTTGCCTTTGAGGGATGACAGAAAAACTAAATTTGACCATTTTGTGTGAATCCCAATGCTCATTCGTCGATCAGGTCTTGGGTCTTGTTTTTCAACACCCAACAGTGGTTAGTGTCGTTTCCACGACTGTTGGAATTGTACGCACATCTTTCATTATGTTTGTAACGGGGAGAAGAAGTATTAGGATTTTGAGGAGGATCCTTCAATGTAACCAGCTTGGCTTCTAACATATGTTGCAATGCTTGAGCCAAGGACATGTTGATCTTGGTAAGTTGTCTTTTGGGCGTATTCTGCCTATGCGACGACCCTCTCGTTGTTGGTAAGGTCGTGGTTGGACTTGCGATGTAGTAGCCATTTTGAAAGGTGTTCTCTCGACTAAGCAAACTTCTTGTCTTATCAGGGGCTAATTAATGACTTGATCCCCAATTCTATCTATTTGTTCCATACGGTTGTTATCGTCATGATGAAGTTTGTTGATGAGAGTTCTCAAGTCTTCTTGTCCCTGAGCTAAGTTTTGGATAAGAGCCATCTGTCCCAACATCTAGATTCTCATCATTGTTATCTCAGCTTGCAATTGTTTCAGGTTGCCATCCTCGTTGTCTTCAAGATTCTTCTTGGTCATGCTCTCAATGGGGAGTGCTTTTACTTCTTCTTGCCCCTTAGATAGGTTCAGGAAAAATTCTTGAAGCTGGTCATTTTGGGTCTGAAGATCTTGGACAGTCTGTTCAAGAGCCATTTTTACTGAAATAAACAGTAAGCGGATGAGAAAACTTGTATGGGAAAACCTGTTATGACATGATGCATGATATGTGGATGCGATGTTTTCAAGGATCTCACGGGGTAAACACAAGAAAATGTCAGAAGTTGAACTTTGATTACAGCTTTGAAGAACTTCGTATCGTTGAATGTCCTTCTACGAGAATCGAGCTCACCATGTCAAGTGGGTCATAGCCTTCGACTCAAGTTATCGTGATTTGGTCTTTGACATCATTTGGTTAGAGGAAAGTAAATCCCCTTGCCCCTTGTTAGAAGTTGGTTTATGATAACCTGCATCACTGGCCCTTGAGATCCTTGAAATGGTCAGTGGAAATGATATGGTATGATGTGTATGCTATGCACCAAGCAAAAGTGTAAGGCAGTGACTACAAACAAGCCCTGCAAGAAATTCTGGTTTAGTTAGACATTGAATACAGGCAAACCCTACAAGGAATTCAAGTTTCCTGATCATAAATTCAAATAAGTCACACAAGTAACCTTAAGTTCAGGCTTGCAAGGAGTTTATAGGTAAGTACCCTCTTGAAGTTTAGTTGGTTTAACCTGTCCTAGAAAGTAATCGGCTTCTAGGGAATCTTAATATCATTGATCTTTCTTCATCGGGCATTGTTTCAACGCAAGCCTCTTTATTGGTGACCGAAATATCCCGAAAGTCTAATCTCAATAAGCGTACAATCGAGTATCAACTAGTCTTCAGCTCTACACTAAAATCAGCTATCTCACTACTTCCTAATGGCTATGTTGTTCAACTAAAGGTTCTATGGTCAGTTAGTTCTTCATGACACCACACAGCGGCCCCGTATTCTCCTTGATTCGCCAAAAGGGATACCTGTACCAACAAATGCATCACACTAATATAGCCATCGCTTTAACCATATCGGTCTACATCGTACAGTCTCCATGATCTTTGCTACTTACCTAATAATTTTCCCAGATCTAAGTAGAGGATCTATACAAAAACCCAAACATAACCCATAATGTAAAGCAAGCAAGTCAAACAATAAAAACATTTAAGTGTGACCTAGTCTCTAAGGTAACCCCACTTTTAATATTTCCCCAGCAGAGTCTCCAGTTCTGTAATGCGGTGGGAGAACTGACTTGGATGTTTTGCATTTTATCACAAGTGTTGCGGATAGCAAGAGTCTCCACCGACTTTTCTTTTATCCAATAAAGGAAAGGGTGAAAAGAACAAGAAAGACCTTTTGAGAATTTTCTTGAGTTCGGGGGGTAGATTATGAAAAGGGAAGGTGTTTGCACCCTTTTCATCCGTAGTTATCTACAGGCTCTTAGTTGCTAGCTCACTTTGAAATACTTTGTAAAGTGTGCTTGTAATTGTTTGAAAGTGTTTTTGAAAAGTGCATTCGTTTAGGTGAACTTTGTAATGATTCTCGTCTCTATAAGAATATACACAAAGTGTTGAATTTTGAAAATGTTTCATGAAAGTGTTGGTGTATTTGAAAGATGTTTGAAAGGTGTTTGTTTTAAAATGTTTGTGAGCAAGCAACTACGAATGTTCTACCTACTCAAAAGAAGTCTTTGTTCTTTTCTTTCTCCTTTAGATAGTGATATCCTACCATTGATTGGTAAGAAGTTCTATCATTGGATGTGAGGAACAGGCATGGGTCATCGTACAGTCATAGAAGGCAACTTGTAGGATGCTTTAGCAATTTATCGTAAGGGACTAAGATCATTTATCGAAGGCAACATCGAAGGGTCATCGAGGGACTAAGATCTTTTAATCGAGGGTCTTTGCTAAAATATCCCATGTTCGAGGGACATGATTGTATTTTTTCGAAGGCAACAAGCGTGGTTAACCCTTGAGGTGCGTGTGTGAAAAGTAATTTATTTTCAGTTAAATTGTCTTGATTAGGGTTATCTAGCGATCAATTTTAAATATGGCCATGCACGCCTAATTACTATACAGTAATAAGTAAAAGCGGTAAATTGAAGAAATTAAAGTTCTACGCTATTACAAAACTTCAGAAATAGGGGTACAAATTTACAAACGGGGATGAAGTAAAAGCCTATTTAAACTATTACCGACTGCAAACAAACAATAATAGAAAAAATGAGAGAATAGTAAACTACGAAAATAGAAAAAGGGAAATTTATTTTGTGATTTTTATCAAATAAGGAAATTAAATAAAAAGCTATGAACGAAAATTTAAGAATTAAAATTCTAAATAATATTTTTGGTATTTTGTTTGTGAGAAAATTCGAAAAGAAAATAAAGACATATTCTATTATTTTTGGAATTTTTGTTTATCATGAAGAAAATAAGACAATTAGAAGAAATCAATTAAATATATAATAAAATGACTAACTAACAAAATTGGTTTATTCATAAAATGTTCTTAAACTAATTTTAAAACTAAGATTATTAAGAAAATCATTTAGTTAAGAAAAAAAACCTGTACTATTACTTTATTGGTAAAAAGAAAAGAAAATTAGGCTAAGTCAAATAAACAAAGAAAATTATTAAAACCAAAATAAAGGGTGCACTCAGAAAATATGGGGGGCTAAACATATGAAATTCGTATGGGCTTGTGACGACAAAATCAGATGGGCTTAGAATGATGATTTGGGGTGGAGGTCCAAACAAGGAAAATGAGTGATGTTGGAAAAAAATAGAAAAATGCAAAACGTCCCCAGGGGGTCTCGAACTCGGGTCTTTATGCTTGCCAAACAATGTCTCAACCGCCGCACCATGTTGTTCATTCATTTATTTCTGGGATTGAATTACTACAAAAAGTAAAAATGGTGAAATGGATTTGGCTAAAAAATTAGCCCCAAACCCGGTTTTGTTAAGTGGGAATAGAAAAAGTTTTGAAAACCCTAATTTGAAATGAAGAGTGTCGCGGCTGTAGCATAGGGAAGAGGAAAAAGTTAATTATTTTTTTGTTATTCCAATAAAACAATTAAAACCAGAAATGTATTATCCCAGTTTCCTCTCAAACAAAACAGTACTCTCTTCTGCAAAACATAAAAAACAAAACCACTGCAGCAACATTAATCTATGCAAAAAAAGAATCTTACAAGGCTTTTCACGGTGGTCATGGAGAGGTCGAAGTTCTAGTCGTGAGGTGGAAGTCGATGCCTACATATTGGCCACGAATATGAGTCAGTTTGGGCCAGAGCAGGTGGGTGGAAGCGACTTCTGGCAGTGCTTCATGGTGGCTTGTTATTGCATGATGGCGTTGTTGCTGCCCAGTCATCAGAGCTTTTTGGCTTGGGGCGTCGATCAGAGAAGGCGTCGTTTCCAGTGGTGTTCCTGTTGGTTGCATCGTAAGGAGGAGGGTGCCGGTCATGGAGGCTACTTTATGATCTCGGTTTCCTAACCCATCCTTCTTCTTCTGACTCATGATTGGTCTATTGATACATTGTTAGAAGAAAAATAAGCAGTTAATCTGGAAATTAGTACAGTGAGGTTAGGATGAACACAAGGTTAGTGTCTCAAAAAAAATGAAGCAAAAAGTATTAAATTGATTTTGATGGAATTTGATCTCAGGATCTAGCATAGGTATTAATTTATGAAATTGTTACTGCGTCTAGAAAAAAATTTGCTTAGTGTTACGATGTATAAAATTTGTGAATAGGTTGAACAGAAGGTTGAGATGTTTTATGTTTTTTCTCTCTCTTCTGTATTCTGAAAGTGATTTATATAGGTGAGATAGATGAGTTTTTGGGTGGGGGGGGGGGGGGGGGGGTGGATAAGTGTTTGAACTATTTCGTTATATTGTTATGATCCTTTCTTGATGTAGTTTCTATTTTTCCATTTTTATGTAAGTTATGGACAGATTTGGACAGGGGAAGCAAGGTTAATTTTGGACAGCAGCATGGTTGTTTTATAGCAGTTTGATGTAGGGCTGGATTGGTCACGGTTTTGGAAGGGCATTGGGCAGGTTTGCAAGTTGTGCACTGGTTTTGGGCTGTTTGTTGCAGCAGAATTTTGACAGTTTTCTTGGCTTATGTTGCAGGACCGTGGACAGGTTTTTTGGTATTGGTTTGCAGGTTTGTTTTGGACTATGCATTTGGGACAGGTTTTGGAGCGGAGTGGCACGGCTGAACAACATGTTTTGTGGTCAGGTTTTGTAAGGTTGTGGTTTGTGAAGTTGATTTGAACATGTAATGAAGCTAGACCAAGAACATGGTTGTAGAAATGGCTTTGGACATGGGAAAAGCTTGGATTCATGTAGCTTTAGGAGTTAGAAACTTTAATGTTTGATTTTCTTTTTATTCCAAAGTTTCAAATGATGTAATTGGTTTGTAATGGTGTAATGAAATTTGGACAAAGTTTGAATCAACCTTCATATTTTGTAATTATTCTTCCAATTTGTACTTTGAACAAACAATCCCTAATGATACCAAAAGTATGCAAAGTCTCTTTTAATTTAAATTCAAATTTGAATTCTCCAACATCTCTTGAATGAGTTCCACAATGCCTTGTGCCATGAAAGTGAAATTGGATTGGAATCGTTGATTTTTTTTTCCAATTCACACCTTGAATTCCTGATTTATTTTGGAGTTCCTGAGTGAACTAGTTGATAATTGAATGACACTTTCCACTTGAATGACTTTCAAATCCAAATGGTCCTCGAATAAGTCTTGATGATCTTTGAGTTAAGCCAAGAGAATTGTTTGGAATTTTGTCATGATAATGAATCAAGTTGAATAGGAACTTGAATGAAATTATTTGGAAAACTTGATTCCATGGACCCATCATCAAATTGAATCAACAAATTCCCATGTATACCGTTTTTGAATCTTGACAAAATCATACACAAAACCCTAATTAGGAAGGAGGAGATAGATGAAACTTCACCTTGTAGCCTAACAAATTGCTAACTTTAATTCTCCAAATTCAAATTAACTTGTAATTGAAGTAAACAAGTAAATCAGGAGAACAAAAATTATATTGACCAAAATGAATTACAACTTGTACTTCAACCTACCACAATAAAAAATGCCTTCATGAATTGAAATCAGAAGTTAAGAGCATTCTAAATCAAGCAAATGACCTATGACGATTTGATAACTTTCAAGGTCTTCTAAACACAATTTTCTTTCGATCTTTGAAGAGAACTTGTAGATGACATTGCTTATGACAATGTGCAAAAATAATCGTATCAAGATTTTTAAAATTGAGGAAATTACGATTCATGGAAGTCAGGCACAGTTACTTGAGATTAGGTCAAAGTATATAAAGTGACCTGTAAAGTATTCAAAATTTTGATGATCTTTCGTACATAATTGGCTCTTGACTTTTAAAGAGAAGTTGGAGATTGACACAACCGGCCGAACCTTCATCTGATAATGAAATTAATGAAGTCGCCACCGAACTTCTTTTATCCCGCCAAAAGGAAAAGGTAAACATCGAGAAAACCTGAAGAGGGTGAAATCACAGTCTTGCAACCGAGAGATCGGGTAAGGGAGTATGTTACGCGAGGGGAAGGTATTAGCACCCCACACGCCCGTAGTACTCTACGGTATCCACTCTTGCTATTATAATCTAATGGGTGTGTGTTGTACCCCAAAATTTTCCCTCTCATTTTATCAACATTTCTCATCACAAGGCTCTTTGACCTCAAGACCAAGCTAGGGTTTGCTCTGCTCAAGACATCTCATTGCACTGTTGACCTAAATTAGGGTTTGAGTTTGCACTGGGGTTTTTTGACTTACAACGCCCAAAATGACTTTCATACTTCATGTTGGACTTATAAGTTTGTCCATACCAAGTTTCAAGCCTTGAATCAAATTTTTGTCTAGTCAATTGGACAGTTGAACTAGAAATCAGGTGTATTGGCGAGAAAGTCAATTGTGGCCAATTTACAGTCAAACCTCATAAATTTTGACCCACATCAACATTATAAACTCATATGAACCATTTTATCAAGTTTGGACCACAACTCCACAAGAAATTTGATCAGATCACCAAAAGGGCAAAATGGTCATTTTTAGGGTTTTGACTGTACAAAGGCAATTTCTGACTTTTTGACCTAGCCAATGGCAAATTGAGTTCAAGCATGGATTCAAGGACTCAATGACATCATATTGACCTATTCACAAGGTTCAAAAGATCTCAATTGCATTGGATTGACATATGAATTTTTCAGTCAACTGATCAAATTTTGATTGTACACTAAAAAGTCAAACTTTGACTTTTTGATCAAAATCAAGTGCCAAGGGTCATTTTACATCAAGATGTGTCAAAACATTAAACTTGTTTATCAAGAAACCCATTTTTGCAAATTAGGGTTTAAAGTTGAAAAATTTCATAACTTAGAATTTTTTAAGTTATGAAATTTTCTTAATTTTTCCTAACTTTGCCCAATATTTTCACCATGATGAAATTGGATTCAAACAAAACTTCCAACATGAAAGTTGTAGTCCTCCACAAAGTCTACAAGTTTTATTCACAAAGTTTTCTCAAAAGAAGCTTGGATATCAAGTTATGAGTTTTGGAACAAGGGTCCCTAAAACTTTTAACTTAGAGAAATTTTGCCCTAGTTTAGCAGGATTTTGACCTATCTTCTTGGTCATTTTTCACATAGTTCCACTTGGAATCTCAATTTTAATTTCAAAGATGGAATGTAGTGCATTTTGAAAGCTTTCCAAAATGTCTAAGAACTCTCAAAACTCATTTGTGGTTAGGGAGAATCGAAGGCTTGAAGTTGGCAAAAACTCACTTTTCATCCATGGCATGTTCATGTTCATACAAGTTGCAAATTCAAATCAGCATGCTTTGCACTAGATTACAGGCCTCTAAACCACCTCACACTCAATAATTAAATGCAAATCCATCAGTCTAAGGTATTGTTTTGGTTATTAGGGCATGGCACACAAGATTAATTCCTAAGTAGAAAAAGCAATATTTCCATTTTTGCTTAAATGTGCTTTATGTCAAAACTGAATCCCTTGAGCATTGGTCCATATCTGATGCAGCAAATCAAATCCACAAATTGGAGGGGCCAAGGGCAAGGTGTGCAAGCATATGGATAGCCTGTACAGGCCTGTTGGACATCACTTCCCATGTTTACTTAAAATACAAGAAATTTGTCCAAAACACTAGGAACTGGAACATCAGCCAAAACTAACTTGTGCAAACATTTGAACCATCTTTCTCACACCTCTCTGAGCAAGAAACACGATCTATTGAGCCTTCAAACATCCCATAGCAAGAAATCACCTCCCATTGGCAAAACAGGGCAGCATCTGCAACTTGGCTTCCATAGCACAATTTGCTCGTGCGTTTTGGCCCAAACCTGTTCAAACACCTTCCATTCCATCCATCCGAACTATCCCAAACCTTAAACACCAACTGTAACTCCATTTACAGGGTTTTCCATTTGCATTTTGAGCTTGTGCAGGTTGAGTTCTGTAGGCTTGTTCAAGCATATTCAAAGCAAGCAAAGCATTGGAGAGGGTCAAGTGAAGTTCAAGCAAGCTCCCAAACATCTCAGGCCTTGTTGAAAAGCTCCACATTGCCATACACGAAGTCAGCTGAAACAGGTTTTTATCAACTTCCTATCTCTCTATTTAGGAACATTTAGCCTTAGGTTTGTGAATAAGAAATGTATTATTCATAGCCATGAAGCTGTACATATGCTCAGTTTTCATTTTTATTAAGCGTGTTAAGAGAATTTGATCCATGAACATACTGAAAAAATTAGGTTAGATTTTAGGGCCAGAGAAATTCTCTCTGGTCTTTGAGAGTTAGGATTAGTTTTTTATATGGTTGGATTCGTCTTGAAAAGCTCTACAACTTTGATGTTATGTGTTTTTGCAATAGAGCTCGTATACAAGATCTGGCAATTGAACAGGGCGCGCGCGTATTCGAAAGGCAGAAGTTGAAGATGAAGTAGTGGGCTGGGCTTGGTCCTGGCTCACTATTGACACCCCCCCTTTTACTTTTTCCACCCCCTGGCCCAATTTCTTGATATTTTATATTTTTGCATTTTTATTTTCATTTCTGATTTTATTTTATTATTCCCAAATATAAAAAATACTCAAAAAATATTTTTATAAATTTTCACATTTATTTTGTACTTTATTTTTATTTTTCTAAACATAAAAGTAATTTAATGAACATGTATCCTTATTTTATTTTAATGAAAACTTAGAAATAAAATATTGAAAATCATACTTTTATATTTTTTATTTATATTTAAATAATGTATTATACTAAATATATTTTTATTTTTGTATATATTTATTTCATTTTTTATACATATTTAATATAATTAATATTACATATACATACTTTTATTTTATTTAATAAATACTTGAGAATAAAAACATGAAAAATATACCTTTTTCTTATTATTATTTATACTTAAAATAATACATTTTTCTAAATATATTAAATTTTATATATATACATCATTTTATTTTATTGTACATAAATAATATAATTAACATATTTATTTTCTTAAAGAAAATTAGGGTTTACCCTTAATAAAAAATAATAATAATTTCTTTTATTTTATTTCTTCCTTTTTTGTATTAAATATTTTTACATACATAAAAATAAATAAACTTTTTGCATATTCATATTATTTCATATATTTATTTAATTTGTTTATATTAAATATTTGTTCATTTATTATTTATGTCATTTGATTCAATTTGGATGTAATAATAAAAATTAGGGTTTTAATTTCTTGTCAAAAAATCCCTATTCAAAAATTGTACCCCCATCCCCATAATCTCATTGTAATAGTGGTAGATTTATTTTTACGCATTTTACGCTTTCAATTATGCCATGATTAGAGATTAGGGTTTGTATGCCAAATTCCAAAATCAACAAGTAGCTTGACCTAATACAAAGACAAAAATGCATGAAAATCAAACATAATGCACACTTGCACCCCTAGGGTTACATCCACTTGTTGCTTTAAAAATGGGCCATGTTATGCATGTTGGGTACTTTGGAAAAACAAAAACAAAACAAAAGATCATAGTCCCTCGATGACGCTATCTTGGTTACCTATACAAAATGATCTAGTCCCTCGGAAAATTTGCCAAAAATACTTAACACAATTGCTATCATGGTATATACGATGACCCGCGCCTATCCCGTTTAACATCCTAATGCAAGGTTGTTTATCAAATGCAATGGTAAAACAACATTGTCAAAAAGGGTTAAGAAATGTGTGTAGGAAATACCTTTGAGTAAAATAGGGTAGACAACTCTTAGTTACTTGATCAAACTTGCAAAACATCCTTGCTATTTTCAAACATACCTCACAACAAAACTTCAAAACATTTCCCAAATCAAACTTTCAAAACATTGAAATATCTTTTCAAAAGACAAATACCTTTGTATATATTCAAACAAGAATCATTACAAAGGTTGCCTAGACAAGGCCTCTTTTTCAAAGCATTTTCAAAACCACACACACAAAGCACTATTTCAAATAATTGAAAAGAAAAAGAAAGTGATCTAAACAAGTAACTAAGAGCCCATGGATAACCATGGATGAAAAGGGTGCTTGCACCTTCCCTTTTCATAATCTACCCCCCGAACCCAAGAAAACATCTCAAAGGTCTTTCCTGTGCTTTTTGACCTTTCCTTAGGATAAAATAAAAAGTCGGTGGCGACTCTTGCTAAATTTCACAATTGCGAACACAAACGCAAAACCTCAAGTCAGTTCTCCCACCGTATCACAGTGTGAAAATCTATATCTAAGTTGTACAAGGAAAAAGGAAGATGCAAGGAGGTCATGCACGCAAACATAGAAGGGAAAATGTAGGTAAAATAAAAGTTGTGCTCGCTCGGGCCCTACCCCAAGGCCTACGTATCCCTTTTAAGGGATCAGAGCTGTCGTAGTTCGGCTCACATATTTTGGTTGGTTTGGGTTTCTTAGTTAAGGAAATAAAAGCAACAGACAAAATGGCAAAACATCAGATAGAACAATAAAATGTCAATAATGATGATAGAATAGCAGAAAGAGATGACAAAACATCGCATGGGCAACACAAACTCAAAAAAGGCGGTAAAACGGCAGCATTATAGAAAAATATCAGACAAGATGATGAAACATTACACCTAACGATGGTATTGAAAATCAAAGTAGGATAACAAACATGTGAGATGGCGAAACACCAGCTAAAAGAATGTGCGATGGCGAAACATCGGCTAAGAGATAGGAAGATGACATGGAAAAGATGTCGAAACATCAATAAACCAGGGAATAAAACATCACACCTAACAATGATATTGAGAATCAAGGTAGGATAACAAACATGTGCGATGTCGAAACACCGACTAAAATAATGTGCGATGGCGAAACATCGACTAAGAGATAGGAAGATAACATGGAAAAGATGGCGAAACATCAATAAACAAGAGAACAAAACATCACACCTAACAATGATATTGAGAATCAAAGTAGGATAACAAACATGTGCGATGGTGAAATATCGGCTTCGAACAAATATGCGATGGTGAAGCATCAGCTAATAGATAACAAGGTATCATGGAAAAGATGGCAAAACATCCATAAACCAGATGATAAAACATCACACCTAACAATGATATTGAGAATCAAAATAGGATAAAAAACATGTGCGATGGCGAGACATCGTCTTCAAACAAATATACGATGGCAAAGCATCGGCTAAAAGATAACAATGTATCATGGCAAAGATGGAAAAACATCCATAAACCAGATGATAAAACATCACACCTAACAATGATATCGAGAATCAAAGTAGGATAACAAACATGTGCGCGATGGCGAAACATCAGCGAAAAGATAACAAAATATCATGGCAAGGATGGCAAAACATCAATTGTAAGGATGGAAAAACATCATGGTAAGGATGGAAAAACATCATGGTAAGGATGGAAAAACATCGTGGTAAGGATGGCAAAACATCATGGTAAGGATGGAAAAACATCATGGTAAGGATGGAAAAACATCACTAACAAGGTTTAAGACAAAGTCGAAAGGCGCACAAATAAATAATATTGGTTTGTATCTTTTACCTTGAAGAAAGATTTAGGTTTGTTAAAGATGTTTTATGATTTGTCAAGAAGAAGTTTTAGTTTTAAGATGCAATATGCAAAGAAAGGAAAAATAACTAAGGGAGACTAGCCTAGCACTATCCCTAATATTATCATATAATGATTGATCCTAAGGTTGATGATGAAAGAGGGAAGTTTCTAACCTATGTTTGCATGCATGGGTAAATATCCTAATGTCTAACTCAAGGACTAACCCTACACGAGCAATCCTAAGGGAGCATGGTAAATACCAAACAAGTAGACAATCAAGTGCTTTGGAAAAAGCAAACAAACATGAGTAGTAAGCAAGCCAATAAGCTCAAGAGAGCACACCTAGAGAGATCCTATCTAGGCTATCATGCCAAAGGAAGTCTAACCAAAAACTATCCTATAGGGAACATGAAATGAGAGCGAAGTCGTGATCTCAATTTCTAAATTGAGTGACTCATCGATCAACAAGAAATAAAGGAAAGCAATGAAATCCTATAGGGAGCATGCACTAAGAGCGAAGTCATGATCTCAATTTCTAAATTAAGTGACTCGTCGATCAACAAACAAGGAAACAAACACAAGCATAACACATATAGCAAATGAAATATGGAATGCCTGCTACAGGTCTTTAAACAGCGACTTCGAGCGCACGCTCTTTATTTCCTGCTTTCTACTTCACATGATTTCTAGAAAGCAATAAAGTGCTAAATGAGATAAATAAGAGAAAATACCAAACGAATATTAATCTGTAGCAAAGTGTATCAAAATGAAGAAACCGGACAATCTTCGTGAAAGCTTCACTAATCAAGGAAAAGAGTCAAAAGTCGAATACTCGGAATGAGCGTCGAGGCATCATCGATGTGAAAATAAATCACAATTGAAATCTTGAGCTTATCTGCATATCACACAATAAACCTAACGCAGAAAGATTTACTATTGATCAGAGTCGCGCAAGCAATAAGATATCATAAGCCTCACTGGTAGTCGACGAAATTAGTACCCGAGCAACTCATGTCACTAAATATTTCCTCAATACTATCACAATATCTTGACAAATAATGACAACAAAAATGATTACCAAATATTAAAAAAATAGAAAACTCTAATTAAAATTCTAAAGAAGAACTCTAAAATATTCTACTATTTTGTATCATTTTTATCATTAAAACTTAGGGAAAAATTGAAACTAAAACTAACAAAATTAGAGAAGTAAAAGTATAGTAGAAGCTGAGGGAGGTGCATGACTGATTTAGAGGTGCAATCGAGCAGGGAAATGAGGCGCTAGGCCCATATAGAAGAGTCGATGAACACTATTTTTGTTCAGTGCTTCCAAGCTTGTAAAAAAATGGAACTATGGGCCTAGGAGATGCAAACTCGATCCATATCCATTAATCAGTGTACAACCACCTATATTTCCCAATAAAATCAGTATATATAAAAGAAAAAAAAAAGAGTTAATAATAAAAGTGAAATAATAAACAGAAATATAAATAATAAAAAAAAGGTGAGATAGGGTTAAAGAGTGATGTCCATTGAGCTTCTGCGATATCTCTCTTCTTCTTACTTCACAGCGGAGACTTATCTTCTTCTTTCTCCAACTTTCTTCTCACGCCGCTGCAGCTCAACCTTTCTTCTCCGATCAAACATCAACATCCGGCCACCACAGAAAATCATATCATCTCGTCTCTCCTGAATTCATTTATGTCTCAATCCGCGAACAAGCTTCCTCGATTTCTATGATCTCTTTCATCTACCTCCATCATGAAACCTCGACCGGTGACCACATCGAAAAGTCTAACGAACTCAGAGATTCGTTGCGACTGACACTGAAAAGAAGATCCCAAGGTTATTGTAGCGATGAATGAAGAGTCTCCTTTTTTCAGGTAACAAAATTTATACTTAAATCGCTTCTGGACCTTTCTTTTACTCCTTCTCTTAATTTTGTTTCTTGTTGCGGTCTGATGTCGGCGAATTCTTCTGTTTTGTTTGCATTTGCTCTATTGTTGATTCAGTAGCATGATGAAATTGAATATGCGATGAAGATGAGGATATCATTGGCGTGAATATTCACGATGCAGTGAGGCATGCGCTTGCATTTCAGAGATGAAGGTTGTTATCCTTGCGATGTAAGGAGAGCGAGAGCTATGGATAAAGACGATGCTATTTTCGGTTCAGGAGCGTGATGCGGTGTTATTATTATTTGGTTGAACGAAGACCGTGAACAGATAAAGATGGAGGTTCGGTTATCGTTGCTTGCAGAGAGTAGAGAGAGTTTCAGATTCCCTCAGTAGCGATTCTTCTGAGTTTTAAAGAATGGTAAAGATTAGAAGCATGGAGCTATGAAAGGAGAGGATTTTTCTGTGGACTTACAGAGAGAGAGAGAGAGACAAGAGTCAAGGTTGAAGATATTTCTTGTGATTCTTATGAAAAGTTGAAGAATCAATAACGCTGCAAGGTGATTACCCCTTTTATATTTCTGTTATCAGTAGAAGTTAGTTGCAACTTGATTCAATATTGGTTGTCGATTCTGATTTTTGGTTAGAGAAATTGAATGGTCATGATTGAATTTATAAAACTTTCTTTAGAAGCCTTGGATAAATTGTTGAGCTGTCAAATAATTTTCTGCTATTTTTTCTCTGATCTGAATTATATTTTCTATTAGGACTGAGCTAGCAGTTCTGATTTACTACTATTTTTAACTGACACTGGCAATTGTTTATGTCCAATCTGACTTTGAGAAATACTTCCCCTATGATTTAATTGATATGGCCCCCCTTGCATACAATTTTCACCCCTTTCCTTTTATATTTTCCTATTTTTTCTGAAACTGTAACTTTCTTCTGATTTATTTTCTGCATTATTTTCTGGGCTAGATTTTGTGAGCTGGAAACTTCTTGTTTTTGAACTAGTTGGTGATTTCATAAAAAAGAACGGCGAGGATGATGAGGTAGAGATGGAAGATTTGTGAATTTCCAGTCGATCGAGTCCTCTCTCGGTAATATCTTTCTGATTCTGACTTTTTTTGAAAGCTTCTTTTCCTCTTCTCTTTCTACGTATTATGAAGGGATTGTGCAAGGGAAAATGATGATGAAAATTAGGGCCAGGATTTGTTGTTGCCGCTGCACAACTTATCAAATTTGTGATAACAAGCCTTTGTGTATGTTTTTGTATTGGGCTTCTTGACTTTCTGTTTATTTACATTTTCTGAGATGCTTTGCTGCCTGCTATTTTTGAAATGTGCACTTTTGTTTTCTTGTTGGCTTGAACTTTCAGTTCACATGCCCCTTGACTCCCTGATAACAGGTCCTTAGGAATCCTTGTTTTAGGCTGGAGCTTGCTATTATTGTTATTTATTGGTGAATCTGTTTGCTTGCTGCACTAATATGTTAATTTCTTGAGATGTGAACTTTGGCCATTTGGTTCTTGAGTTGGAAATCATGATTATGTACTTCCTACCTTGTTGAATTTCTTTTGTGAACCCAAAATTGTTTTTGTGATTTGCAATAGAATTGGGGCCTATGATTAAATCTGATTTTGTATGAGACTTCTTGGGTTTGGCACATGATAAAATTTCCTAAACAATCTGATCCCTCGCACGAACCCTAATGATGAAGTTACGAAAACTTGCTTGAAATCTTTGTTCATGTTCAATGATTATGCTTATGTTTGTTTATAGATAACCATTATCTTATTCTTGTTTCATGAACAAAAATGATGGAGAAGCTTGAGAGAACAATGAAAAACGCTTAAAGAAGAAGAAGAAGTCTTGGAGGAATTCGAAGAAGGGAGGATTTGAATCTTTGGCAAATAGAAATTTCATGTAATAATTTAGAATGAGTTTAGAAACTCCCTTTAATTTGTTGATGTATTAGAATTGAAATCCACCTCAATGGAAATCTTGCAAGCTTAGAAAATTTAGGATAGAATTTGTGAAGCAAACTTTTTGTCAAAGTGTTTGTAAAACAGACTAAATCTTGAATGGGATTGAGTGATGATAACTTGGTTGAAAAACTTGAGTCAAAACTTGAATTTTGAATGGTACTCTTGAATCCAATTTGGACAATGAATGATATGGTTGAATAAGCTTTGTGTCAAACTCTTTTAATTCCAAATTCAAAGAACCTTGAAAGGTAGTTGAAACCATGAATAAAATTTGCAACGTTGCCTTAGAAACTTCAAATTCAATTGGTGTGAAAACCATGCTTTATTGTTAAACTTGAAACCTCAATGAATAAGTTCCAAACAACTTGCATTTTTTACAAGAATTCCAAATCCATTCAAATCTAATCCACACCAACCTTGCATGACGAACAAACACGATGATACTTCCACCAATCTTGATCCAAGAAGGAATAAGGTGCTTCCCTTAATTGAAATGGGATCCTCAATGCCTTCAAAAACCCTTGAGAAGTATAGAGAAATAAAATCTACTTCAACCTTGTTAATTTGGAGAAGAAAAGCCCTAAGCTTGATGAGAAGAGATCTCTAGGATCAAAACCCTAACCTTGACGATCTTTTGAATCAAAAAGTCTGGTGTACTAGGATAAGACTTATGATGCCACTGTTTTAAGAATTTTGTCAAGGGAAAATCATTCATTCCAATAATCAAAACCCTAGCCATTTCCAAATCTATGATGAAACAGATAGTCAACTTGAGATGTCTTGAGGCCTGAGCCTGGTAACCTGAATGATCAAAATAACAAGGAGATGAAATCCATATTGGACTGTCTAACAATACAACCAAATTCTATAGCTTGGAGAAAACCATGAAGACCATAAACCTTGATCCCATCTTAAAATGCATGAATATATATGACAAAACATAATCCATAAAAAATTATGAAATCAAGAGGGTAAATTTTGGGGTGCAACAGAGATGACGTCAAGGAGAGTCATACACAAAAAGAACCACTCAAAAATATTGAATAATGAAGAAGTTACAATCATTTGAACCTGATCTTGAAAATGTCGACTTTTTAGTTAATACAGTTGATTTTCGATCAACTGAGCAATAGACTGAGCGAACTTGTGATGCAAGGAATGATATTTGATATGAGCATTCTTGAATACATATGAAGCACCATGAAAGCCACTTGATATCTTGGAAACCCAATCTTCCTTGAGAAATACAAAACCCTAGTTGTAGACGCATTGCTTAGGAGGAGAATTTGTCTGATCAATTCTTGAGCCAACTTGAGCATTTGAGAAACCTTGGGAGAATATCTTAAACGAAGAATGGGAGGGAAAATTTTGGGGTACAACAATGGTACATACAAAATGACAAACTAATCATAAGAAGAGATGAATGTGTTAAAAGAATTTAATTTTATAACAAAAGAGTTTTTGAATTTTTTAAAATAGACAGGAGATAGGGGAAAGATGCAATAAGATTTTAACCTATTCTCAAAAACATAAATTGCTCTAGATATTTAATCAAACAGTGTAACTTGATAGAGGTCATAACCATTTGTCTGAGAAATTATACAATTTACTATATAAAATAAAACAAAATTAAAATTCCTAATTTGAGTTTCTGTTACAAGATATCTTCTAACTGGTAGAAGTATCTAGACATACTCCATAAGAAAATATGTAGATTCTAACCTTGTGTATTTTGTCTATGACAAGGTCACCTTCTTCATCAATTTTTTTTCCGATGATCCACTTGGATGCAACAATATGAGTTTCCTTTGGTTCATGCTTTTGATTTAAGATATCATTTCTGGAGGACTGATTTTGCTCTTCTTGTATGTCCAGAATCCATCCGTTGTCTTCAAGTGATTCGTCATATAAGGTTGATCCAACCGAGGATATCATTTCCATATGCATTTCTTCATACTGTTCATAGGTGAATCTTGTTTTAACAGTTTGTTGATCTTTGTTTTCTAGAATTCATTCTTCAGAAGGAATCCATTTTTGCCTTTTTCTTTTCCGAATTGACAAGCAATCTGATGCTTCTAATGTATCACCATTCCTGATCACTTTATGATCACTTCCTTTTTCTTTATAACCTTTAAGTGTTATTTCTAAACCTGCAAAACTTTCACATAGCTTTGAATTTTCTGAGTTAAGCTTATCATCAATTTTATCATTGATTGATTCTTTTATAGTACGTGTTTCTGTATTGTATATTATGTAGCTTTTAGAGCTTTCAGAGTATCTCAATGTACTACACTTTTTTACTCTAGAATCAAACTTGTTCAAACTACTTCTTGTATCAGAAATAAAACAAGAACATTCAAGATAATGAAAATAAGAGATATTGGTTTTTCTTCTTCTACAGAACTCATAAGGAGTCTTTTCAAGAATATGTTTCATTGAGATTCTATTTTGAATATAACAAGCTTTTTTACAGCCTCTGCTCGTAAATGTGTAACACATATTGGTTTTGTTAACTAAAGATCTAGCTACTTCTTGCAATATCCTATTCTTTCTTTCTACCATTTTATTCCAATTAACACCATGAACCATAAAGGCTATTCTTCCTCTATCTTCGTTATCGCTTAATAATTTTTGAAAAGCTTTACCAACAACGGTCTAAGAAGATAGAGAAGCTTTAGAAAGATCCTTTCTGGATTTTGAACAATTTTTACTTAAGATTTGTTTTCAAATTTTAAAATAGAATGATCACTTTCTTTTTCACTGCTTTCTTTCTCTAGTTTATTGGATTCTTTAACTTCATGTTCATGAGCCTTCAGAAGGTTCTTGCATTTTTGTTGAAGCTTCTTATGCTTGTTCAGAGTTTCTGATAAACATAATTCTAATTCAGCATTAGAGAATTCAGAGAATACCTTTTTAGAGTCGAACTCTGTTTCTGATGAGCTTTCTTCTGAGAGAATAGTTGTAAATGCTATGTTGGCATGCTCTTCATCAGAATCTGAACTTGATGCTTCTGAATCATCCCATGTTTCCATAAGGCCTTTCTTTTTAGATTTGAAGTTTTTATTCTTGAAACCTTCATTTCTGGAGCCTTCTTTTTTTAGCTTTGGACAATCATTTTTGTAATGTTCTGGTTCATTACATTCAAAGCATATAACTTCTTCGTTGCCCCTTGAATATGATTCTGAGTAATTTCTTTCGAATCTTCTAGAATTATGTTGCCTTTTTCAGAGTTGTTTCACTCTTCTAGAGAGTAATGACAAATCATCATCGTCAAAGTCTTCATCATCTGAATCTTCTTCTTCATATTTGAGAGCTTTGAGTCTTCCTGTCTTGATCTCTTTTTCTGTCTTAGACCTTAGAGCGATGGACTTGATCTTTTTCCGAGGTTCATCTTCCTCTAACTATATTTCATGACTTCTTAAAAAACTATTCAATTCTTCAAGACTAATTATGTCTAGGTCTTTAGAAAGTTTCAAAGTTGTTACCATAGGTCTCCACTTCTTTGGAAGACTTCTGACAATATTTTTAACATGACCTACTGTTGTATACCCTTTATCTAGAACTTTGAGTCCTACTACTAACGTTTGAAACCTTGAGAACATGGTCTCAACAATTTCAACTTTCATTTTGAATGCTTTATATTTATGAATTAAAGCTAATGCTTTAGTTTCCTTTACTTGAGTGTTTCCTTCATGAGTCTTTCTTAATGAATAAAAAATCTCCTCAATTGTTTCTCTGTTAGTGGTCTTCTCATATTCATTATATGGAATATCACTAAGAAGAGTGGTTATGGATTTATAGTGACTTTTGCTTCGTCATTTCTGATCATCATTCATTTGACTCCTGGGAATAGGAATACCTTATTCATATACATGTTTCTTATAACCATATGTAATCAGATCCCAGAGATATGCATCATAACCTAGAAAGAAACTTTCTAGTCTGTCTTTCCAGTACTCAAATTTTTAACCATCAAAGATATGAGGCTTAGTAAATTAGTTATCTTTCTTGTTGTTGTTTGTATACGCAGCCATAGTGAGTTTTTCTCAACGGGATCTCTCTACACGGTTAAGTGTTTGATTTTCAAATCAATGAAGAGTCGGAGCTCTGATACCAATTAAAGGTGATAAAAGAACAATAAGGGGGGGGGGGGGGGGTGAATTGGGTTTTCTACTAGGCTTATACTTTATAAAATATTTTTCAAACTTTCTAGAAAGAATATAACTGATAAAAGACTATAAATGACGTTTTGGTTTATCCAGGTTCACAAATAACTAGGTTACTTCTATCCACCCTCTTTAGGTGATTTCGCCTTCAACAAGGACCTAATCCACTAATCTTAATAGATTACAGATGCATGGGCTACCCTCCGGTGACTAACTACAGCCGTCTAAGAATCTAACTGACACCTTAGCCCTCTCAAGTCTCATACTAACAACCTAGTCAATTGAGGTAATAATCCATTCTTAACAAAATTACATTTAATCGTGTTTACAATGTTTGCTTCTAAATAAGCAGATTAACACAACTATGAAGAACAAAGTTTCTAATACAAATAATGAGAAATAAATCTTTGTATAGAGAACTCTAAGATTAACACACAAATAATTAGCAACAACTCTTTGTGTTTAATCTCTTAATATCATAAAACAATAATGAGCAGCAACTCTTGTGTTCTTGATATTTATCTAGAAGAATATATGTAGATTTATATGAATAGTGATTCTTCTTTTCTCTTGGTGTTTCACGATATTTTAGTAATTTGATTCAATAGTGATAATAGTTAATAGTTCGTCATCTTCAAATGCTGATGAGGTCTCTTTATATAGGCTAGAGAATAAGACCTTTGATAATACGAAGACGTCGCTTTCATTTTCCAGCTACATTTACAGTATTATTTCATCACGGGAGACAACAAAGTACAATGTGTAAGCAAGTAATGGAATATTTTAAACTTATTGACTATACTGTAAACTTCATGGCTAAGTTTCTTAAGACTCTATCTTCTAATGATTTACTTCTGCTTGAAGTAGTAAGCTTGGAAGATATCTCTTGATTTTTTCTTTGTCTTCTTTTCTTATTTCTGGATTGTTTATGATATGATGAGTGCTAATGATCCAGAAGATGCTTCATTGCTGTATAGTTAGAATCTTTTAGATAGTTGAATATTTTCTTCAGATACATAAGCAATAGCTTATCTAATGAATAATATCTTCTTTGAGAAAAAGCTTTTTTGATATTTAATTCTTGAGTTGATCCTTGATAATCAGCTTTTCTAAGACGCATATCTAATGTATGGCTTCTGAAGCAACGACTTATATCAGTACATTTGATTTTGATGTTGAGTTCCTTCTTTCTGATCCCTTGAATTCTTATCTTTGGATTGAGCTAAAAGAAACGGCTTGTTGTCAACTACATCTTTTGTTGTTTGATCAAGAATTCTTTTCTTTCTTTGGAAGCATATATGTTTTCTGATCTAAGAGAGACACTTTCCTCAAAACATACTTGATTCCCTTTCTGATGAACATTCAACATTCCATAGAACTGTTGATGTTCCTATAGAAATGGTCACAATATTTCTTCTGTTGAGCGCAATGGTACTTTCTGATGATGTCTTTCTTCTAATGAATATTACTCCAGCTGAGTAAATTGGCTTGAGAAGATACCATCCTTTGATATTATCTTCTGATGGACTTTAGGATGTTGATTAGAAATGAGTCCATAAGATCTTTCTTTCTTTGATCCTTTGTTCTTATGGAATACTTCTAATGTTGAATGAAGGTGCGTATTCCATGAATTTCTTTGAGTCTTCAGAATCTTGACTTTGTCTTTAGATACATGAGCAGTAACTCTTCTGATGAGCAAATATTGACTTCTGATTTTGGAGTAGAATATTTCTCTATATGTGTTTAGAATCTTGACTTCGTCTTTAGAATCATAAGCAACATCTCTTCTAATGAACTAGTCTTGACTTCTGATCTTCTGCATTGGAAGCTTGTTTCTTGTCTCCTCTTTATTTATGATCTTAAAGTAAAAGCTTATCAGAAATTCTTTCTTCTTGGAAACTCATTGAGATTATTTTCTTGTCGAACATTAAACATTCCATAGAACTAATAATGTTTCATTAGAAATAGAACTAAATGGTTCTTGTTCTAAGTGGTCAAGTGATTTTGATGATATCTTGATCAAGACTATCCAGAATACTAACAATGTATCTGCACACTCAATGAAACCATTAGAACTAAAATTGTTCTGCATAAAATATATGCTTGTTATCATCAAAACATATAGATTAAACACATATCTAAATATTTTTCTTACAATAGTTTCTGAGAAAATTTGATTATGTTTCCTCTTCCTTTCATATGATGCATCAACTTCATCACACATGTTTAGAAATGGAATTAAGTGATTTAGATAGTCCTTTTGATTATGAATAAGAACCTTTTCACTTGAAAACCTTCTTGAGGAACTGGTTTTTGAAACTAATACGCAGGAGGATGAATAACATCCTTCAAAATCCCCATTTTCTTCAAATTTAGGGTATTGAAAGATTCCCCACTAACCGTTTCAAGATCCTCATCAGCCATGAATTTAAGCAGATTTATTTTAGTAATAATGTTAGAAATAAGTCTTCCAAAAGGAATACAATACTTCATCAATTTGTTTCCTTTATCTTTTCTTTCTTATAATATCTCGCAAATGATGAAAGAGAAGGGATAGAAGATTAACTTGAGTACCTGAAGCAGTGAAATACATAATGTATTTTTGGTCTCCAGTCAAGAAGGATGGAAAATCTTTCAGAGGTTCCTGAAGAATAGTTAAGCGTTGAACTTAAACCCATATTTTTATATGGTCATGAAGATCTTCGGTTTTGCTGGACAGTTTTGAAGAAGGAAAGATGACATTGGATAATTCAATTAAATCAGACCATTTTCCCTCGGCTTCATAGCATCTTATTCCTTTTCCATCATGATTAAGGGGTTTTGCAATGATTTATTCATTAATCACAATCTTCTTTCCTTTAACAAAGGAGACCACTTGAAAGAAGGAAGATTTGGCATGAATCCAAAATTCTTTCACAAGATGAGGATAAATGGGTCCATTGAGAAGGTTGAAGTAATTTTCCCCTCCTTAAATAATTACATCACGCAGAAGATTACAACCAATATCTTTGAGGTTTTGCAAATCAACTAGAGATTCACAAAGAACTTTTAGTTGGTTCAAACTAGTACCAAGAGTAATTTCAGGAGCATCATAAATTTGTTCTTGTATAACCTTTTGTCCTGACCCAAAATATTTCTCTAATGTTGATAAAAGATGAGGAACCAGTTTGGAATATTTTTGAGAATATTTTTGTAGAAGAAGCATTTCTTGAGAAAACTCGAAAAGTCGTTATTGTTGAGCATCCATGGATGAAGATGAAGGTTGAAAAAGGGTTTTAGGGTTTTAAAATCATTTGAAAGTGTGGGTAGAGAGGTATCGAAGTGTGTGACAATGAAAGAGGTGATATTTTATAAAGCAATTTGAAATAACTACTTAAGCATATAAGAGTACAGAGGAAAAAGTAATGATGATTTTAACCTAATCTCAAGAAGTCCCATTCCTCGAGGTGTCACTCAAACAACGCATTTAAGATTTAAATTGACAAGTGTCAAAGAAAAATCTCAACCATACGTTTGAATAGAAGGGAGTTGATATAATTTGAGTCATGAATACCAAAGGTTTTCTGAAAAAATAGATTATGATCAAGACACCTTCTAACTTGTAGAAGTATCATGACATATCTCAATAATATAACAATTGAGGTTAGACGACAAGAAATACTAACCTGAATTGTAATATATCTAACATCATTACTTTTCTCACTTGCTTTGATTCTGAATACCCATTTCAATGACGTGAGTTCCTTAGAACCTGGGTAACAAGTTTCAAACAATATTTCTGGATAATTTATTTAACCTTTCTTGCATGACCAAATCCATTCATCATGATGAATTATTTCTTGATAGGAAGTTCGTTCTACCAAATATACGAATCCTATAGGCTTTTCCTCACAATGTGGAAATCTTTTTATGATATTTCAGCTTTATCTCATAGTCACTTCTTCATATAAGACTTGACTTTTTTGATATATCATTCTTTCTGTTGAAATCCTTGTTCTCGGATCCTTTAGTCTGTTTTCCAGAACCAACTACTCCAAATCCTTCTTACTAAATTTTTTACTTTCTCAGAAACTAACTTACTCAACATCTTTAAGTTCCAGGTTTTGGAACATGTGCTTTCTTTCCATCATGTGTTGCGAGCATCCAGAGTCTAGGTATCATAATAGGTGTCTCGACTCTACTGCATGAGATATCTGCAACATACACAATCTTTTCTTTTGGTACCCAAAAGCTATTTGGTCCTTTAGAATTAGTTTTCTCGGATCTTCTAATAAACTTGGGTTTCTGTGCAATATCAAATTTTTGTGTTTGTGAAGAATGGTAATAATAAGAAAACGAAGAAAATAGTTTATCTTCCTGAATATCTTCATCATAATCATAGCCAATTACTCTTTTCCAATAATGACTAACACCATAGATCATGGAAGCCATTTTGCTTCTATCTATGTTGTTGTTCAAAAATTTCTGAAATGCCATATCATATTTGTATAAGACGGTTTCAGAAGATGGAGGTGCTTTAGAAAGATTTCTTCAAGTTTTGAACATTTTTGTTTAGAAAGATATTTTCTTTTTCTAAAATAAAATGTCTCCTTTTAAATCAGAAACTTCTTTTTCTAGCTTACCATATTCTTCAACTTCATATTCATTAACTTTTTGAGGTTCTTTTTATTGAAGCTTCTGATACCTACTCAAAGATTCAAATAGACATAATTCTTATTCAGCACGAGAGAGTTCAGAAAATTCCTCTTCTGAGTCAGACTCAATTTCTAATGTGATTCCATCTGAGGTAATGGCCATGAATGCTACATTAGGACGCTCTTCTTTAAATTCTGATTCTTTAGAGTTTGATTCATCCCATGTTGCCATAAGACATTTCTTCTTACCATTGAAGGTATTCTTCTTAAAGCTTTATTTTCTGGTACTTTCCTTCTTGAGCATTGGACATTCACTTTTGTAGTGTCCAGGCTCGTTGCACTCGTAGCAAGTTACGCCCTTGCTTGCTCTTCCTTTTGCATATGATTCTGAATAGTCTTCTCTGCTTCTGGGTCTTCGGAAGTTGTTTTTTCTTTTCTTCTAGAGTTGTTTGACTCTTTTGGAAAGAAGGGATAATTCATCTTCGTCATCAGAAGGTTCATCACCAGAATCTGAAGGTTGAGAAAAACACAAGAAAGAGGGGGGGGGGGGGGTTGAATTGAGTTTTCAAAAAAAAATTCTTTTCGAAGTGCTTTACACAAACAATCAGAATATAATCAATGCAATATAAATAAAAATAAAACTTTTGATTTTAATAGGTTCACCTTCAATAAGGCTAATCTTGTCGACCCGCTAAGGTGATTTTTCCTTAGAAAAGGACTTGATCCACTAATCTTGAAAGATTAAAATAGACTTGTAAGAGTTAGAAAACACCTTAGCCCTCTCAAGTATCCTGACTATACCCTAGTCACTTGAGGAATCAATAATAGACTAAGAGTTAGAAAACACCTTAGCCCTCTCAAGTATTCTAACTGTACCCTAGTCACTTGAGGAATACAATTCTCAACAGAATTATATTCAAATAGTGTTTACAAAAGTTCTTATAGAATAAGAAAATTACACCAATATTAAGTACAAATTGTTTAACAAAAATATGAGCAACAACTCTTTGTGTTACAACAAATAATGAAGAAGAAAAATTCCCATGCAAATAATGAGCAACAACTCTTTGTGTTTTGTCTTCTTTTCTTGAATGAACTTCACATATTGATTTTGGAAGAGTTACTGTTCTTGTGTTATAGTCTTTCATTTTTCAAATGAAACAGTTGGTCCTTTTGTATAGGATTTAAAGAGTAGACCATTGTAGTAGTACACACATCACTTTTATTTCCTGGTGCCATATCGGTAGGAAACGATCGTGGTAGACAAATAATACATAATACATCCATTTGAGTGGAATGTGTAATTGTACCTTTGTACAAACCATTCTTGCGCACATGTTTGATGATACTGTCTTCTGATGAAAAATACTTCTAATGAGAAGAGTGGTGTTAGAATATATCATCCTTTGGTTATTTTCTTCTGATGGAATTTTTTATGTAGAGAAATGCCGAGTCCAGAAGATATAACTTTCCTTTGATCTTGTCTTTTGATGGAATATTATGATATGAAGAGATGTGCATATTCCAAGTTGTATCCTAGTCTTCAGAATTTTGACTTTGTCTTCATAATTAGAAGAAGCAAGTTTTCTGATGAATGAATCTTGACTTCTCATGTGGAAGTAAAAGCTTTTCTTTGATGTGTTAAGAACCTTGACTTTGTCTTCAGATTTAGAAGCAACATCTTCTCTGACGAACAAATCTTGACTTCTGATCTTTGACGCAAAAGCTTGTTTCTGGTGCAATCTTTTTTTTCTGATCTTGGAGAAAAGGCTCTAACAAAAATCCTTTCTTCTAGAAAAACTTGTGACTTCTGAAGCAGTAGCTTATTGAGAAGTACACGTTGAGATCCTTTTATGGCGAGCATTCATCATTCTTCAGAACTAATGATGTTTCTTTAGAAGCGGATGCAATAGTATTTATGATGCGTGCTTAGTATATTTTTTATGATTCTTCAGACAACAGTCTTGAATCAATTAGAACTTCTAATCTGCACACTCAAGAAACTATTAGAAAAAAATTTGTTTACATATAATATATATGTATTGTTATCATTAAAATCCAGAGATTAATTGCAGAATCCAAATCTTGTTCTAATAATCTCCCCCTTTTTGATGATGACAAAACCATGTATTTTGATGTAACAATTTTATAAGGTAATATCATAATCGAATCAGATTTAAGAAGAAAACTTCCCCTGATTAGCATAAGCTCCCCCTGAGTATAAGACTTACAGATTTTAGAAGGAAATGATATCTGATCATTGTTTAGAAAACTCTCCCTGAGTTAAACAATCTCCCCCTGAATCTATAACTTAATACCTTATCAGGAAATTGGGTTTTCTGAGCTAGGTTAACATTGTCCAGAATTATTATTGAAGCATGTGGAAGTGATTATCAGAGTTACTTTATCAAAACTTATTTCTCCATTAGAACCTTCTAATCATCAGAGAGGTTCGTTATCATAGATTGATCTATCAGACCCTTTTAAATGTTTAAAGTTTGTTATCAAAACTCGACCTCTTAGAACATTCTATACCCTATAATTTCTTTATCATTGTTTGATCAACAGACCCTTCCAATCATTAGCAGCTCTTTATCACAACTTGATTTAATTGAACCTTTTATACTTTAGAAGTTCGTTATCAACACTCGATCTTTTAGAACATTTTATACCCTAGAATTTCTATATCAGAGTTTGATCCACAAACCCTTCCAATCATTAGCAGTTCTTTATCATAGCTTGATTTAAATAAACCTTTTAGACTTTAGAAGCTCTTTGTTCATATATCATTCTTCTGAATATACCTGAAACACATTCTAATCTCTTTGCGCGCACACAGACACACACACACACACACACATATATTCGTTAAAAATGTAAGGAATGAGATTTAGAGAGTTAGGTATGCATCATAATCATCATTATTGCAAAAATTAAAACTTGACAATATGGCCAAATCTGTAAGAGTGCTAAACAAAGGCTCTACTGTGTTGGATGATATTCTTCAATCTTGGAAGAATGTTGGGAATGTAAAGGGTATTGGTTATAATAAACAAGCTGTGAAGAATAATAGGCAAGTGGTAAAGTTTGTTCCTCAAAAGATGAAACAAGAGCATAAGATGTCAAGTCACGTGTCCCAACATCAACCGAAACATCAGAGAAGGTATTATAGTCCCGTGTATTAGCCAAGGAGATTTTAATTTTGTGGGTTGTTAGGTCATTTAAATTCCTCATGTTACAAATTGTATGGCTATCCCGACCATATGAATTATTATAGAAGAAAATATGTTCACACTGAGGCAAAGTCAAAAGGAGGCCCTCAACATGATTTGTGTGGTCTCGTAGCCTATACCTCTCTCAAAGATTCAACTAGTGAGGATTGGTATTTTGATAGTGCTTGTTCTAGACACATGACTGGTGTTAAGAAATTTCTAGTGGACATTAAACCACATGCTACTAGCTATGTCACCTTTGGAGATATGTCAAAAAGTGAAATAAAAGGTGTTGGAAAGGTGGATTATGTAGGACAACCTAGTCTTGACAATGTGTTATTTGTAAAAGGACTGACTGCAAATCTGATAAGTATAAGTCAACCATGTGATCAAAGTCTCAAAGTTAAGTTTACTCAATTTGAGTGCCTGATTACGAATGATAAGAAGGAAGTGTTTATGAAAGGAACCAGATCAAAAGACAATTGCTACTTATGTAGTTCTCCATAAACAGAATGTCTCTCAATATGCTTAATGTAAAAAGATGATGAAGTTGACATATGGCATCAAAAGCTTGGTCATCTACATCTAAAGGTATGAAGAAGATCTTGTCAAAGGAAGATATTAGAGATATTCCCAAGCTAAAGATTTATGAAGGGAGAATTTGTGGTGAATGTCAAATTGGGAAGCAGACAAGGATGTCCCATAAGAAGATCCAACCTCTTTCGACCTCAAGAGTTCTAGAGCTACTTCACATGGACTTGATCAAAAGTGACCACATGAAGGAATTTGAGAACAACAAGTTTGAGGAATTATGTGCATCTGAAGGGATTAGTCATGGGTTCTCTTCACTCGTCACTCCTTAAAAAAGTGGTGTGGTTGAACGCGAGAACAAGACTACTAAAGAGTGTGCCAGTGTTATGCTTCATGCCAAGAAATTACCCTTTTACTTTTAGGCTGACGCCATGAACATTGCTTTCTATATTCACAATAATGTGACAATCAGAACTAGAACTTTTGTTACTCTGTATGAATTATGGAGAGGAAGAAAGCCAACTGTCAAATATTTCCATGTCTTTGGAAGTAAGTGTTATATTTTGGCTTACCGTGAGCCAAGTAGGAAGTTGGATGCTAAAAATATTGAACGTGTTTTTCTAGGATACTCTACAAATAGTAAATCATATAGAGTATTCAACTCCAGAACCAAGGTGATGATGGAGTCTTCAAATGTGATTCGTGATGACTCAACTAAAGAAGATGATGTCCCAGAAGAAGTTGGGATGACTATTCCTACAGAAGATGTGATTCCTAAAGAAAATGTTACAACATCTACCACCGATGTTGCAGGCTCAAGTGTCGATTCTGAAGTTGAAGAACCTCAGGTAGATGACAAGTGACCTTCTCTCAAAATTCAAAAGGATCATCCCAAAGAGCTTATAATAGGAAATCCTAGACAAGGAGTAATTACCAGATCAAGAGAAGTTGTATCAAATTCTTGTTTTGTGTCAAAGATTGAGCCAAAGAATGTGAAAGAGGCTTTGAATGATGAATTATGGATTAATGCTATGCAAGCCGAGCTTGGTCAGTTCAAGAGAAATGAAGTCTGGGATTTGGTACCAAGACATGAAGAGACGAATATCATTATTACAAAATGGGTGTATAAGAACAAAACAGATGAAGAATGAGGTGTCATCAGAAATAAAGCCAGACTTGTTGCTCAAGGGTACAATTAAATTGATGGAATAGACTTTGATGAAACATTTTCTCTTGTGGCTCGCTTGGAATCTACCAGGTTGTTACTTGGAGTGGCTTATCACTTAAGGTTCAAACTGTATCAGATGGATGTCAAGAGTGCTTTTCTGAATGGGTACATGAATGAAGAGTTATATGTTAAACAACCAAAAGGATTTGTTGATCCATCTTTCTCAAATCATGTGTTCAGACTAAAGAAGGCATTGTATGGTCTAAAACAAGCTCTAAGGGCTTGGTATGAAAGGTTGACTTAATTTCTTGTCAATCATGGATATAGAAAGGGTGGAATTTACATGACTCTCTTTGTCAAAGAGAAGGATGGAGAGCTTATGATAGCTCACATTTATGTGGATGATAGCCGAGTTTGAGATGAGTTTGGTAGGTGAATTGACTCACTTTCTTGGATTATAAGTTAAGAAGATGGAAGATTTCATCTTTCTTTATCAAAGTAAATATGCAAATAATATTGTGAAGAAGTTTGGACTGGAGAATGCCAAACATAAGAGAACTCATGCCCCTACTCACTTGAAATTATCCAGATATGAAAATGGAGAGAGTGTTGATCAGAGTTTGTATAGAAGTATGATTGGAAGTCTTTTATATCTCACTACAAGAAGACCAGATATAACCTTTGTAGTTGGAGTTTGCATAAGATACCAAGCATAACCCAAGGTGAGTCACATCAATCAAGTAAAAAGGATTCTGAAGTATGTCAATGGTACTAGTAGTTATGGAATGTTGTATTCTCATTATTCAAGTTCCATTCTGGTGGGATTTTTTTATGTTGATTGGGTTGGAAGTGCTGTTGATATGAAGAGTACCTCGGGAGGATGTTTCTTTATGGGAAACAATTTTATTTCTTAGTTCAGTAAGAAACAAAATTGTGTTTCTCTATCTACAGCTAAAGTTGAGTACATAGCAGCAGAATGAAGTTGCTCTCAACTAGTGTGAATGAAGCGAATGTTGTCTGAATATAATGTCACACGAGATGTTATGACATTATTTTGTGATAACTTGAGTGCTATTAATATTTCCAAAAATCCTATTCAGCATAGTAGGACCAAGCGCATTGACATTAGGCATCCTTTCATCATAGAACTTGTGGAGGACAAAGTCATAAATCTTGAGCATGTTAGTACTGAGAATCATCTTATTGATATATTTAAAAAAGATTTTGATGCATCTCAGTTTATGAACCTAATGAGGAGACTTGGGACTTGTGTCTATGAAGAATTATAATAATTACTATTGGTGATGCATTTGTTGATGAGGATGCTAAGGATGGTGTTGCACCTGATGAACATTTTGCCACTACTATTAGAGAAAAAGAATATGATGGTGCATGACATTTGGTCATGGGATTTTATTTGGATCTACCTTATGATTCTGTTTATTTTGGTTTATAATTTTGTACGGTTTAATGCCCAGGATATTTTTAGTATTTTTCACCCTGTTACTTAAAATTTAGGTGCTTAAATTTTTTGCTAATATTGTCTACTTACCTTTGTCTTATTATAGTTAAAAAGAGGGAGTAATATGATATTGAGGGTTCTAGAGATGGTACTACTGCCGAGGGGGATAATTTATGATTCTCTATTGAGATAGCAAGTGTTAAGGGGGAGTCTCTGTTGTTCGGGATTAGGGTGTTGTGAAGATATATCTTGACATCATGGTGTTGAGAACTTAGGTTCTCTATTTGCTGCAACTGTGTTAATAGATTAACTAACTACTATTTGTGTCTCTGATTTGTGTGTTTCTAACCTTGCTAATGTTTTTTCCCAATGTTGTACCAGTGATATGTGTGTTTGATTTATTTTCAAACATACTTTATGATGTTTTCTTGTGCAAGGGTTATTTGGGTATTTTATCCAAAATGTGCCAAAGGGGGAGATTGTTATATCTATGAAATTATGATTCGCATACATTTTTGGTAAAACCAACTTGGAAGCAACATGTTGAACAAGATGTTCCAACTTGCAATTTTCAACATGTCGAATAAGATGTCCCAACCAAGGGGATAAGACTTCATGTCTGCAATAACTGACAATTATATTTCAGTTGATATGTTCTTTACTCAATATTCAGGGAATATTTAGTTAGATTAAGTGGCATCCAAGATTGACAGATCAAAGATTCTATGTTGGTTTTCAAAGATCTACAAAGTTCCTTAATATGGAGACATTTTAGGAAACTAATGATTGAAGACCTATTTTCTTGGAGAAGAATTTGCAGACTTTATGCAGCCTCACTGCTGCGATTTAGAAGCCCGACCCAGTCCATAATAATGTTATAAATAGACTGGTATATGCCTAGTTTTAGGTGGAACTTACATGTGTTTTGTTAGGGTTTTTAGAATCCTTATTGTTGGGTTGTAAGTTCTGTCAGATGTTCATAAGCGTTTAAGCATTGAACATTTGTGTGTCAGATGCTCATAAGTTATTAAACATTGAGTATTTATGTGTCAAATGCTCATAAGCTGTTAAGCATTGAGTATTTGTGTGTCAGTTCTCATAAGCTTTTAAGCATTGAGGATTGTGTGTCTTGGAAGAGTGACTTCTTGTTTTTTTCTCTACTGTGTTTAAAGTTGCTCCAATCGCTGAGTGTGATTGAAGAGAGATTTAAGGAGGGCCTCATACCTAGGTGTGTCTTAGGTATAAATTAATAAATGGAATTGATTACGTGCGTAGATTATAAACGAGTGTGTTTGTTATGTGGTCTACAAATTGATACTATCTAGTTAATTTCGTCTCTGGCTTGGTAGCTCCCAAAGTAGGTGTTATTGTCACCGAACTGGGTAAACATATTTGCGTGTTATTTACCTTCATCACTTTTTATTTTGTTTATACATATTTTTGTGTCATGTTAAAGTCGGATCCGATGTCTCGACATCTCTTAGGACATCCGAGATCTGACAAGCAGAATTTCAATTTGGATGAATATGTGGTGTCTGTTGAGAAAAATAAATGTGAGTTGGAAGTGATGAGAAACAAATATGGGAAAGTCCTACATTAATTAGAAATTAGAGATTGAACACTTTATAAGTGAGAGAATCCACACACGTAACACCTTAAGATTTTAGATGAATATAAGGTGTGTCTCTTACAAGGTGTGATGCTCATTAAGAAATTCCCCAATAAATATAAAAATTCTCTCTTGTGTTGACTCCTAAGTTGATGACCCAACAATGGTATCAGAGACTGGCTCAAGTAAATGACTGATTCACTTGTACCGAAAGTCTTCTACAAATGATAGTGAGTAGGAGGTATGTTCCGTTGAAAAAGTGTCAATGACAGTACAAGTGTATGTGGATGAAAGAGCTTCCACTTGAGGGTGGAGCATTTTTTATAGACACGTACTTGGTGCAGGGTGTTGAGAAAAACAAATATGAGTTGGAAGTGTTGAGAAACAAGTGCAGGGAAGTCCGACATTGATTAGAAAAGTGGAGATTGAGCACTTTATAAGTGAGAGAATCCACACATCTATCACCTTAAGATTTTGGGTGAGTATGTTGTGTGTCTCTTACAAGGTGTGTTACTCATAAAAATACCATAATAAATATAAAAATATACTTCCTCATGTTAACTCCCAAATTTATAACCTAATAGTGTCTCTTTCACTTATGTGGTTTCCCTTGACACAAATTAAAGACTCATTCATATGACCTATCAACTCTTCCCTTGTCCTAAGGGAATAACATTTCAACAATTATGATCATGTGTAAATAATTTATTCCTGCTTGTTGAAATATTAGATTAGATTTGATTAGATTTAATATTTAAATATAATTCAAGTTGTTTAAGCCAACGCCCAATTAGGGTTGTATATAAATAGTCATAATGTGTATCCTTATTTTGTACAATACAATTCATGTGAATAATATAACCATTATTTCCTTTATTATTCTCTCTTTCTCTCCTCACTGAAAAGTGCCTCACGCACTAACAAATTGGTATCCAGAGCTTTCGATTATTATTCTTGATTGAGTTTTCAAGAACTTCACATCAGAGATCGTGTTTCCAGGGCAAGTGAATCAACCACTATAAATATGGTTAGTGATAAAGGTATTATGAATTCTCTTCTAATGCTCGACGACAAGAATTGGATCTGGTGGAAAAAACAGATGCAATCCTTGTTTGGCTTCCATGAAACCCTAGAAGTGGTTACTGACGGTGTTCCTATGCTGGCTGTAAATGCAATCGACGAACAGGAAAAAGCACACAACTAGGTCAAGAAGAAAGATTGCAAGCTTGCTCATTGCATTTAGACAACAGTCGATGCAACTAACTTCGACAGAATCTTTCATGCTAAAACTATAAAGGAGGCATGGGATATTCTGGTAAAATATAATAAAGGAGGTGAGAAATTCAAGGTTGTCAAGTGTAATATGAGGGGAGAACTGACTTGGTTTTGCATTTTGATAGATTTTATCCCATAAGGAAAGGGTGAAAATAACAGGAAAGACCTTGATAGATTTTGAGTTCGGGGGGTAAGTTATGAAAAGGGAAGGTGTTAGCACCCTTTTCATCTGTAGTTATCTACGGGCTCTTAATTTCTTAGCTCACTTTAATTTGATTTGGGTATACTTTGAAAAGGTTTTGAAAATGCCAATGTAAGGCGGTCTGCTTTATAATAACCCTTGTATCATTCCTCAAGAGTGTTTATAAAGCATTTGAAAGTAGTTTTTTTAAAAGGGTGAGGTGTGAAAATTGTTTTAGTTTGTGAGCAAGCAATTAAGGGTATCTTACCCACTAAAAGGTCTTTCGTTATCCTTTTCCTTCTCCGTTAGGGATGGTGTTATTCGTACCATTAGTTGGTAGGTAGCCCCATCCATTGGATGTGAAGGGACATGCGTAGGGTCTTCGTTCTAGTCATTGAAGGCAACATATAGGGATACCTTAGCAATTCGAAGGGACTATCATCATATATTCGTAGGCAGCATCGAGGGACAAGATCATTTCTCGTAGGCAACTCGAGGGACATCGCGAGACTATGATCTTTATGATGATTTAATCGAGGGTCTTTGCTAACGTATCCCTATGTTCGAGGTACAAGAACATTGTTATTTCGAAGGCAACGGAGAGAGGCTACCCTATAGGTGTGTGTGTGTGCAAGAGTGATTCGGTTCAATTATGTTATCTTGATTAGGGTTTTCTACGTTTTGGTTTTAGATTCGGTTCAGTTATTTATACCTTTTGAAGGTGATCATGGACTTTTTGGAAAGCTCAAGATATTCTCTACAATATCTATGTTTATCATTTTTTCATTTGAAGACTTTATCTTTATGTAAGTTGCCTTGAAAAAAGGTGTCTTTTTGTTGATTTTTTGAAATGGCCTGTAATGTATTGGCTCATATCTCTCAAATGATGCACTTTTGGATTTGATCTTAGAGAGACAAAGTTGTAGAGAATTAAATTTCCTTCCAAATTAGCTTTGGTTGGGGGAAAACTGATGAAGCATGTGAAAGTTATGTTTGGTCAAAGTTTAGCTGACTCCCAAGGAAACCCTAATTTGGCAACTTTTGACTTTTGATGATTTGAGGGATTTTATTGAGGAATAATGATAAACCCTTGATAAAATGATGGATAAAACTTCAAAATGTTGATTTTTACCAAAAATATTAAAGTTTGACAATATGTTGACCACTGTTGACTTTTTACCCTATATAGTTGATTTTCCATTATTTGAGCAATTGACTAAGCAAACTTGTGATGCAAGGCTTGAAACTTGACATGAGCATTCTTAGGGACATATGTAGAGTCATGAAAACCATTTTAGGAATTATAAGTCCAATTTCCTTTGAGAAAAGCAAAACCCTAGTTGTAGGCTAATTGCTTAGGAGAAGACTTGTCTGATCAATTCCTTGAGTAATCTTGAGCAATTGAGAACCCTAGGAAGATGAGGAGACCTCTTGAAATAATTTAATTTGAAAAATGATAGGAAGAATTTTGGGGTACAACAACTGCCCCTGTTCAATCTTCTTAAACCTAAAGAATTAGATTGGGATGCTCGCCATTCGTGGTCTGAAGGTGGAAGAGGATTGAACACTTAAGTGCCCAGAAATTTGCACTCGCATGTGCCTGAAGTAACACTTTTGGTTAATTGTAATGGGAATGGGCTTAAAGATTCCATTTGGAGAGTGACAGGATGTCGTCGGAGATAGGCTTATAGATGTCATCTAGAGTAACTATTGATGGGAATGTCAGAATGAGTCTACGCCTAACTTTGTCTGAAGAGATATTTGGAATGAGTCTACACCCAACTTTGTCCAAAAGAGTTTCAGAAGGAATCTATGCTTGATTTCATCTGAATTATGTACCATAAGACATCTACGCCCGACTTCATTTAGAGGAGGTATTGGAAGGAGTCTACGCTTGACTTTTTCCCCAAAAGAGTATCAGAAGAAAATCTACGCCTTGATTTCATCTGAATGATGCATTAGAAGATGTGTACGTCCGACTTCATCTAGAAGAGGTATTGGAGGGAGTATACGCCTGACTTTTTTTCCAAAAGAGTATCAGAAGGAAATCTACGCCTGACTTCATCTGAATGATGCATTAGAAGATGTCTACACCTGAATTCATCTAGAAGAGGTATTGGAGGAAGTCTACGCCTGAATTCTTTTCCAAAAGAGTATCAGAAGGAAATCTATGCCTGACTTAATCTGAATAATTTACCAGAAGATGTCTACGCTGGACTTTTTTTTCCAAAAGAGTATCAGAAGGAATTTATGCCTGATTTTATCTGAATGATATACTAGAATGAGTCTACGTCCGACTTTTTCTAGAAGAGATATTAGAAGGAGTCTACGCCTGACTTCATTTCCAAGAGAGTATTAGAAGGAAATCTACGCCTGATTTTATTTGAATGATATATTAGAATGAGCCCGTGTCAAGCCGCATCTGGAAATGTATTAGAAGGAACCCGTGTAAGCTTTCTTTAGGATGAGCCCGTGTTAAACTGCATCTGGAAATATATTTAGAAGGAGTCTGGGTAGGGCTGCTTCAGAATGAGCCCGTGTGAAGCTGCATCTAGAATTTTTAGAAGGAACATGGGTAGGGTTGCTTCAGGATGAGCCCATGTGAAGCTTCATTTGGAAATTATTTGAGGAGGAGCCCGGGTAAGACTGCTTCAGGGTGAGCCCGTGTGAAGCTGCATCTAGAAATATTATAAGGAACCCATGTAAGGTTGCTTCAGGATGAGCCCGTGTGAAGCTGCATCTGGAAATATATTAAAAGGAACCTGTGTAAGATTGCTTCGGGATGAGCCCGTGTGAAGCTGCATCTGGAAATAACTTAGAAGAAAACCATGTAAGGCTGCTTCAGGATGAGCCCGTGTGAAGTTGCATCTAGAAATATTTGAGGAGGAACTCGGGTAAGGCTGCTTCATCTGGTCATTTAAATAGTCGCCCTAGCCTATTACGGGAATTGATCTCTGACTTGCTGTGTAAAAATTCGTCGGCAATATTCATCTGGTCGTGAACTAACCTAAAAACAAAGTTAGTTTTATGCAATGTCATGATGTATGAATGCATTTTGTAATGATGCTCTCAAAATAAATGAGAATGTCATATGCATCTTGTATGCATATGCCATAATTGATTGTAAATGATGTATGAGTGTGACATGTCGTTGGAGAGCATTGGTAGCTTCTTATAATGATGTCTTACTGGGGACAATAAATCCTTGGCTGTCGTTGGATATGAAGAAACTGATTCTTCAATTTCTTCTGGGAATAATTTTACTGGAGATTCTCGTCTTCTATTTAGGGATACTCTGCTGGGGATCTTCGACTTCTACTTGAGGATAGAAATAATCAAGGAGAGTTCGTTGCTCGCTGTTTGCTGAAAGAATTGATTTTTGCATATCCTAGCTGGGGACAAGAGAGGTGGGTGCTACCTGACTAAGTTTTAGGCATTGTAGCAAATTCTATAGGGGATGGAAACCATGGTCAGACCCTGCTGGAGGGAAGGAGAGGACTCCATGGGGTTGGAGAAATAGACTCCACTAGGGAATGAAACTCCTATAAATAGTGTTAAGGAAATAATTTTTGTCGAGGATTAGTATTTCATAGGCTGTGCTGAGGAAGTTTTTACCGTATACTGGGGGAAATGATCGGATCTTCCTATCTGTTGGGGAACCTCTTGGGGAAGATGGTCCTGTTAAGCTGTCGATCAGATATATGGAAGTGAATTGCTGGAAGATTTCCCAAATTAGGTCTGACTTACATATTTAGGCTTACTGAGGTATATGTCTCTGTTAAAGACGAGCTTGTGAAGGTAGCTCTATAGGGATTGATCTATGAAGGTTTGTGGATGAGTTGAACATTATCTCAACTTTTAGAGCCCTTGGTAAATGCTGATCAGGGTGATAAGTCTTCTACTGATAGATAAGTGATGAGATAACGGGACATAGTCATACGCTTTAATCCCTAACTTTTTCCTAGACCACCTTTTCATGTTTTCAGTCCATCAGGATACTTATTTTCCCCAATCCTCCTTTTTAGGTTTTCGACTTGTCAGGTGTATAATTTTTTATATCCCTAATTTTTGCCCGAAACCTTTTGGTTCGTCGGGATGCCCTTATTCTTACCTAGGCCTGTCGACCTAGCAGGTCTCTTTTACACGTAGTATTTTTTTTGATTATGTCCTCATTTACAGGGTGCGGAGAATTTTCATTGTAAGTGTTGTAGCATGCCAGACAATGTTTTCTTGATTGTACGTGGCCCTTTGCTGGAACTCATGTTCAATTCCCCAAGTGATTCAGATGAAGGTCTGCCCCTGGCTATTCGGAAATTTTGAGAGATTCCTTGAATCTTGACTTGACTGCCCCCATATCAGTTTGACACCATGTCATGCCCCTTGATTATGAAAGGCCTGTTACTGGAAATGTCTTTCCATCTCAGGTGATTCTGTTCATTGAGAGGATTTATGTTCACTGTATATTCGTCATGCAAATTTCTCTGTTGTCGAACAATTAGTTATATGCAAACAGTGGTATTAAAAATGCAAAGCTTATGTCTGTCTTGAAGTTTTGAAAATTATTTTTTAGTAAAAACAGAATTTTGTAAAAATATGAGTTCAACTCGGGTTTTATAGTAAGCCTTATAGGAGTCAGAATACCTTTTGTAACAGTATGCTTTCGAACTAACCTATGCTTCAGTTAGGACTTTTAAGGGTTGTAATATGGTCTGGTTCACGATTTAAGAAGCAAAGGAAAAAGGCTCAAAATTTATTTGTTCCCAACCCGTTCTCTGTGATGTTCTTCAGCCCTATACTCGGTTAATTGTGCATTTAGATTCCAATTTAGTCTGTAATGATATTTTGGTGATGGTTCGGATACTGGAAGTTTATTTGAGAAGGCAGTCATTTTTTGTAACATTTTTTCTTTTGTTGAGGATTTGTAGCGACTTCTTTTGACTAGATTATCCCTAATTTTTTCCTGAACTATTTCTTCTGTGATTACAGTCAGCGGGATGCCCCCGTTTTTTTCCTAAGTCTCCTTCATAGGTTTTGACTTAGCGGGCTTTTCTTTTGAGAGATAATGACTGCCTATTTTACGGGGAACCATCATCGTCTTTTGATTTAGAAGGAAGTCTTCGATACTATTTGTTGTATATGTAGTGAAAGCTTGCGACTGAATGTGCATTTGGATTAACTGACAAACTACCCTACCCCATGTTATGATTAAAGGTTTCAATTTATGTGAAAAAGAAAACTCCTACTTCTTAGGCTCAAAGGGGTTGATTAGGGATTATCTTCCATATAACTCCAATGTTTAGGATTTGAAACAGCGCATGTACATTGTCAGCAAGGTCTGTTCAAAACCATAATGTAGAGATTATGGTATCGTTTTTTCCATCCTCCCTCTAAAGGCTTATAGCTTTTAATCGAGATTTGAACATCACAAAACAAAGTAAGAAAAAGTTTAAATATAGTGAAAATGAATTAATTAAGACAAACATGTGAAATGCATTAATGGGAAAACCAAAGTTTAACATGACAGTAATTGTTTAAACAAACAAAGAAATTAAAAATGAAAATTCGAATGAAGAAGCTTTCATCGTTAGCAGTAGGGGAGATCCAGTTATTCAGGTCGTTGCTGCTATCGATATCTTCCACATCATTAATCTGATCGTAGTTACGATTCGTCATGGGAGAGGTGATCATGTTGGGAGTCTCAGGAGGATCGAATTTAATCTCCGTGTCAATCATATTTTGAATCTTGTATTTTAGTGCCCAATAATCGTTAGTATCATGCCTAGGACTGTCAGAATGATAGGCACACCTTGCATCAGGATTGTAGTTAGGAGAAGAAGTTTTGGGGTTTGGATGAGATTCTATCAACGTAATCAGATTAATCCTCAACATGTGATGCAATTCTTGAGACAGCGGCATGTTGATTTTGGTAAATTTTCTCTTGGCCTCGTCTTGCCTTTATTGAATACCCCATTGTTGTTGTTGTCGCACTGGTGCAAGATTATAGATCAGAACTGCCCCCACAAATTGGTTGTGGTTACTCTTATTATGACCCTTCTGGCCGTACATGGCATTGGACTCTTTATTCCCATTGTATGTCTTCTTTTGAGTATCGAAAGATGTAGCCACTTGGATTTTACCACTTCTGATTCCAGTCTCAGCATGTTCCCTCGTCAATATCAGTTCAGTGAAACCGACTGAAGAACATCCAAGTAGGTGGTTATATAAAGGACCTGCCAGCGTGCTCATGAAGATGTCAACCAATTCCATTTCAACTAAAGGAGGTTGAACCCTGCCTATAAAGTCTCTACATTTATGAGCATACTCCTTAAAGCCTTCGTTCGGGCCCATAGTCATACTCTGTAATTGCATGCAAGTTAGTGTAAGGTCAGCATTGTATTGGTATTGTTTGTAGAAGGCAACAACCAGGTCTTCCCAAGTATTTATATTGGTTCCTTCCAGTTGATAGAACCATTCTAATTACTTCCCCGATTAGCTTTCTTTAAATAAGTGCAACCATAACTTTCTATCAGCATTATGGGGTTGAATCTTCTGAACATAAGACCTCAAATGAAGTTTAGGACAAGACACACCATCATATTTGGCAAAGACGGGGACTTTGAACTTGTGAGGGATAACAACCCGTGAGATAAGACCCGGGTCTTTAAAATCCAACCCAGGAACTCTCTGGATCTCCATGGCATTGAGACGATCTTCCAGCTATTTGTATTTGTCGTCAGCTAGAGGATATTGTTCATCTAAATATTCCTCTTCTTCTTCATCAGGACCCTGGTTGTTATTCTTCTCAACCTTCATACTTTTATAATCTTCCTCTTGGTTATCATTTTCTTCTTCAAACTCCAAAGCTCGCTTGACCGGACCTTTAAGCCTGCTACCCATGTTGAGAGGATGCCATCTAGTTTCTTGATTTTCTCCTCCCTCTCCTTAATGATAAGGGCCTCCAGCTCTTCCTACCCCTTTGCTAGATTCAGGAACATTTGCTGAAATTGAGCATTCTGAGCTTGAAGTTCTTTCACAGTTTGTTCGAGAGCCATCTTTTACTGAAATAAACAGTAAGATGAGAAAACCTGTTTGTGAGGAAAACCTGTTATATATGACATGCATGATATGTAAATGCCATGTTTTCAAGGACCTTATGAGATTTAAATTTGTTAACCAAAAGGTAACAAAAACAAGATTTTTATTAGTAAGTTCATGTTAATACAAAATATTACAAAGAAATAAATTAAAAACTCTTAAAGTTTTAGTTTTCTCGTGGGCGCCTCCTCTTTGTGTTGACATATGCGTTGAGACTATGCTTTTCATGAAGTTGCTTCGTCAGCTCCAACACTTTCTTCTCACTTGCATAGAATTGAGTCTCAAAGGTGTCTCGTTCTTCCTTGAATTGAATCCAGGGCTTCTAAAATTCTTCAAGGTCAGTAGGCACGTCTGGATGAAGGATGGTGTGAGAAACGTCTCCTTCGACAACAGGCTCCATGATTACTGGTAGGGCAACAAGATATGGCATCATAAGGTTTTGGGCACGAGCTCGTACCCATTTGAGATATGGCTCCAGAGGGACGGAGTTCTTATGCCCTAGAGTCTTGCTATCAATCTTATTGACCATACCCCAAGCACAGATAAATATTTGTCAGTAATCTTGAAGATCATTGTCATAGTCGAATACAACACCCAGGATAAGCATATCATGAGGACCGTCTCTTCGAGCATAACCAAACTGAGGTAAAGCTAGTGAAGGGTTGTAAGTAACACCCCCCATTATGCCCAGGAGTGGCACATTAGGGAACTCTCCACAATGGTCAATAATAATGATTTCTTCCTGGGATCGGGAACACCAATAAATGTCTAAATAAGAGAGTGACATTATCCTTTGAAACCACCTCAAACCTTATTTGTTATTCATTATCGAGCGGGGGAGGTGTGAAATAAACCACCTAGATAGCAAAGGTATACAACACATGAGAGTTCCTTGCTTCCTCATGGTACGAATGTGAAGAGAATGCAGAATATCTTCGAGTAAAGTAGGCACGTGATTATGAGTAAGGAATATCTTGATGGCGTTTACATCTATAAGTTGGTTCGGATTGGGGAATAGTTCCAAACCATATATTAGTAAAGCCAAAACATCTTCGAAAGCATGAAAACTCATGGCATCTAGAAACAAATGAGATTTCTCCATCATAAATTTTGCAAGGAGACATTTAACCCCACTCATGGTTTCCCAATTAGATGCAATGTCAGACGGTTTCAGGAGCAAGGTTGTGGAAATATCTTCAGGTCTTGGATCTTTCTCTAAACCACTGAAGGGTATTTGATCGAGTATAGGAACCCCATGTAACTTAGAGAACTCTTCCATTGTTTGCACCAACTGATAATTGGGGAAAGTAAAGCAATGGTGTTTAGGATTAAAGAACTCGAATAAAACACTCATTGTGCCTTCTTCAAAATCGGAGATAACCAAACTGAGAAAATGACCATGTCTTTTATTGGACTAAGAGCTTTCGGAAACCTCTGAGAACAATTATTTGAGTTTGGAAAGTATTCCCATGAGTTTGGAAGAAATTAGAAAAAGATATTAAATAGCAGTTACATAATATTTTTGATGATTTTATTTATAGAAAATAATTAAAGTGATAATAATAACTAAACCTATATTCTAATTAATTAAAAATTAATTGTGAAATAAAAACAAATTTAATTTAATTAAAACAATTTTTATTGGTAAAAAATTAAATTAATTAATTAATTAAAACCTAAATCTAATTTTTAATTATTTTTTTCCAGATTTTTCATGGACTTTTGATTTTAATTAAAAAAAGTAATTAAATTAGTTAAGAAAAAGAAAAAATAATTAAAAAAAAAAAGAAAATTGAAAAGTTAATGGAACCCTCCCTCCCTAATTCAAGGGCTACGAATCCAATGGTAGGGTTTTTTTCTCTTGAATGTGTCTGTAAAGAGAGATCTGAAGAAAATGAATTTCTATGCCTTAAAAATGGCATAGAGAGATTCATGCATCAAAGCTTGCATGTGATACGTCAAACTCGTCCTAAATCATATCTTGAACACATTTGGGCTCGTCAAACACATTAGTAATGCATGGAATTTAATATTGAATTCAAAGAAAAAACACAAATCGGTGGAGTTTGAAGCATGAGTTCTAAGCACCAAATCTTCTGGTTCTTGGGCTGGACGTGTTCCTGAGGACTTCAAGAAGATGATTCAATCCTCGATTTGGACTGAAATGGGCTGGAAATTGGAATATGAAGTTTTCACTTTTCTTGAAATTGTGCATGCTGAGCCTGGAGATCCTTGACAGTTTATTCAAGGGTGATCTTATACTGAAATAATCAGTAAGTAAATGAGAAAACATGTATGAAATACCTATAGTGTAATGATGCATGATATATAAATGCAAATGTTTTCAAGGATCTTAGGAGATTTAAATTTTCTAGCCAAGAGGAAACAGAAACAAATATTTTATTAGTAAGTTCAAAATTACAATTGCCTCTTAGGCTTACAATGAAAACAAAAGGGTCTCAAAAAGATAACAATATAAACTCTTAAAACCTAAGACTCAAGTCTCCCACGGACGCTTCCTATTTGTGTTGATGTATGCATTAAGACTCCTCTCCTCATGATGTAGCTTGGTGAGCTCCAACACTTTCCTCTCGGTTGCATAGAATCGAGTCTCAAAGGTATCCCGTTCTTCCTTGAGTTGAATCCAGGACTTCTGCAATTCTTCAAGGTCAGTGGGCATGTCTGGATGGAGGATGGTGCAAGAAACGTCTCCTTCGACAATAGGCTCCATGATCACTGGTAAGACAAATGGGTATGGCATCACGAGGTTTTGAGCGTGAGCTCGTACCCATTTGAGATAGGGCTTCATAGGGATGGAGTTCTTCTATCCTAAAGCCTTACCATCAATCTTTCTTACCATACCTTAAGCATGTATAAACCTCAGACGATAACCTTGAGGATCATTTTCACAATCGAACACAATACTCTGGATAAGTGTGTCATGAGGATCATCTCTTCGAGCATAACCAAATTGACGTAGAGCTAGAGAAGGGTTGTAAGTAATACCTCCCCTAATTCCAAGGAGTAGAACATTAGGGAATTCCCCAAAACGATCAATGATAGTGATATCCTCATAAGACCGGGAATACCAGTAGATGTTTGTATGAGAAAGCGACATTATTCTTTACGACCATCTCAAACCTTGTTCATTCTTTATTACTGGTCGGGGAAGGTGCGAAATAAACCACCTGGATATCAGAGGTATACAACACAAGAGAGTTCGTCACCTCTTCATTGTACGAGTGTGAAGAGAATGCAGAATGTCTCCAAGCAAAAGTAGGCACAGGATTACAAGCAAGAAATATTTTGACGACGTTCACATCTATGAGTTTATCTGAATTAGGGAATAGTACCAACCCATAGATTAGAAGAGCCAAGATCTCCTAGAAAGCCTGAAAACTCATATAATCCAGAAATACTTGAGCCTCTCTATAAAAAATTTATCCAGGAAACCTTTGACTGCACTTCTCGTTTCCCAATTAGATACAATATTGGATCGCTTCAGATGTAAGGTTGATGCAATAACTCTTGGTTTCGGATCTTCCTCTAAACCGGTGAAGGGTGTCTGATCAAGAACAGGTGCCCCAAACAATTGAGAGAAATCTTCCATTGTGGGTAACAACTTATAATCTAGAAAGGTGGAATAATGATGTACAGGGTCAAAGAACTGGAATAAGACACTCATCATGTCTTCGTCAAAACCTGGGGTAACCAGACTGAGTAGTCGACCATGCCTTTTGATGAATGGAGAACTTTCGGGAACCCTTGAGACTAACTCTTTAAGCTGAGGAGGTACCCTTACAAAGTTGACCCGGATAGTATTTCTGCGAGCGGAGGCCATAGCCTGCAAAACAGAACAAAGATAAATCTCTTAGTCCTTGAAATGGTTAGTGAAAAATGATATGGTATGATGTCATGATGTTATGATGTCATGTTCGAACAATTAATCATACACAAACAAAACACACAAGGCCTTAGGTTTAAGCTTGCTTGGAGTTTGTAGGTAAGTACCCTCTTGAAGTTTTAGTTGGCTCAATCTGTCTTAAAAGAAGTAATCGGGTTCTAGGAACCTCAATATCACTGATCTTTCTCCCAGGCATTGTTTCAACACAAGCATTTGATTTGTGACCGAAATATCCCTAGAGTCTGATATCAATGAATGTAGCATCGAGTATCAACCAGCTTCAGTCTGCGTCAAATCTGGCTATCTCACTACTTTATAATGGCTAAGTTGTGTCAATTAAGGTTCTACGGTTAGTTAGTTCTTTTTGACACCATGCGGCAGCCCAACATTCTCCTTGACTTATCTCAAGGGACACCGGCACCAACCAATGTGTCACACTAACGTAGCCATCGCTTCAACCGTATCGGTATACGCCATACAATCTTCACGATCTATTGCTACTTACCTTAAATGCCCAGATCCGGGTATAGGATCTTTACAAAAATAACCCTAGTAAAACCCTAAAATATAAAGCATATAAATCAAGCAAAGCATTTACAATGTGATCTAACTCTTAAGGTAACCCCACTTTAGTTGTCCCCAGCAGAGTCACCAGTTCTGTAATACGGTGGGAGAACTGAATTTTTGGTTTTGTATTTTATCGCAAATGTTGCGGATAGCAAGAGTCGCCACCTACTTTTCTTTTATCCAATAAAGAAAAGGGAGAAAAGAACAGGAAAGACCTTTTGAGAATTTTTTGAGTAAGGGGGGTAGGTTATGAAAAGGGAAGGTGTTAGCACGCTTTTCATCCGTAGTTATCTACGGGCTCTTAATCACTAGCTCACTTTTGAAATGTTTTGTGTTTGTGTAAGTTTTAAAATATTTTAAAAAATTCCTAAGTGCGGCAAACTTTGTAATGGTTCTTGTATCGTTGAGAACACATACAAAGTGTTTTTTTTGAAAATATTTAGAAAAGTGTGTATGTGTAAAAAATGTTTTTGATTTGTGAGAAAGCGACTACGAGCTATCTACCTACTCAAAAGTTTTTTGTCTTTTCCTCCTTTCCCTTAGATAGAGCTATCTTACCATTAGTTCGTAAGAAGCCCTATCATTGGATGTTTGAGGGACGGGCGCGGATCATTGTACCATCATAAAGGCAACTCATAGGACACTTTAGCAATTGTCGTAAGTGACTAAGATTGTTTACCGAGGTAGCATCAAAGGGTCATCGAGGGACTACGATCTTTTAATCGAATGGTCTTTACTAAAGCATCCCACAATCGAGGGACATGACTATTTTTTATTAGAGGCAACAAGTGAGGGTCACCCTAGAGGTGCGCGTGTGCGAAGTATGTTGTGTTTCAGCTATTTTTGTCTTGGATTTATGGTTATCTAGCATTTTTTTAGTCTTTGTCATACAATCCTACTAAACTAGTAGTTATATGTACATAAATAATTATAAGTGTGGAAAGTAAAATGCAGGAGGGTAAAACCTACACTATTACAATGCTTCGGAGATGGGGAGTACAAACCATAAACACTACAATAAACTTGCATTTTAGCGTCAGCCAAAAATCATCGTTAACAAGTAAAAAACCGACGCTAAATGCCTTTAGCGTCGGCTTGGCGTCGGGGTCGAGACGAACATGCTAAAGGTGGAAGTAAACCATAACGGCCAGCCTTCGCTACATGTAGCATCGACTACGACAATGTTAACGAGACGCTATCTTATCAAAACCGACATTACATTACAGAATTGTTTTCATTTAGTGTTGGTTGTTGTTGATGCTAACATTTATTTAGTCGCGGTTTAGAAGGCCACTATAATATTTTTTCCCAAATAGCGTCGGTTTATTGGGTCAGTTAAATATTATGTTCAATGTATTAGCGTCGGTTATGTGGGCTACTATTTCTAAGGTCCAACATAGGTCATAAAGAATGCTACATAGCTAAAGTCGTGCAATGTAGCGTAGCTCAAAGTCGACGTTAACGGTCTATTATGTTGTTTAGAAGCATCGGTTTTAGCCGACCCTATTATTTATTTATTCTGGAAGTTCTATTTTATATTATATATAACTATTTAAATCCAAATTAATTCTACTTGAAATTTAAACCTGTTTTTGTAATTCAAACTATTCATTGATATATTATCAGAAAAATCTCAACACAAGATAACAAACTTCCAAAAAACTACGATATTGCTACATTAATTAACATGTCATAGTTACATCAAAATATTGACACAATATATCAAACTAGTTCTCATCCACAATTTTATTACATAAAGATGTCAAAGTTACATCAAAATACCAACACAAAATATCAAACTAGTGAAAATCCACAAAACAAGTTTTAAAACTAAGAAAAAGACAATGTCAACATCCATCACTCGTTCCCTCTAGATCCAATAACTGACCATCAGAGCCATCATCATAATGATCACTAGCACTAGGATGGACACTAGAAGGAACAATGGAAGTACCCACCTGACCCGACTGCCAAGCAAACAATTATTTATAAAATTCTTCAAATTTCCTTTTCAATTTTGCTGTCTCAGCCATAGCTTCTCTTGCATTCGCATTCGCTTCGTCTGCACACGCATTAGCTAATGCAGCCTCTTCACATGCTCTAGAAGCCTCTTCTCTAGCCATCTCAATGGCTTGGCTCTCTGCTTCTCTATTCGAGTTTTAAATGGTCACTTGTGTCAAGTAAGACACTCCATATTGTATATTGACTGCCATTCGGGAAGTTCTATAACATCAGCCTCGTGACTTACCGCCGACAGCTTCTTTCCATAATTGTAGTTTTTTCAACCCATCCACATTATTATTATTTTTGGTGGCTTGTGTTAGACTATTCACATAATCATCCTGTACAACACAATGTAATAATTAGGACATTCCAATAAGCTTCTCAAAACAATAAGATATATGATAATGTAGCAGGTCTGTAGCAGTTCATAAAGTTATACAAGTACTCATCTTTGATTATACAAGTACACTTAGATATATGATAATTGAAACAATGAGACAATAAGCTTCCTGTAGCAGTTCATATAGTTATACAAGTACTCATCTTTGATTTTGCTATTTTATAAGCTTCTTGTTACACTACAGGAAATAATTTAACAACATTCATTCCAAACATTGGTCAAGGTAGTTTTTAGGATTTACTATTAGTATTCAAACCTCCTATTTCAAACCTCCTATTATATTCCCCAATACCTTACTTAATCTGTTGGTAATCACCTTTTAAATTATTTTGTAGATTGTAGAGAAATATGATATAGACCTATAGTATCCACTTCTTTTATCTTCTTTCATCGTAAAATATCATCCACAATGAAAAACAATGATAACAAAATGAATCAACTATTTCAAATCAGGAATTGAAAACTTAATAATAATGATAATGTCATACCCCAAATGTGTCCGCCTTAGTGCTACCGTCAAAGTTATTTTCGAACTTGGGTTTTATAGAGAAGAACAAAAATAGGGGGAGGCGAGAAGACTTTATACAGAGAAATAAGAGGGAGGATACAAACAAGACGAAAAAGAAAAGAACAGAGAGAGCTTGCGTGAAGGACACCGAAGAGAAAATAAACTTGTTGTTGGTTGAATATCCAAGAGAAGGATGATTGGGGTTTCATTATCTGAAACTATAATCTTTGTTGATTCGTCGCTGCACCACCTTCAAGATCCACCGCAACCTGCAAAAGCAAAGGAGATCAGAGATCAATACTAAATCAAGAACATTCAAAAACAGAGAGCAAGCGAAATCGCGAAAGGTTAACCAGACTTAGCGTTTTTATTTGGTTGATTTGTTGTTATTTTTGGGATTTGGGGGGTTTTGGGGGTCAGATTCATGTTAGGGTTTTGGTAAAGTGCCGCCGGTGGTGGTTTAGGAATTAGGGTTAAAGTGAGAGAGAGTGAAAGGGTTTGTGTGTACGAGAGAGAGGAAGATGAATAAGTGGAGTTTTTTGTAACAACAAAACAATGTAAATGAATAAAAAACAAAATGTAATCTGTTTCAATTCCATGTGTGCTGGCTCACAATAATTATCATACTCCCTCGAAATCCTCCGCGTGATCATGATCGGACGGCTACAGGCTAAGTCCTACCTTATTTTCCATACACCCTCGTCCACGTAATCCATCCTCCTAAAGACACCTCCCTGATTTGCTTGTTAGTTCAAAATCGCACCCCCTAGGTTTAACTTAATTAAATCTTTTTTTTTCTATTATCACTTATTTTCTATTTTTTATAATTATTATATTTTAATATTTTTTATTATTATATATTATTATAATTACTTAATTTCTTATTATTATTATTTATAACTTATTATTATTATAAATTTTATTTTCCAGTTATTATTATTATATTTCATTTGCTATGTAAAATTATTTATTTCTTACCCTTGTATGAATAATCTTATTATTATTTATATATTAACATATGAATTATTTTTATGAACATTATTTTCTATTATTGCATTAATATATTTTTTGTCATGCATTAATGAAGATATTTTCGCAGTTAATACATTTAAAAAATACTAACCAATCTCAAACTATTTTTCGCAATCAACTAAACTAATCAACTATTTTTTGCAAAAAGGGTTTCAAACAGATTTTGACTCACTGCGCATTCAATCAAAATCTCTGCAATCACTACTCTCGACTGAGTGCGAGGTGATTCAAAATATGTTTGCAAACCTCTAAAAAACATCAACCCCATACGAACTACGAATTGGGAATCTGATTCCTCATAAGAGGATACGTAGGCATACGATCTAAAATCATGGCGAGTCTTTCTAATTAAAACTTAAATCCTGTTTACCCCAAACCTAAATCTAGATCCTAATATCCTTGTGAACAAGGTAGATGAGAGGTGCCTAACACCTTCCTTTCGTCTAATTCAGTCCGAAACCTAGAATATTTGTCTGTGAATTAGGGTTTTCTGTTAGATTCCCTTCCCTAGGGATAAAAACTAATAGTGGAGGCTCTGATTAAAAAACCAGTCGCAACAGCTGGCGACTCTGCTGGGGAATCTCAACCTTAGGTTTTAGGTTTTATTTTGGGTTTTTATTTATTTATTTATTGCATTATTTATTTATTACATTATTTATTTATTGCATTTATTTATTTATTGTCTATTCTTTTACCATTATATATTTATTGTGTGACCGGACTTTTATTTCAAAAAATATTCTCAAATAACCTTAGCAAGAAGGTTCATCTACTAGCTTAGGAGGTACATCATCCCTGTGAGTTTATGTGACGACTTCGCCTAGAGTAGGTGAACTTCTGAAAAAGGAATACTTATCGAGAGATATCCTCTTGACGAGTAGGACTTTGGAAGGTCACCCATGACTTTTTGTAACGACCATAACCCAAAAATCTAATGACGAGACCTTTCACGACTTTGAGACAAAAGTCTCAGTCTGTAAAGAGGCTCCACCTAAGGGTGGCCCATATACCTTTTCCCTCTGGTGTTATTCATGGAACCCTTAAAGAAGCCATCTTTTGGGAGGGTAGATCAATTGTAGGTCAAGATTAAGGAACCTACCTTCTAGGGGTGCTTATCACAAAATCCTGTCACTCAACCTTACACCCACGCATTCATATATTTCATGTATTCTTCATACATTTATCATATATTCGTCACCCATTTCCTTGTCTTATTCACGGGGTACCAAAAAAGAATAAAATCAAGATCTCGGTGACTGTCTTTAAAAATGGATACCGAAGGAAACAACTTGTCCGCCTCAACATGCCAAACATGCCTGAAATCAAGGCCACAAAAGGGAAATAACATGCTGAAGACTTCTCAAATTTTGTCCAGCAACTGGGGATGGTTTTAAGATCAGATACCCGTAGGCGCACCTTGAAGACTTATTTCCTTTTTGCTTGATTTCACGCAAATAAAGTTTTGGTTTAAGATTGTAATATTTTTAAATATCTGAATTAAGTTACCTTCAATAAGGGCATTTTGTTTCCACATCTGGTTTGCGTATCTATATTAAGGATAGTCACCAAGTAAAATAATAAGCAAAAGACAGATACATACCCAAGTGAATAGGACAGTTGACCCCTTTCATATTCATACACATTCATTCGCACGCATGAATTCACGAGCACTCGCATATCATGTCAAAACTCATTTTTCAAAAAAACATCTCTCCAGTTGAACCATTGGTAGAAGAAGGTCTCCACCTCCTTGGCCTTCATATCAAACAAAGGCCTACCAACAGAAAGCAATGGAGAAAATCGAGGAAACTCAGGCTGCATTCAAAGAGGATCTCGACCAAGTAAAGGGTGATGTCACTTCAATGAAAGGGGATCTGAGTCAAGTTCTCCGAGCTTTGAAAAACATTATTGACAGGCAAGACCAAATTCCCATGGCAGCTTTCGAAGAAGTAGCCCAAACTATTGGTACATCAAGCGGTCACCAACCAAGGAAAGAGCCAGAAGTAGGACTCCCAAAGTTCGTCATGGCCCAACAAGAAGCTGAAACTGAAGGGTTTGTCCCACCTCCGCCAAAAGTAGGGGCATCTCATACCCTACAGATTCCGACCAATGATGTAGATAATTACTTGGACCTGCAATACGGAGACCACGACCCAGAGGATGCCAACTAAATGCCCTCAAAGATGACTGATACTCATGTTGTTGATAATCCACTAATGATGAATCAGTATAAAGCTCTGGAGAAAAGAATAAAAGTTGTGGAGGGTTTCGACACTTCGAAATAGACGCTCTCGAAATGGGCCTAGTTCCTGATGTGGTGATCCCACCGAAGTTCAAAGTACCTGACTTTGAAAAATACAAGGGGCTCACTTGTCCAAGAAATCATCTCTTTATGTATTGCGGGAAGATGCATGCCCATGCCCATGATCAAAAGCTGATGATTCACTATTTCCAAGATAGCCTGAGTAGGGCATCTTCAGACTGGTATATGCAATTGGAGAGAATCATATTCAAACCTGGGAAGATCTTACTAATGCTTTCCTAAAGCATTACAAATATAACCTGGACATGGCGCCTACCCGCATGCAACTCCAGAATATGTCCCGGAAGAAAGAAGAGTCCTTCAAAGAGTATGCTCAGAGATAGAGGGAATTGGCATCCCGTGTACAACCACCACTGCTGGAAAAAGAGCTCGTAGACATGTTCATGGGAACCTTACAAGGGTTGTATTATGAAATGATGGTTGGAAGCATCTCTTCGGGGTTCTCAGACCTAGTAACCATCAGAGAAAGACTCGAGACTAGGATAAAGAGTGGGAAGATATCAGGGGGACTGTCAAATGCTCCCTAAAATTCAAAATGGCCTGCTTCAAACCTCCCCAAAGGAAAAGAGGAAGAAATTAATGTTGTAACACCACAACCCAGGATTCAACAACCATTAGTGATCCCCCCTGGGGCAGCAGCAAGGCAAAAGGCCACCCAGGAAATTTGATCCACTCTCGATGCCACCCAATCAGCTATTACAACATCTAGTTAAGGCATCCTTAGTGGAACTCAAGCCTCTAGCTCCTCCAGTCGGGCCACTCCCACGAAGATACGATGCCAACGGTAGATGTGAGTATCATGTTAATTCTCCTGGACATACTAAAGGAGAGTGTTGGCCATTCAAACACAAGGTGCAGGATTTGTTAGAATCTCAAGAAATCACCTTCAAGAAGCCCAACATTAAATCAGACCCTACGCCTTCCAACGATGGGCTAACAATAAATGCAATTGGAGTAGTCACTGACTCTAGGGCAAGCAGACTAGCAAAAACCCCGATAAAATCATATTTGTTGGAATGTGGACTCCCACTAGGACACAATGAAGCTTTCGAAAGAGCTCTACAAAGGCTAGGGGACTAGGGGATAGTCCAGTTCGGACAAAACTCTAAAAGAAAATGTAAAGCTACTCTGAAGGGCGAAGCACATTTTCCTCCAATCCACGAGACCTTTGTCAATAACAGAGTAATGCATGGCAGACATGTGGCGAAGATATCCAACAAGGCCAACACCAAAGGGGGAACTGAATTCATCCGAGAATGAGCCCTAGGAGGAAAACTCAAAAGATGGACGGTCGTGGAGATTCCTGAGATATTTTCTTTCCTAATTAATTTTTCTTGTTTTTGAAAGAACCTATGTCAAGCCCGAGACATAGGGGTTGCTTGTAAGGGTTTCCACGTTTTGTTTCAAACAATATTTATGATTAATGAAAGTTACATTTTGATTTCAATTAAGATCCCTTTCTTTCTCTTGCATTTATATCTTAAAGTTAAAAATGGCAATACTTTCTCTGCATATGCATTTTTAAACCTCATATACTAAATCTGCACCAAAACATGTTAACTGTGAAAATTCATGCCCAAATCCACCGATAATGCTACTGTTGCGATCCGATATAATTTTTATGCTCCTATCAACCAAGCTAAAAAGGAAAATGTTAAAGATCTTGAACTCTCTGAGAAAATGGCAAGGGAAATAGAGCAAAAGACTGACAATGTACAACCATATCAAGAGGCTATTAAGACCTTTAATCTGAGCACAGGGGAAGACCCAGAAGAAACCAAGCTAAGGGGCCATATAAAGAGCGGAACCAAGTTATTGGGAATATCTACGGAAACAGGCCAAAGTCAAATACAGACAGTGCTGTAAAAATAAGCAACTACGAAATACAAAGATCTGACGAAGAACCCGAGCCAGGGGCACGTCGAATACTCGCGTTCAACGGGGCTTCAAATGCATCAGGGCACGACATAGGGGCAGTACTGACTTCTCCAAAGAATGCTCACAAGCCATAGACCAAGTCAATGGTGAATGGGACACTAAGCATCCAAAACTGATTCCATATCGGGATCATGTATTGAAAACTAACTGCGGAATTCGCAAAAATCTTTTTCGGTTACGAAAAGGAAATTAAACGACAGACGCCTTAGCAACTATATCGTCTATATTCAAAGTAACTTGGTAAAACCACGAATTGAATATCACAAACAGACGCTTCGAAGAGCCTGCATATTGCCTTGCTATTAAAAAACGACAATATAACAAGCCTTGGTTTCACGACATCCAGAAAATGCCTCTAGCATCGACAAACGAACTCTATGGAATATAGCCTCGGGTTTCTTCCAAAGTAATGGTATATTGTACAAGATGAACCACGACATGGTCTAGTACTCAAGAAGATTCTTCTACCTTGCCACGATTCACATGGTAAATGGACCCCCAACTGCGAAGGTCCATACATAGTCAAAACAGCATTCTCCGGTGGTGGTCTTATCCCCGCAACAATGGATGGGGAGGAACTACCGCATACGGAAAACTCAGACACAATCAAAAATACTATGCATAAGAAGCTCGCTAAGCTCGAACCTTAAACAGGCGACTTAGGCAAAAAGGAGCATCCTGGTGGATCGAAAACCCTAAAGGGCGATCCAGGAAAAAATTAGGGGCATATAAATAAAAAAAATTATCCCGTTGGATTGAAAACCCGAAATGGAAATCCAAGCAAAAGTTAGGGATTTCATACAAAGAAATAAAGAACAAAAATACCGTGATCTATGAACCACGACTACGAACCACGACAGGAGAGATAGATCTGAATCATTCAACTCGGAAGCAAATGAGATAAGATCATTAAAAGGATATTGGGTAACAGTAGTAGCAATTATCATTTTTATTGCCATTTACAGTTTTAAAACCTTCTGTAATTACCTCTTTCTAGGAATTGCACCGTGTACTCTCGCCTATTCAGAGGCATATTAATAAAACACTGGCTTTCTTTGCATTTTTCAAATCGTGTTTTTTCTTTTCTCAGACTTGTTTACAAAATACTACGATTATTACTTGTGAATATTGTCTTGAAATCATTTCGGGGAATTAACAAAATAAAAGCATTTGACAAAACATCAAAAAACGTTTTGGTTAGAAAAATATCAAAAGAAAATCCACGTCTAAGTTCACGCACATGGCTACTTATACGTCTTACAAATCTATACATATGTCTACGCCTGTATTTATGCATATCTATGCTCACAACGCAAAAAGTCTACGCCCACACGTACATCTGCGCCTATGCTTGCACTCAACAATACAAAATCTATGCATATCTATTCCTACGTCTACGCGCCTGTACACAAAGTATACATCCATATACATGTCAACACATATGCCTACACTTGCAACGCAATGTCTACGACCGCACATGCGTCCATGCACATGTGTACTCCTGCTAATTCTATACATACGTCTACGCTTACGCATGCGCCTACGACATACGAATCTACATACGTCTTCGTCTGTGCTCACGACATACAAATCTACACGTAGGCCATTACCTACGCCTACGTCCCCGCTCATAATACAAAATCAATGTTCAAATTTTGCTAACATTGTCCACTGCGTTCAAGTTCAACAATGCTACAGTGACACACCATACATCGCCAAGAATTGGTAACTCTAAGCCAATGGTTTAAAGGAGAGAATTCCAGAAATGGTCTTCATAACATCGCAAGGCATACACGCATCTTACACGCATTTCACACATACATTTTGCATATCTAAAGCATACATACCCTATACATTTCAATATTCAATACATTCAGGGTTCCATATCAATGTCAAAACATCATACATTTTACATACATACAACATTCAATACGCATGCATACACATGTATCACATAGAAAATAGACAAATAATCTCACCCTCGATTCAACTATCTAAGGGTTGACCAACGCAACACTTCTCATATGATTCAACCCGTCACCTTAGTCTTCATGTCGTGACACATTCATCCCATCACCTAAGTCTTCCTGCGGTGATGAGTTCCTTACAAACCGAGTACATTGCCTCCAAGCCACAATGTATCCGCAAAACTCATTACATTGCCTCTGAGCCGCAATGTATTTGCAAAATTTAGAACATTGCCGCTAAGCCGCAATGAATTCTCAAAACTTGGTGCATTGCCTCTAAGCTGCAATGTATCCTCAAACTCCACACATTGCCTCTAAGCCGCAATGTATTATCCAAGCCCAGTATGTTTCCTCTAAGCCGCAACATATTCTCAAAACCCATTACATTGCCTCTAAGCCGCAATGTATCCTCAAAACTCAACATGTTGCTTCTAAGCCAACTTGTATTATCCAAACTCAACACATTGCTTCTAAGTTGCAATGTATTATCCAAACTCAACACATTGCTTCTAAGCCGCAATGTATTATCCAGACTCAAACACATTGCCTCTAAGCTACAATGTATTATTTGAACTCATTACATTGCCTCTAAGCCGCAATGATTTTGCAAAACCTAGCTTATTGCCTCAGACTTCACACAACGATTCGCGAACCTAATCCATTGCCTTAGACTTCATGCAACAATGTGTTTCGTTATGCCAAGTTCTAGATCATCGCCTCAGGCTTCATGCAGCGATGTTCGAAATAACAAATTTAGCTTATCACATCAGACTTCATGCAGTGATTTGCAAACTTAATCCATTGCCTCAGACTTCATGCAACAATGTGTTCCAAATTCCAACCCATTGACTCATACTTCATGCAGCAATGTTCGAAACTAAATTTAGCTTATCACATCAGACTTCAGGCAGTGATTTACAAACCTAAACCATTGCCTCAGACTTCATGCAGCAATGTGTTTCGTTATGCTAAGTTCCAGACCAACATCTCAGACTTCATGCAATGATGTTCGAAACAACACATTTAGCTTATCACATCAGACTTCACGCAGTGATTTACGAACCTGGACCATTGCCTTAGTCTTCATACAGCAATGTGTTTCTTTATTCCACAAAATCCAGCCTATTGCATCAGACTTCACGCAGCGATTTGCGAACCAAACTCATTGCCTCAAACTTCATGCAGCAATGCACATCTATCTATTCCATAACACAAACCATCGCCTCAGACTTCATGTAGCGATGTATGAAAACCAAGCCTAGCTTATCGTCTCATACTTAATGCAGTGATTTGCAAACCTAACCCATTGTCTCAATCTTCATGCAGCAATGTGTTTCTTTATCCCATAACATAAACCATCTGCCTCGTTGTCACATCCTGGTAAAGTGATACATCATCATCTTTGCTTATTCTCTTCAAAACTCTTGGGGGTATGCTATATCAATGTAACCCTATCTAGCCAACTCTTTGGGGTATGCTATATCAGTGTAACCCTATCTAGCCAACTCTTGGGGGTATGCTATATCAGTGTAACCATATCTAGCCAACCATTGGTCAAATTTTGGGGTCTTCTATTATTTAATAAATCTCTGATTCGAATGAACAAAGACCTACATATTCTCGCGCCATTCAATCGAAGAGTTATTAAATAGGGGCAACTTTCATACCCCAAATTTTCCCGCCTTAGTGCTACCGTCAAAGTTATTTTTGAACTTGGGTTTTATAGGAAAGAACAAAAACAGGGGGAGGCGAGAAGACTTTATACAGAGAAATAAGAGGGAGGATACAGAGAAGACGAAAAATAAAAGAACGGAGAAGGGCTTGCGTGACGAACACCGAAGAGAAAATAACCTTGTTGTTTGTTGAAGATCCGAGAGAAGGACGATTGGGGTTTCATTATCTGAAACCACAATCTCTGTTGATCCGCCGCTGCACCACCTTCAAGCTCCACCGCAACCTGCAAAAGCGAAGGAGAACATAGATCAATACTAAATCCAGAACATTCAAAGGCAAAGAGAAAGCGAAATTGCGAAAGGGTAACTGGTCTTAGCATTTTTATTTGGTTGATTTGTTGTTATTTTTGGGATTTGGGGGGGGTTTGTGGGTCGGATTCGTGTTGGGGTTTTGGTAGAGCGCTGCCGGTGGTGGTTTAGGAATTAGGGTTAAAGTGAGAGAGAGTGAAAGGGTTTGTGAGTATGAGAGAGAGAGAGAGGAAGATGAATAAGTGGAGTTTTCTGTAACAACAAAACAATGTAAATGAATAAAAAACAAAATGTAATCTGGTTCAATTCCATGCGCGCTGACTCACAATAATTATCATACTCCCTCGTTATCCTCCGCGTGATCGTGATCGGACGGCCGCAGGCCAAGTCCTACCTTATTTTCCATACACCCTCTCCCACGTAATCCAGCCTCCTAAAGACACCTCCCTGATTTGCTTGTTAGTTCTAAATCGCACCCCCCAGGTATAACTTAATTAAATCATTTTTTCTTCTATTATCACTTATTTTCTATTTTTTATAATTATTATATTTTAATATTTTTTATTATTATATATTATTATAATTACTTAATTTCTTATTATCATTTATAACTTATTATTATTATAAATTTTATTTTTCCACTTATTATTATTATATTTCATTTGCTATGTAAAATTACTTATTTCTTACCCTTGTATGAATAATATTATTATTATTTATATATTAATATATGAATTATTTTTATGAACATTATTTTCTATTATTGCATTAATATTTTTTTTCATGCATTAAGGAAGATATTTTCGCAGTTAATACATTTAAAAAATACTAACCAATCTCAAACTATTTTTCGCAACCAATTAAACTAATCAACTATTTTTTGCAAAAGGGTTTCAAATAGATTTTGACTCACTGCGCATTCAGTCAAAATCTCTGCAATCACTACTCCCAACCGAGTGCGAGGTGATTCAAAATATGTTTGCAAATCCCTAAAAAACATCAACCTCATACGGACTACGAATTGGGACTCTGATTCCTCATAAGAGGATACGTAGGCATACGATCTAAAATCGTGGCGAGTCTTTCTAATTAAAACTTAAATCCTGTTTACCCCAAACCTAAACCTAGAGCCTAATATCCTTGTGAACAAGGTAGATGAAAGGTTCCTAACACCTTCCTTTCGTCTAATTGAGTCTGAAACCTAGAATCTTTGTCTGTGAATTAGCGTTTTCTGTTAGATTCCCTTCCCTAGGATAAAAACTAATAGTGGCGGCTCTGATTAAAAAACCAGTCGCAACAGATAACAGTTTCATTTAGTTTAACATTTCATCCAGCAACAAAACCTAATAAAAAATTAATTCATACATCAATGCTTAACAAAGGTAATTAACCAAAAACCTTAAGTTCAAAACCAGCAAAATTCAAGCAAGTGACTTAAGCACAAATCTCCTTCTGGTTCACTAAATACACAAACATGTTTTAACTTTCATATTCAGTCAAAATTAATTGGTATCACTGCAGAATCGAACACGACATCATTATCCTCTAATGGCACACCAACAGAGGAAGAAAATATATAATCCCTTCAACCAAACATATAAAACATGAAGCTGCGATTGAATTAGGAGGAAAACACTGGAAAAAATAACCAATTAAAACAGTCATATACAGATTGAGATTATTTTCAATCGAAACTTTCATATACAGATTGAACGATAGTGCAATTAAACCTGATTCAATTTATGAATCTCTTCTTTATTTTCATGTTTAAGATACTCAGTGTTCTTGAAATTAATTAATCACTATCAAACTTGTCAAAATGTTCTCAAAAAAACTAGACACAAATATGAAATTAAGTTAATGCATAAAAAAAGGTCTTACATGTGTATTCTCTGCATGACGGTCAACCAATTTCCCATTCTTCTTTTTGTGGATGACAATGAAGAGCTCGTCCAAATTTTATGGTCGACTCAACTTTTTCTCCTATAAATAAAGACAACATATATATGGTTACGATGAATATCGGATATAAATATGTTGACGCGTTGAAATTACAAATAGAATACACACCAATTCTATAGCAACATCATGATGAGCTCTACGTCCCGAGGTATGGACCGCCCCCCTTTGGTTGATGCTGGATTAGTATTATTTTGTTGAGAGACCTTTTTGAATTCTTCTGATTGCCATCCATCAAGAAGATACACATAAACCTTTTCACCCATCCATTTCAGTTTTTCCCCCTTTTTCCTAATCTTACCAAATATGTCAGATATTCTTTTACCACAAGCTTTATGAAACAAATCTTGTATTTTGGCGTCAGCATACGGCTTCCATTGCATAAAAGACTGCCAAAAGAGAAATATTGTTGATTAAACTGTAAAAAAATTTACATTATCATCATACTATAGTAAAAAGGAAATTACATGTCTTACTTTAAACAAATCAAAGTATGCATGTCTCTCTTCTCTTCTATTCTCAAGTTTAAGCTCACTATATTGCAAGAAATTTCCTTTATAAAGTTTTATTAAAACTTTTCTAATAGCTTCAGCAACAAATTTCCTTTATAATGTTATAGACCTATTCTCATACTTGAATAAGCAGTAAAATCTAAGTGTTGCAGAGATTATCTAAGTGTTTTACACTAAACAACATCAAATTTGGACCGCAAAAAAGGATTTTTAACTCCATGCTTGATGTATCAAAAAGTGTGCGTAACAAAATTTTTTACCCGTTTCCCACGATGCTAATCATCGGCCTTTGCCCATCAGTAAATGCATGTTCTTCGGCCTCCTCTTCCTCATCAGAAACAGTTTGGTTCCTCTCCTCTTCATCCCCTGCTATCGTGGTGTGATTGATAGCTGGACCTTGCAAAACATGATGTGTCACTCCAAGGGTAGGAACAAATGTGGATTCCTCAAATGTCGGTGATGTGTCGGTTGTCTAAGGTTTTGAGGCTGCTTCGATTGTCTGAGGCAATTGAGGTGTTGGGGCTGTAAGAGGCTGGGAAGTTGTTGCAGTTGTATGAGGCGGTGGTGGTGATGCGGTGGTATGAGGCGGTGGTGGTGCTGCGGTGGTGGTGTTGCGCTGGTATGAGGCGGTGGAGGAGCTTGTGTTCTTTGACGCATGCTATAAGTGGTGCTTTTGTTCCTTTTATCATGCTTCAAGCGAGATGTGTTTACAGCTAGAGCCCCAGGTGGCATATGCCGTGTACGGAATAACCTATCAACATCTCTTTTTAACACAATTGGCATTAGCAAGAATGCATCAAAAGATATTAAATTGTAAAGAAACTAAATAGTGAAAGTTTTAGTCATCTTACGGTTTCTTGTTTATTGGTGCTATCTTCGTTGACCCTTCTCCTGTCATTTCAACTTACACCAACCACGAGCCACAAAAATCTACACGAATTTGCAGCTAAGAAATCAAAATGAATCAAAATGGGTGGTAATACAGTTGTGTAAACTAAAAAGGAGAATCATCATTTCATGTAAATACCATAAACTATAAGATTCAAATAAGCCTAGTGACCCATAAGATATCATAATTCAATTGATATCCAATTCCAAAATAAATTCTCAAACATCAAATACAAAACAAACAAATCATACAAAACAGACTACATGAACAATTTCACTGATAAATCACATAATTAAAACATACATGGGATCATTTTTCACTAGTACTAATACCATGGCCTATTATAAACTAAAACTACAACTAATTTACATCATTGTTCTCTCCATCTTGAATCATTGGATCATCTGTCACTAGTACTGGCTCAACATCATCAATTAACCCTTCATCGGCTAAACCACATATTTGTTCAAGTTCTGTGATTGGCACAACTGGTGAAATTTCATCAGATTGATAAGGCATTTCATCCTCGGTGTTATCTATCTCCATATAACCCCTTGGTTTTATGGTGATTGTAGCATACCATCCACGCATGTTTCTATAAATATCTAGATATGGGACATAATACACCTGTTTTGCTTCTTGTGCAAGAATGAATGGGTTATATTAACAATATCGTTTATTCATCTTAATGTCAAAAATATTATACTCCTCATTAACTCTTGTGCCACTATTATTTGTTGGATCAAACCAAGCACAATAAAATATGGCAATCTTGTTGCTAAAGCCATGTTATTCCAATTGAACGATATGTTGGATGATACCATAAAAATCATCTTCTCCTCTATTTGTAATTCCTTTCACATGTACCCTACAATTAGTAGTCTTTTTTACCATGACTCCATTCTTCAGTGTGAAACTTGTACCCATTAACAAAGTAGATGTTCCACGATGTTGCCTTAGGATTAGGACCAAGAGCTAATGCCTTCACGTATGGGCTAGGTGTTCCATTTCTCTCATCATTCACCTAAAAAAATACATATAACCTTAGAGAGATTACATTGAAAAACTACATCAATGTGAGAAGTACACTTACATATTCCTTTAGCCATGAAGGAAATTGCTCGTGTATAAGACCAGAAGCATCTTCCTCATTGATACGGTGATATTGCATGAACAATCTGACACCAAATATAAAATTTATGAAGTATTTATACACAATGGTTGATACCAAAGCAATTGTTTTACAAAATGTACTTACTCGAGGTATGGTTTAACCTCATCACAATTGATTAGGAAATGCATGTGAGTAGATTCCCATTCCTTATCAAGCACCCAATAGTCCCGAGGCTTTCCACTAGGACGACCGCATTTGCTAAAAATAGAAAGTGTTGGTTGGACATTTTCATGATATGATCCAGGATCATTTATGAAACTTGTACTTGGCAACAAACTAACGGTCTTAAAATAGTGAGAGCAAAAATAAGTAGTTTCACGATGCAAGTAGGAAGTGCATATTGAACCTTCAACCCTGGCTTTATTTTTCACTGAACGCTTGTAGTCTCCCATCAATCTAAGAGTGAAACAATTAAAAGATGGTATTTCATTAAAGTAATCTACAAAAATTACACATTGTTTACCTTTCAAATGGATACATCCAACGATATTGTACAGGACCACCGAGGATTGCTTCATTAGGTAGGTGAATTAGAAGATGTTCCATCGAGTTAAAGAAACATGGTGGAAAAATTCTTTCTAACTTGCATATAATGATGGGAACGTTCCGTTCCAACCTAACAAGGTCTTCCAATTTTAATGTATTACAACACAAGTGTTTAAAGAAACGGTTTAACTCGGTTAGCGGCTTCGATATCTCACTAGGAAAGGAACGAAAAGAAATTGGAAGCAAACACTTCATGAATACATGACAATCATGGGATTTCATCCCCTTCATCCTACCTTTGGTGACATCAGCACACCTAGAAAGATTTGAGGCATAGCCATCAGGCATTTTTAGTTCCTTAATCGATCTACAAACTAGCTTTGCCTCTTCGGATGTCAATGAAAATTTTGCCTTTGGCTTAGCCATCTTTCCATTAGGTAGATGACGCATCTCTAAATCCCCATGTAAACATTTAAGAGGTAAATCCAATCTTTCCTTCTCATTGTCCATTGTATTTGCAGGATCATTCATGAGTGTGTTAAACACATTATCAAATACATTCTTCTCTATGTGCAACACATCAAGGTTGTGCCTTAACAAGTTATCCTTCCCGTATGAAAGATCCCAAAATATACTTATTTTGATCCATTTATGCTATTTTCCATACCCTGGAATTTGGTGGCCCAGTCACTAACTGTGAATTTTGGAAAATCACGGACAGCTTCCCAGATATCATGGCCGATAAACATGTAAGGTGGTCTTTTTTTCTTAATCATGTTTTTTTAAATCTCTTTTTACTTTTTCTAAACGGATGATCCATTGGTAAAAACCGACAATGACAACCGAACCAACATTTTTCCCCCATATCCTAATGTGAAAGCCTTTGTACTATCCATACAATAAGGGCATGCTAATTTACCTTGTGTCCCCCATCCAAATAACATACCATATACCGGAAAATCATTGATTGTCCATATTAAAAGTGCTCTTATTACAAAATTGTGCTTCATAGAGATAGCATATGTCACAATGTCATCTCTCCACAAGCGCAACAAATCATCAATCAAAGGTTGCAAGTAGACATTTATTTTAACTTTTGGGTTGTACGGTCCAGGTACAAGATAAGTCAAAGACATGTATGGTTTTGTCATGCACATTTCGGGAGGGAGATTGTATGGTGTGACTATTATCGGCCAACATGAATAAGGAGAACTAGAGGCTTGAATGTAAGGTGTAAACCCATCAGTACATAAACCCAATCTTACATTTCTTGGGTCACTAGCATAATCGTGTTAAACTTCATCAAAGTGTTTCCATGCCTTTCCATCAGATGGGTGACGCAAATCATTTGGATTGCTTGTGGTCTCACGATGCCATCTCATTTGAGCCACAAATTCCTTTGAAGCATAAAGTCGTTGTAACCTAGGAATGATTGGAAAATAGAACATTCTCTTCACTGCCACATCTTTGTATTTTCCCATTCCACTCTTTCGAGGAACATACCTAGCAGCCTCACAAACTCTACATTGAGTTAAAGTGTTATCTTCTTTATAATATAATAAGAATCCATTCACACAACAACCAATTTTCTCAACCTCCAATCTCAACTTAGACACGAACTTCTTCACTTGGTAATAGTTTTCAGGTAAGCATTGATTTGTTGGACAAACATCGATAAGCATTTGAGTGAAAAAATCCATGGCCTTTTGAGGAACATACTAATTAGACATGGAAGCCAACATCTTAACTGAAATAGATAGTATGGATTCAAAAGCTCCCTCATAAATGGGTTGGTTTGTAGAGGTTAATACGTCATAAAATCGTTGAGCTTCTTCATTTGGTACCTCGCCCTCACTAACTGTTTCGTTTTCCATATTAGCATTCCCATCGGGAACATTAACAAATTGCCTCCTAGCATCGTATACTATTTCATTCATTACATCCAATTGTTCTTCATCACCTTGATTATCCCCACCATCATTTCTTCCACTACTAGAATGACCATCAAAATCTACATTCTGAGTATCTTCTCCATGATCAGTCCATGTATAATAGTTGGGCAAAAAACCATTTTTGTACAAGTGATGTCTAACCTCACTAGGCATCTTCAAGGGAATGCAGACGCATTTTTCACAAGGATACATTATCCCTCCATCATTTAAAAAATCTGGCCGATTCATGGGTCTATTGACAAAATCTTCAACTCCACTAACAAATTCATCTTTCAAACCATACCAATTGGAATTTACTCTATCGTACATCCAACTTCGATCCATTTTCTACATAAAAAACAAACATAATTTAATAGAATTCATTTGTTCAATTTACTTCTATGTTTAGTCCAAAGCTACATATAATATAAGAGTAGAATAAATAGTTAGCTAAATATAGCTAACTATTCATTTTTGGGTTAACTGTAGAACTCAATGAGGTACTAGTAATTTCTTTGAAAGGACCCATAATTTTTCCTCAATTTAGTTTAAACAAAATAACGCGTTAAACAAAAATAAATAGTTTAAAAGTATCACACAACTCAAATCATAACTGACATATCAACTTCATATCAATAACAGCAAATACAAAGCAAGGAAAGCTTACCTGTTAGAAGCAAGCAGGATCTTAAATTACTAAACACCGAGTTTAAAATATTCCCACTCTCTTCAATACTCTGTTTACATAAAACGTAGTAACACCATTAATTTCACATTTCATTTAACAAAAACAATACCAACAATTAAGCTACAAAAATGGTGGTGAAAGAAGTGCTTTGTAAGAATAGTGAAGGGTGTTGTTGGACAGAAAAATCACTTTGTAAGAAAATTCTTCCAACTAAGGGTCTAAATACAAACATAAGCAGTATTGTGTGGTTTAAGGAATAACTAAAGATGGTTTATTGATGAGAATGAAGAAATCTCAGTGGCAGGAGGTTATTGATCTAAATCTCACTGGTGAATATTTTATGAATGAGTTTGTATTAAATTTAAGTTTTCCCTTTCCTTTTTAATTTTATATGAGATTGTTCAGTTTTTTTGCAAGCAACAGCTAAAATTATGATGAAGAATAAGAAGGTGATAGCAATTTATTCTTTTATCCTTTCTTTTCTATGATTTCTTTTAGGAATTTTACTTGAGAACTATAGACCATGCAAGTCATTAATTGCTCCTAAAGTGGAATTTTTTTCTCAGCAGTTCCTTTTTCTAAATACCCAAGTTTAATTCTAATTCTAATTTTCTAAATGTGGTACTTGTATATTTTCATGGAAGGATAATCAATATTGCATAAGGCAAAAGGCATGAGTAATTGGCCTGGAAAAATCTGTTGCAAAGGAATATGCTAGCAGAGGCATCACTGTAATGTGATTTAATGCACCTCCACACAAAAAGGTTATCAAACAAAATCACAAATAGCTAGCCCATAATCCATAATTGACAAAGCTAACTATATCTAACATATTCAACATAACACAACAGTAAAGCATCATGGAAGTTTAAAAGCAAAGTGTTATAACAGAACAAGAGAATAAACAGAATTATAATCAAATGCCAAATTCTACGTCGTTCGGTCAATGTAAGCTACACCACGCACAGGCAATAAGAGCCTTACTTCTTTCAGGAAAACAGATACAACGATTCAATGAGAAGCCCTATTACCTCTTATGGTAGCAATTCAAAGTTACAAGGAATACATAAATACGGGTCCGATTCTCATCTTTATCGTTACTATTTTAAATTGAAAAATATTCAACCAGGTTACAATTTGGGTCGGCCAACTAACATGATCGAATGCATCTCAATGCAAAAAGGCAATCAAGTATCAACACTATTTAATTTGTGTGTGATTGTTGTTCTTCCATATAAATTCTTATGAAAACCAATAAAGGTTGTTCCTTGCTCTATGATAAAGAGGGATCAATACTCATGCCTATCAAAACAACTTATAACTAATATCATACCATGCACAAAATAAATTAAACCTAATCACAAATGACAGTGTCAATTTCAGACACCAACACAGAAACACCTTTTTTCAGAGGCATTGTCCATACATAAAATAGAAATCAGTAAGAGCACAAACTAATAAAAGGGCACCTAATTAATTATACAAAAACAAAAAAACAAATAAATTAGAAACAAGAAAATAGACAGAACTAATAAAAAGGCATAATCAAGCAAATGCATCCCTTCATTCAGATTTGTGGAAGTGAAAATAGAAAAACAAATAAAGGGTCATCGCTGAAATTCAAATTGGAATTGCTATGAGTGAGAAAGGAAACAACTTTACTAAAGGCAATGATTGAATATGAAGTATGAAGCAGCAATAACAGTGATTATTGTAACTTAGGAAGAAGGGTTTGCTTTCAACTTTCTATTTAGAAAACAGTTTAAAGATCGATTGAGCCTATGCACAAATCTAACTTTCTTGAGCTTAGCACGAAATAATCTAACAGGTTCTTTGCCTTTTTCATTAGCAAATTTGACCAAACTTTCAGATCTAGGATTATCAGATAATTCCTTTTCTGGTCAAATTTATGCTTCATTGATCTCTAACTGGACTGAGTTAATTTCCTTGCATCTTTAAGTTTGCACTCAACAGGGAACCAATTCAGTGAGGGCAAACTCCTGTTTAATGAGGCATCTTTAAGTCTTCAGTGGGAACTCAACAGGGAACCAATGAGGGACCTACAACAATGCGTGTTGGATATGTAGCGTGGTTAGGGGCTGGTGATTAAAGTGTGACTATTGTTGTTTTGATTCATGTCGGGAGGATTGATTTTGCTATTGGTTTGGGATGGAGGTACTGTCATGACAGTAGGTGAGAGTGTATTGGTTTTGGCACGATACACATTCTAAACCAAATCATGATGCTTGGTACGATACTACCCCTTATACACAATCTAAGCTTAACCAAATCATGAATTTCAAAATCCCCATGATGCTTATAGTTGTAAATTACGATATAAAAAAGAGATATAATGATTTTACCTTGAAATTGGCTTTAAAAGAAGAGAAACACAATGGTGGAGCAACCGATTGTGGACCTGTGACAAATTATGCAAGCAATTCAATTCAAATTTGATACCATTTTACACAAACCGATTGTAAAACTCAATTTCACACAAACCATTTTGCAAGCGAGTTAATTCAAATTTGATACCAAAAGTTATATAGATGTGCATGGTTTTATGACTTTGAGTGATAGTCTTGGCAGTACTTAATTAGGGATAATTAACTACTAAATTTACAGAAAAATTAACAAAAAAAAATAGATTAGGTTAGGAATTAGGGCTAATTAACTACTGAATCTATATTCACAAATTCACAGCAGAACATCAGAGCAATTCAGAAAAAAGTGATCATTGCAAAACACAAAATCAAAATCGGAGAAATCAGTATCTAACGGACGAACTGAAATGAATAATTGAAATGAAGAATCGAAAACACGATTTTGAAAAGAAATATGATGAAAAGATTTCAACCTGAAACAATTTTGAGAAGTGATTGCAACCTGAAGCGATTCCTTGCAACCTGAAACGATGAAATGATTTTGAGACGCGATTGCAATCTGGAGATGAAACGATGAAATGATGAAATGAAAGATTTCAACCTGAAACGATTGCTAAACACCGAAACAACGATTTCTATCTGAATCGAAAAGAGAAGCTGAAAAGTTGGAGATGAAGCGATGAGAAGTTGAACCGATTTTCTTCCTTCTGTTTATTCTTTACAATTCTAATTACATTTACTAATTACTTTATGTTTTTATTTTATTTTTACTAAATACATTTTAATAAATAAATTTTGATTATATTTTAATTACTACTTTATAATATTTTACTTATTTTATTTTTATTTTATTTTACTAAATAACTTTAATTCATTTTTTTGTTTTATTTTATTATTTTATTAATACATAGTTATGATTTTATTTTATAAGTTAAACTTTAATTAATTTTTATTAACTTAATTAAATTTTAATTTTAATTTACTAATTTATAATATTGATTTTATTTTATAAATTTGAGTTTAATATACTTTTGATTTAATTTTATAAAATTTATACTTTGTTTTATAAATTTAATTTTAGTTAGTTTTATTTTATTTTAATAATTTATAATATTGACTTTATTTTATAAACTTAATTTTAGTTAGCTTAATATATTGGTTTTTTATTTTATAGTTAAAAATAATATATTAACAAATAGTTTGAAACAATAAAAAATTAACCAAATTGGTGGAGAAATGAAATTATTTGGCACTAATATTTGCGTCAGCCCATAGCACCGCTTATATTAAAAATTAATAATTATTTAATACAATAAATAAAAAGGAGGCAAACGAAATTGGGGAGGAAAATGAAATTATTTGGCACTAATATTAGCATCGGCCAACAACGTCGCTAATATTAAACATTAATAATTATTTAATACAATAAATAAAAAGGAGACAAACAAAATTGGTAGAGAGAAATAAATTATTTAGCACCAATATTAGTGTCGGCCAACCCGTCGCTACTATTAAAAATCAATATTTATATAACACAATACTTAATAAGGAGGCAAACGAAAATTTGGCACTAATACTAGCGGCGGCCCTAACCGTCGCAATGATTAAAAATAAAAATATTATTTAATACAATAAATAATAAGGAGGCAACCAAATTGATGGGGAAAGGAAATTATAAAGAGCAAGTTTTAGCGTCGGTTATGGCCGACACTATGATCAACGTCCTAATAAAAAATAAAACAAATGGCTTTATTCAGTTAGTGTCGACTTATCCCGCCGTAATAGCAATGCTATAAGTGTCGGTGTTGGGGCCGACGCTAAAAAATTGCAGCTAAATAGTGATTTTCTTGTAGTGAAAAATGGGGGGGGGGGGGGGGGGGGGGGGGGGGGGGGGGGAAGTAAAGCAAAACCTAATTAAAGCTATTATAGACCATTTGCAGTTATAATATTGGAAAATAATACTAAAAAAATCAATAAGCGTGCGGAGTTTGAAAAGGGAAAAATATTTAAAAATCTAAAAAATTTCTAACCAATAGAAAAATATTTTTGGTGTTTTTGTTTAGAAATATATTTTTAGTGCAAAACCCTAATTCTAAATGATTTACAAATTTCTTAATAAAAATAGAATCAAAATATAATTAAATTAAAATCAATTTTTATTTATAAAAATTAAATTAATTAATCAAAAACCTAAATCTAATTTTTAATGATTTTTTTTGTGATTTTTCTAATTTAAATAATTTTTTAAAAGAGGTTAATTATCTAAGTAAAACAATTATTAAAAAAACAAGAAAATGAAATGGGCCTGAAATACAAGTAAATGGTGGGTGTGAATCAGAAATCCCTAGGCCCAACAATGAGCCTAGATTGTTGCGCTGGATCTGGTGAGGGGCATGCATCTGAGGCGTTAGATCTGGAATCTTGACATCTGATGGTCAGGATATGAGGTATGTCGTGCGCGCTTGAACCAGGTTAGCATGGGATCTGAAATAACAAAGTATTGAAAAATAATATGCCAGGGGCAGGGATCGAACCCATGCCCTGGCATACCAACGCGTAACACACACACACACTTACCGCTGGGGCGATAATTACATCCGGTAAGTAAATACAAATGAATAAATATATAGTAAAAATAAATTAAATTTTAAATAATTTAAAAAACACAATCAAAACAGGTGGGTCCCTGTTGTTTGGATCATCCATTCAAGATGCCTCATTGTGCCACACTAGCCCTGCCAAAATTAAACAAAACTCAGGGACGCCAGAGTCAACCTTCGGTCGTCTTCTCCGACCGTCCCAAAACACCAAACCTGTAAAAATGTCAAATTTGAAAGGTCAAAAGTATCATATCCTACTAAATCAGGTACTGCGAATCCATTGGTGGGGTTCTCTTGATCTGAAAATGTCTATATGTGGAGATTTGAAGGTTTTGGTTTGTGTTTCCCTAGAAATGGCACAAACTTGTTCCTGTGCTACAGCTCACATATTATGTGTTAGATCTGTTCAAGTGATGCATACAAACACATATGAAAACATGAAATTAGCTAATAAGGTGTAAATTAAAAGATTAGATCTTGATAATTTTACCAAGACCGGTGAGATCGAGTGGCTCGTTCTGGCAGTGCTTGGGCTTGATCTTGGACTCTGGAGAACTCCTGGGGATCTCAGGAATGGATTGCTGGCTTTTGTTTGGATGGAAAATGGCTGAGAACATGAGATCCTATTTGCACTTCTCTTTTAAATTTTCATGAACAAGAACCCTGGCTTTGGAGGCAGTTGCATGTGTATGTTTTAGATCTGAGTGTTGTGCACATATAGAGCATCAATTTAGGGTAACAAAAGTAGTATGATATCATGTATAATCAAGTGTATGAATTGTTTCCAAAATCCATTCAAAAACTTTCCAAAAGTAAAGATTTATTTCCTTCTTCATCATGGCCTTGCACGGTTTTGTTATGTTTCGTGAGTTGTTTTGGGTTGTATTGGGCCTTAAGAGACCACTCATGCGTAACACCCCAGTTCTATTTATTTGGAATTATCTTAATAAGAGTTATTTTATTTGAAACCAATAAAATTATTTTATTTGGGTTAATATAAAATAAAAGGATTATTATTTATTTTATAAATAATTGTAGAAAAAAAAATAAGGATTGAAGGTTATTGGGCTATGATGTTATTGGTAAAAGAGGGGGTGCAAGTGAAGTAAAAAGTCATTTGGGACTTATATGTCACTTTTGTTCACTTTCACGTAAAACTGAGATTTTGGGATTTTGTAACTCAGAGAACGTGTAAAGAAGAGAAAGGAGAAGAAGGAGAAGATTGATCGAGGAAGTTGCAGGAGCTGCAGATTATCCAAGGTAAGGGGTTGATCATTCTTTTACTATGAATAAGTTGTGATATATATTCTATATGAGTTAGGGATTTGTAGGGATGATGGATTCTTGATGCCATGGTTGTTGTGATGATGAAACATGAATGGAATTGATTGGGTTTTGATGTGGTATTGATCCTATTGTATGCCTTAGATCATTGCTATATGGTAGGAATTCGATTTTGATGGTTTTAGGATGTTTGGGGATGATTAGGAATGAGTTGGGGTGATTTTGGGAAGCATAAAAACGTGAAATATGATGTTGCAGAGTCATCAACACGGGCCGTGTTGCACAACACGGGCACCCGTGTTGAGCCTCTGTGTTGATGCTCGGGTAGGTTTTTCCCAAAAATCGTTTCGGCCATAACTTTTGAACCGTAACTCCGATTTAGGCGCCGTTTGATGCGTTGGAAAGCTAGTGAAATTTTCTATATGATTATGAGGAATTAAGTAGCTTTAAGAGCTTATTTTAATAAGTGATTATTGGAGAAAGTGTTTATGTTTATAAGTGAATTTGGTTGTTATGTATTTTAGTGAGGTGTTTGGAGATATTTGGGATTGGAGCTCTGAAGAACGACGGACAATCGCTCAAGAGTTCGAAGCTGCAATTTGATAAGGTAAGGGGGGCTACTACTCCACTTATATTTGCTTATGGGTTTAGATGCAATTGGTCGGGTAATTCGTAGGATAACCCCATCTTCTATGATGTTCTGAATGATTGATAACCTTAGGGTCGAATCTTGTTAGAAAAGGTTAGGTTCCAAATTTTATGAATCGATTAAGGACTTTAGGTTCCCAAATGGTGGATTTGGAGTATATCTATATGATCGTGAATTTACCTTAGGTGTTCTAGGGATAACCTTGATGTGTTAGAATTTCCCTAAAGGACGGGTCATATGTAACTTAAGGTCAATTTAATAAAATTTGTTGTTGATGCCCCCTGTGTTGTTTTCTGAATTTTGTTTTCTGTGCATGCTGTTATGTACGGAGTGATCCTGTTTTGATGTGCAGTGTTTGATATGTTTTGCATATGATGTTTATTGATTGCCTAGTGTTGATTGATAATTGTATCGAATAACGATTGTATGTTATGATACCAACACTATAAGGATGTTATTGCCATGCTTTAGATGATGTATCAAGCATGAATTATGATATAACTTGATATGATCGATGTTTGATAGTATGCTGAGTGATTACATGCTATCCATATCCTGTTATGATTGATGTTGTTGATGTTACATGATATGTTGATTGATGTTAATAGTATGCTGAGTGTTACATACTTTACATATCATGTTGCATTTGTTAATTCCCATTGTGTGGAATTAACATGGTGGCCAATATACGTGTCCGCGATTTAATGGAACGTTGAGGTGGTAGCCGTGTCCGTGATATAATGGAACGGTGAGTTATCCGTGACCCGAGATTTAATGGGGCGGTAAAATGGTACCACATGCATGGGTGTGTTGCATTACATTGAATATGACATGAATGGATGATTTTTCCAATGTTGTATTTGATTGATTGCATGCATGTATTGATACTAAATTGTTAACGATGTTTGATGTTAATTACAAGCGTAAAAAGTAAGATATTATGAATATATGAATTGTAAAGGTTTTTGTAATTTATAAAACATGCTAATTGTTGGGTGATGTCTATGGTTTCCTAAATTGATTGTTTTGAACGTATAATCAAATGTATAGTTGAGATGCTCACCCTTACTGTTGAATATTTCAGATTGAGGAGCTTCGTTAAGGTGCTTGGCGAAGGCTTATCGTTCTAGTTTATTTCCGTTTTAGTATTGTCCGGGTCATGCTCTGATAGTTGTAACTCCGGGAACGTTTGTTTGTCGAGCTGCTTTAGTCAGACTCGTTTATTTCCTTATGTTTGTTATAATATGATGTTGACATTTTCCAGGTGTTAATCCCTGATGATTTTGAAAATATTATAACATTGGTTTTATTAAATCAAATTATTCCGCTGTGTAAACATGTATGAGTTACTTCTATGTTATGCATGACAGGCACTTGTTTTTATTAAAAGAGAATTGTGGCATCCTCGTTAATACATGTACTCTGAAATTATAATTTTAATTATTTGCAAAATTTTGTTCGGGGTTTTAGAGGGTGTTACAATAGTGGTATCAGAGCATAGTCGGTCGTTGCGACCAGAGTCTTGAGTCAGTTGTGTAGCGTGACAGTTGAATATTGTCGATATGTTGCTTATCCCTTAGTGCGCGACAGGTGTGTGAAACACTGTCGGTACTTTTTGCTTTTCTAACTGTTTGTTGCAGGAGTTGACTTGAAGATAAGTGGGGGAGAAGCTTTTCTTCTCGGATGCGCTTCAGTTGTGATATGCCGGTTCAGAATGTTGCTGACGGCGACAATGCAAATGTTGTTGAAGTTTGGATGCTTCCTGAATGCGAAGGTGATATAGATTCAAGAATTTTGGTATGCTAGTGAACTCGTAGGGAGAAATTGGATTAAACTGCATATTTTTGCTGTCATCGCAGTGCGTGCTGGCCTTCACAGCGCGTGCTGTGTGGTTTTGTGGAAAATGGCTAAATTATGTTTTGATCTCTAATGGTCGGAAAGTGGAACTGAACCTTAGTTGATTACCTTGAGGAATATTTTGGATACTATTAGTGTAGTAATTGGACTAATCTCCTATGGTAGCATGCCACTAAAGTCAACGTATGTTGTTATGTTCGAAGAATTGTGTTGAAAAACTTGGTGTGCGAGTTATTCTGGATGGTTGTAATTTACACTATTTCATCAAGTATCATGAAGTTGTTGAAGGCGACGTTGATTGGAAGAGTGCAAAGGTCATTGAGTCGCTGTTGTTGCGAACCGGCGAGAGTATGGACTCATGAATCTGTACCGGTCAAGTTGAAAATGTGGGTAGGTTTTTAGACGGTGAATTTAAGACAATTGAGAATAAAGTCTATTCCAAAGAAAATGATAAGTTGAAGGGATTAACTCGTCGGATCGTATGTCTTTAGTATAGTTGGATTAATATCAGATGATTTTCGTAGTTGGATAAAAAGAAAGGATGTGGGTGAATTTTGGAAGAAAGAGAGAAAGATGGAACTTATGTTCATCAATCTCAAATTCAGATTTTTTGTAATTTTGGAGCAGCTGTTAGTAAAAGTGGTATAACTTTTTACTCGTGATTCCGATCAAAGCGGTTGTTGACTTTTTGGAAAGCTTACGAAATTCCATATAGTTTGCACATAAGATTTGCCTTCGGAAAGTTCGTGAAGAAGGAGAAAAATGCATTTTAATATTTGGGTCTGATGCTGAATTTTGGAAAATTCTGCATGCGGGAATTATGAACCAGTCCCATTGCAAAGATGATAACTTTTTACTCGTAACTCGGATTTGAGCGATTCATGAAGTTATAGAATCTACAAGTAATTACCTTCATTATAGAATATAATTTTATGCTTGGGAGGCATGTATCGAAGGAAATAATTGTGTTGGACGTTGGGTGTTTCTTGTTGAAAAATTGAAAGAGTGAAGAAGGATGTAAAGTATGGATAAAGAAATTTTATTTCGATGTTGTCGTAAGATGTGTTGTAGTAGGTTGTTGTATGATGTTAGTGTTCGTATTTTCGGATAACTTTGGGATCCGCATCTTGTGTTTGGATTGTTGGATTGATGTTCTGTTTGAACCTGCAAGGAGATAAAAGTATATTTCTTTTATATGAAAATGTTTCCAAGTGTGGTAGAAGTATTCTCATAGGAAGAGACTTTGAAGTCGGTTGGGGAATTATAAACTTTTTGGACATAGGTGGTTGTTATTGCAGTTGTTGAGACGAGTTCAATCGTAAAATGTTGTTTGGAAATGAGTTGAGAGACATGTTGTTCTGCATGGAAGGATGCGAAAGTGTCAGAGGTGGATCTTATGATGATTGGTAATTGTTGGATTATGATGTTGTGAAGGATTTGAGAAAAGTTCGGAAGGAACACTATTATAGTTTGGTAACGATGGTTTATGCTCCGTTATGGTTTTCGTCTATCTATTGGCAAATTGAGGAACTGATCACCCTTAATCTATTGTTGATAGTAGACGGAATCATAGTTGATGGATAGATGTGTTGTGTCGACTAGTATAGTGCATTCTGAAGAATATGTTGTTATTTTTGTTCTTGTTGCTATTTAAAAGAAGTGAAATTATAAGTTTGTTTATTAAAGTGCGAGTTTGGTTGGAAGAAGACGAGTCATCTTGTTGGAATTAATTGGACCCATGTACTGTATGTGGTTGTAATGTGGTTATGTTTTTAAGACGATTTTTGAGGATTATGTTACTAAAAAGATGATAAAGTCGTAGTTATGTTTTATGACAATTGGGAATTCATGGAGATATATGAATGTTTCATCCAAGAGTGGCAATTGGAGTAAACTTGGTAGAGTTGATACTTTATAAGTAATCAGAGTTGCGCATCTGAAGCGTGATGTGCCAGAGTATGTTGGTTTATTATAAATGTCAGTTGATTTAATAAGGATATTAATGTGGTTGTTGGTTTATGGAGAGTTGTATATAATTTTTGGATTAAGACCCGTAAGCAGATGTTACGAGAATTTTGTTTTCGTTGTTGTGATGTCAGTGTTGATTACTAAAAGGAATGGTAATATTTCAGATTGTGTTAAAGGTGATTTGGTCGGTTATGTGGATGTCACTATAAGAGTGATATGACGAGGGTAATCAAGTTGTAAGTATTTGGTTGATAATTGGAATTCGTATATTAAGGAATGAATTGGCGCGTGAGTTTGTATTAAGAATGTTGTCAAGATGATAATATGATGGTTGTATGTTCAAGTATAAGTAGTTTGCGGATGTTATTACTTCATAGGCGATGTATCAAGATGGTGTTGAGGGTGTCGATGAGCTAATATCGGGTATATCGTTATGATTAGTTGTGTATGTTTGGTGTCGATATGGTCGCTAAGTTGATCATGTAATATTGTTAAAACGAAAAGACGACGTTGTGTGCCTGAGTGCAACAGTTGATGGTTGATAATACGTTGAGTGTTTGGTATGTCCAGAATTGGTGTTGAGAGTGGTTGTGTCGATTGGATTTTCGAGGACGAAAATATCCTAAGTGGGGGAGAGTTGTAACACCCCAGTTCTATTTATTTGGAATTATCTTAATAAGAGTTATTTTATTTGAAACCAATAAAATTATTTTATTTGGGTTAATATAAAATAAAAGGATTATTATTTATTTTATAAATAATTGTAGAAAAAAAAATAAGGATTGAAGGTTATTGGGCTATGATGTTATTGGTAAAAGAGGGGGTGCAAGTGAAGTAAAAAATCATTTGGGACTTATATGTCACTTTTGTTCACTTTCACGTAAAACTGAGATTTTGGGATTTTGTAACTCAGAGAACGTGTAAAGAAGAGAAAGGAGAAGAAGGAGAAGATTGATCGAGGAAGTTGCAGGAGCTGCAGATTATCCAAGGTAAGGGGTTGATCATTCTTTTACTATGAATAAGTTGTGATATATATTCTATATGAGTTAGGGATTTGTAGGGATGATGGATTCTTGATGCCATGGTTGTTGTGATGATGAAACATGAATGGAATTGATTGGGTTTTGATGTGGTATTGATCCTATTGTATGCCTTAGATCATTGCTATATGGTAGGAATTCGATTTTGATGGTTTTAGGATGTTTGGGGATGATTAGGAATGAGTTGGGGTGATTTTGGGAAGCATAAAAACGTGAAATATGATGTTGCAGAGTCATCAACACGGGCCGTGTTGCACAACACGGGCACCCGTGTTGAGCCTCTGTGTTGATGCTCGGGTAGGTTTTTCCCAAAAATCGTTTCGGCCATAACTTTTGAACCGTAACTCCGATTTAGGCGCCGTTTGATGCGTTGGAAAGCTAGTGAAATTTTCTATATGATTATGAGGAATTAAGTAGCTTTAAGAGCTTATTTTAATAAGTGATTATTGGAGAAAGTGTTTATGTTTATAAGTGAATTTGGTTGTTATGTATTTTAGTGAGGTGTTTGGAGATATTTGGGATTGGAGCTCTGAAGAACGACGGAAAATCGCTCAAGAGTTCGAAGCTGCAATTTGATAAGGTAAGGGGGGCTACTACTCCACTTATATTTGCTTATGGGTTTAGATGCAATTGGTCGGGTAATTCGTAGGATAACCCCATCTTCTATGATGTTCTGAATGATTGATAACCTTAGGGTCGAATCTTGTTAGAAAAGGTTAGGTTCCAAATTTTATGAATCGATTAAGGACTTTAGGTTCCCAAATGGTGGATTTGGAGTATATCTATATGATCGTGAATTTACCTTAGGTGTTCTAGGGATAACCTTGATGTGTTAGAATTTCCCTAAAGGACGGGTCATATGTAACTTAAGGTCAATTTAATAAAATTTGTTGTTGATGCCCCCTGTGTTGTTTTCTGAATTTTGTTTTCTGTGCATGCTGTTATGTACGGAGTGATCCTGTTTTTATGTGCAGTGTTTGATATGTTTTGCATATGATGTTTATTGATTGCCTAGTGTTGATTGATAATTGTATCGAATAACGATTGTATGTTATGATACCAACACTATAAGGATGTTATTGCCATGCTTTAGATGATGTATCAAGCATGAATTATGATATAACTTGATATGATCGATGTTTGATAGTATGCTGAGTGATTACATGCTATCCATATCCTGTTATGATTGATGTTGTTGATGTTGCATGATATGTTGATTGATGTTAATAGTATGCTGAGTGTTACATACTTTACATATCATGTTGCATTTGTTAATTCCCATTGTGTGGAATTAACATGGTGGCCAATATACGTGTCCGCGATTTAATGGAACGTTGAGGTGGTAGCCGTGTCCGTGATATAATGGAACGGTGAGTTATCCGTGACCCGAGATTTAATGGGGCGGTAAAATGGTACCACATGCATGGGTGTGTTGCATTACATTGAATATGACATGAATGGATGATTTTTCCAATGTTGTATTTGATTGATTGCATGCATGTATTGATACTAAATTGTTAACGATGTTTGATGTTAATTACAAGCGTAAAAAGTAAGATATTATGAATATATGAATTGTAAAGGTTTTTGTAATTTATAAAACATGCTAATTGTTGGGTGATGTCTATGGTTTCCTAAATTGATTGTTTTGAACGTATAATCAAATGTATAGTTGAGATGCTCACCCTTACTGTTGAATATTTCAGATTGAGGAGCTTCGTTAAGGTGCTTGGCGAAGGCTTATCGTTCTAGTTTATTTCCGTTTTAGTATTGTCCGGGTCATGCTCTGATAGTTGTAACTCCGGGAACGTTTGTTTGTCGAGCTGCTTTAGTCAGACTCGTTTATTTCCTTATGTTTGTTATAATATGATGTTGACATTTTCCAGGTGTTAATCCCTGATGATTTTGAAAATATTATAACATTGGTTTTATTAAATCAAATTATTCCGCTGTGTAAACATGTATGAGTTACTTCTATGTTATGCATGACAGGCACTTGTTTTTATTAAAAGAGAATTGTGGCATCCTCGTTAATACATGTACTCTGAAATTATAATTTTAATTATTTGCAAAATTTTGTTCGTGCAGTGCTTGGGCTTGATCTTGGACTCTGGAGAACTCCTGGGGATCTCAGGAATGGATTGCTGGCTTTTGTTTGGATGGAAAATGGCTGAGAACATGAGATCCTATTTGCACTTCTCTTTTAAATTTTCATGAACAAGAACCCTGGCTTTGGAGGCAGTTGCATGTGTATGTTTTAGATCTGAGTGTTGTGCACATATAGAGCATCAATTTAGGGTAACAAAAGTAGTATGATATCATGTATAATCAAGTGTATGAATTATTTCCAAAATCCATTCAAAAACTTTCCAAAAGTAAAGATTTATTTCCTTCTTCATCATGGCCTTGCACGGTTTTGTTATGTTTCGTGAGTTGTTTTGGGTTGTATTGGGCCTTAAGAGACCACTCATGCGCCTGGCCCAATTATCTTGTACCTCTTTTAATTCATTTTGCATTTATTTGAATAAAAACAAAATAAATATAAATAAAATAATAATAAAATATAGGGCAAGGTATGAGTGAGCTTATGAGTCTTTCATAAGTTCATGGACACGTTTGAAACCCTAAAAGTTAGGTCACAAGTTCAAATTTTCAAGTTTGCCCATTTTGCATTTCATCTATTTCTTCAAAATTTCCAAACTTGTGCAACTCATAACTTGCTCAATTTTCATATTTTGAAGGTGATCTTTGAATTTTTGAAAATCTCAAGATGTCCTAGACAATTTCTCTTTTGATCATTTTTGAATTTGGAGAATTTATCTTGATGTAAATTGCCTTGACAAAAAGTGTATTTTGTTGACTTTTGAAAATGACATGTAATATATTAGCTCATATCTTTCAAACGAAGCACTTTTTGGACTTAAGCTTAAATTCAAAGTTGTAGAGAATTGGATTTCCTTAATAATGGTCTTTGTTTTAGGAAAAGTTGATGAAGCACGTGAAAGTTATGTTTGGTCAAAGTTCAATTGACTTCTCCTATGGAAACCCTAATTTGGCAATTTTTGACCTTTGATGATTTGAGGGCTTTCCTTGAGGAATCATGATGAACCCTTGATCAAATGATGAATATCACTTCAAAATGTTGATGTTGACAAAAAATTGAAGTTTGACTATATGTTGACCATAGTTGACTTTTTACCCAATACAATTGATTTTTAATCATCTGAGTCATTGACTGAGCAAACTTGTGATGCAAGACTTGAAACTTGACATGAGAATTGTTGAAGACCTATGATGAACCATTAAAACAATTTGAGATCTTTGCAACCTAAATTTCCTTGAAAATCTCAAAACCCTAGTTGTAGACCCATTGCACAGGAGGAGCATTTTGACTGGTCAACCCTTGAGTAACTTTGAGTATTTGAGACCTTTGTGAGTATGTCTTGAATAAAAATGGGAGGGAAAATTTTGAGGTACAACAACTGCACCTGTTCAATCTTCTTAAAACTGAAGAGTTAGATTGGCATGTCCGCCATTCGTGACTTGAAGATAGAAGATGATTGAACACTTAAGTGCCCAGAAATTTGCACTCGTCGGTGCACAAAGTAACATTGTTGGTTGATTGTACCAGAAATGGGCTTAAAGATGCAATTTGGAGAGGTGACGGAGAGTCGTAGAGATTTGCTTATAAATGTCATCCAAAGTAATTTTTGATAGAAATTAGACTAATTCTAAACCCAACTTCGATTGGAAGAAGTATCAGAATAAATTTATGCTTGATTTAATCTGAGCTAGAAGATGTCTATGCCCGTTTTTAACTGGAAGAAGTATCAAAATAAATCTATGCTCAATTTAATCTGAGCCAGAAGATACTCGTGCTCGATTTTAACTGGAAGAAGTATCAGAAAAAATCTATGCTCGATTTAATCTAAGCCAAAAGATTTCTACGACCATCTTCAACTGGAAGCAGTATCATAATAAATCTGAAATTCTGGAAGCAGATACTCAATGTCACAGTGAATGTTATGACACCGTATCTGACTTTCTATAAGACAGTAAATAAAAACAGTAAAGAACACAGTCAATTGTTTACCCAGTTCAGTGTGAAACAACACCTACTCTGGGGGCTACCAAGCCAGGGAGGAAATCCACTATAAGAGATATTAATTCAGGAATAAACCAACCAGTTTATCCCCTTCACTTAAGACCTACCCAATGCAACTTCAATCTAAGTTCAACTTAAACCTGAGTTCCTACTCACTCCCCCTCAATCACATCAGTGATACTTAAAACAATTAACTAATGAATTAATGAAGACACTCTTCAGAACATACACTTGATTATGCTTCATAGCTTTTTAATCAAGTAACACAACCACTCTTGCTTCACAGCTTTGAGTGATACATAAACCTAACTTGACTTTGCTTCAAAGCTTTAGTCAAGAGACACAAACACTCTTGCTTCAAAGCTTTGAGTGATACAAAAACCCTTACAATCAAAACCTATTCCAAGTCACTTATCACAATGATACTTGCTTGGATTACAACAGTTAAAACTATACAGCTCCTAATTGATCTTCAGTCAAAAAGAGATACTTTCCAAACAACAATCCTGTTGAATATATAGCAGTTGTTTCTTCAGTTAGGGTTTCCACAAAAATCTAGGGTTAATTAGGTTTAACCTTAAGACTTGGTCACAAGACTTTATCAACCAGATTAGGGTTGAGCTAGGTTAACCTAAAGTCCACGTGAGATTCTGTTCTGGAAAGAATGAGCCATCTTCCTGAAAAATCTCAGAATTAACCAAACTGCATATCTGTTAGATCAGTACAGGATGTCTTAACATTTGTTATGACATCAGAATTCATGTTTACTGATTTTGGTAGAAGGCAATAAATGTGATCTTTTGCAAAATGCTCAGATACACACTCATACACAGTAGCTACTGTATGCCATACTTTTTCTGCATAAAGAACCTAATAATCCAGAATGTTATGACATCAGTCATGACATTTACACACCTGGTTTTACCAAAAATACATGCCAATAACTAAACACTTACAAACTCCCCCGTTGGCAGATTTTTGGCTAAAACCCCTAAGCAATCAGAGAATATAGAACAACATAATGAATATGACTGCAGAAAAAATATGAGGTCTACCAAGTAATTAACACAAAAATATCTCCCCCTCTTTAGCCACAAATGGGCCAAAGATACATGTACTTAAATGTTATACAGTTATCCAAAATAGGTAACAAATAAAATCTGAAGACACTTGCATCAACAGCATCAGCATCAGGCTTGTCAATTCCACCAAACTTTAAGCACTGTCACCTTCAGAGGAGCTACTTTCTTCAGCATTGAGCTGATCTTCAGCAGCACCCTCTTCCCTTCTGTTTCCTTCAGTCTCCTCCTGTTCTAATTTGGAAATTAGGTTTTCTAGAGTCTTTTTCCTTGTCTCCAGCTCTTTGCAGGTCTCTTTCAATACAGCTATAACATCAGATGTCTTGGACTGAGTTTTTGCAGATGATGTCTCAGCTGATGTTATGACAATGTCAGGAACATGAGATCCCTGAAACAGCTTGTAGTGTAACCCAAGAGCAGGAGCTCTTTTGCAAGCAGTGTCTCTTTCAACCAGGATATCGGGGTACTGAGCAAGGATGATTCCACATAGGAGGGAGGGAAAGGCAATTGGGCCTTTAACAGCATAGCTACCAGCATGTTTTAAAGTTTGATCAAAAATGTACCTGCCATAGTCAAATTCAGTCCTGGTACCAACAGCATAAATGAATCTCCCCAATCCTGTAGAGATGGTTGATTTATGGTTTGTAGGGACCCAGTTGGCTGCACCAATCTTGTGCAAGATGGCAAATTTTATGCTTAGCTTGCTAGCATTTAGCTTGCCTTTTGAGGGCCAGCACTTGACTTGTCTTGCTGTGATGGTTTGGCATACTTCATTATCAGTAACTTCTAGTTCAGGGCAAGCCTCATTTGATCTTCCAAGAAATTTGTTAATTTCAGATGGAGAGAAATTAACCCTTCTTCCTCTCACATATACACATTCAAAGTCAGCTGACCTTCCATCAACACATTCATCAGACAAATTCACTATGAATTCCTTGACCAGATTTTCATAGCATTTGGTAAATTTTACCAGTCTTCATTAGTCCAGCAGATTTGATAAGGTCCATGATTTCCTTGCAATCCATGGCACCATTGTTTAGTTCTCTTTCCAAGGCTATTCTCTTCAAGCAAACATACTTCCATCTGTTGGCATTTTCAGGGTGGTGAAATGAAATGTTGTCAGTGGGGACTTCAGGAACTCTAGCCATTTTGCTGGAAGGGAGTTTCCTTCTGAGAGGAATGTCTTCAGCATCAATTTCAAATTCTGATTCCTCATCAGAATCAGTAGGCTCAGGTTCTTTTCTCTTCTTTGTTATTGGTTGTCTTGCAGGCTTTGAGAGACTCCCAGTATGCACTTGGGCTTTCACCTTTCCTTTGGACAGTTCAGTCTTCACAGTACCAGTCTTGCCTTCAGACCTGGTTTTCTTATCAGCAGGTTTCTCTTTGGTCAGACATTTTGCAGCATCTTGATTACCCTTCCTGTTCATCATTCTCCTAGCTATGCTAGGGTTGATATTTGCAATTAGGTCATTGTCTGAGTATTCCTCATCCACATTAATAACAGGTGGTTCAACATTCTTTTCTGAGGGGTTCTGAATATCATCAAGGTTTTCAGATGATTTTTGAATGTTGTCATTTGGTGTCTCAACATTCTTAGAGACATCTGGATTTGCTTCAACATTTGGGCTTGCTGATTCTTGATTTAATGGAAGAGAAATCCCCGGTACAGAGTGGTTCTCACTCAGGATTCTTGTAACAAGCCTAGCTATTGCTTGATGTACATAAGCTGATCCTTCCCTATTTGGTACAGAAGATGAAGGTTGAGAGGGATTACCGGATGAAGTAGCCTGAGACCTTCCTGCATGCCTTGTTCTCAGCTTTTTGACCTTGGAAGGGTTAGTTGCCATTTCTCTAAGAGGAGTAATCTCCAGGACTTCAGAATCCATGCATGAGGTGATTTCCCGAGAATCTTGATCAGATGATGAAGATGAAACGGTCATCTTAGATGAGGATGATGTTTGAGACATTTTGATAGTCTTAAAAAACCAGTACCAACTAGAGAGAAAACTTTGATTGAGAGAATGAGAGTTGTTGCAAAGTCGAGAGAGGAAGGAGGCAAATGTGTGTCTATTCAACTTCTTAATAATTTTGAAAGAATTGGGGAAATATATGATTAACCCACTTAAAATAGACTTAACAAAAATAACTCCTTCAACCCTTGTTTTGAGCAAAATTAATTGCTACAATTTCTCATGTTGGCAAATACCCAACTTGCCCCTCAAGTTTTCAAATTGATTTGCATAAAGAGCCTTGGTAAAAATGTCAGCCAGCTGTAGCTTAATGGCAACATGTTCCAGTTTAATTGTCTTCTCCTCTACAAGGTCTCTGATAAAGTAATGTTTAAGGTCAATGTGCTTGGTCCTGCTATGCTGAATAGGGTTCTTGGAAATATTGATTGTACTCAGATTGTCACAGTACAATGTCACAACATCTTGTGAGACATTATACTTAGTGAGCATCTGTTTTATCCAGATAATTTGAGAACAGCTACAACCAGATGCAATGTATTCAGCCTCAACACAAAAATGAAAAGGAAGTCTTTTGACATGTATCATAGCTCTGGCAGATTCCTGTATGGTCCTATTTTTCTTTTCTACAACTCCATTTTGTTGGGGAGTTATAGGAGAAGAGAATTCATGACTAATTCCTTCTGAGGAACAGAACTCATTAAACTTACTGTTTTCAAATTCCTTGCCATGATCACTTCTGATTCTGACAATACACCCTTCCTTTTCTCTTTGAATTCTTTTGCACAGTTCTTTAAAAACTTCAAACACATCAGATTTTTCCTTAATGAAGTTAATCCAGGTGAATCTGGAATAGTCATCCACAACAACATAGGCATATCTCTTTCCACCAAGACTTTCCACCTGCATTGGTCCCATCAGATCCATATGTAGAAGTCCCAGAACCTTAGAGGTGGTCAGATGTCTTGACTTTGGATGTGACATCCTAGTCTGCTTCCCAACCTGACATTCACCACAAACTCTCCCTTCATCAATTTGCAGTCTTGGAATCCCTCTGACTGCCTCCATGGAGATAATCCTTTTTATTCCTCTTAGATGAAGATGGCCAAGTTTTTGGTGCCATAGTTTCACCTCTTTTTCTTCTTTGGCAATAGAACACACAGTGGAGTAATTAGTGTTCTCAGGCTCCCACAAGTAACAGTTGTCTTTAGATCTGACTCCTTTCATTACAACTTCTTGTTTTTCATTAATTACAAGACATTCAGATTTTGAGAAGTTGACCTTGAATCCTAGATCACATAATTGACTGATACTAATGAGATTAGCAGTCAGGCCTTTTACCAATAGTACTTCATTCAGATTTGGAACTCCAGGGAAGTCCAAATTACTAACTCCTTTGATTTCACCTCTAGCACCATCTCCAAAGGTCACATAACTAGTGGTGTGAGGTTTAACATTATTGAGAATGTTCTTGATTCCAGTCATGTGCTTAGAACACCCACTGTCAAAGTACCAGTCTTCCTTTGCAGAGACTCTCAGGGAAGTGTGGGCTATCAGGGCAGTAGCCTTTTTCTTCCATTGAGGAGTATGTGGTACCCTGTTAGCCTTAGGTTTGACACTTGGGTTCTGATTAGGGTATCCATACAATCTGAAGCAGAAAGGCTTTATGTGACCAAACCTCCCACAATGATGACATCTCCATCTTTGGTACTTTTTCTTCATATTTCTCTGTTCCCGATGTTGAGTGTTATGTTGTGACATCTGCTTTGACATTTGTTTATCAGACCTGATCTTCTTGTCTGCACCAGATTTCTTTGCTCCCACAAATCCTAGTCCAGACTTGTTTCCCACATTTTGTCCAACCTGAAGGATTTCTTCCAATTTGTCAGTTCCATTTGTCAGCATCTTGACAGATTTGGTCATCTGGTTCAATTTTGAGTTCAGCAATTGAACTTCCCCTTCTAGATGACTTATAGTTTCAAGGTCTGCCCTTTTTTCAGCCTCCAACTTTATGATGAGTTTTGTTTGTCTCTCATTTTGCACACAGACTTCAGTACTTCTGATACACAATTTCTTGTAAGTATCAGCCAGTTCTTCAAATGTCACTTCCTCATCACTAGTGTCACTTTCAGAGGTACAAACACCAGTTAGTGCAGTAACTAGTTTGGCAGATTCTTCTTCAGAATTACTTTCTGAATCACAGTCAGACCAGGTAACAGTCATACCTTTCTTTTGTTTCTTAAGAAAGGTAGGACATTCAGCTCGAATATGCCCATATCCTTCACAACCATGGCATTGAATTCCTCTACCTTGATTTCCCTTCTCTTCAGACCTTGGTCTTCTGCTGGAGTCATAAGATCTGTTAATGTCAGAGGGGATGTTCTCAACATTTGACCTTGACTTTGGATCCATTCTCTTGATGAGTTTATTGAATTGTCTTCCCAGCATGGCTATAGCTTCTGAAATATTTTCTTCTTCATCCTCCTTGTTTTCATCTTCAGTGTTGGATACAAGTGCTATGCTCTTGTTTTTCTTGTCAACATTGTCACTGATCCCCATCTCAAAAGTCTGAAGAGACCCAATGAGTTCATCCACCTTTAAGTTGTTGATGTCCTGGGCTTCCTCTATAGCAGTTACCTTCATTGCAAATCTTTTAGGCAGGGATCTGAGAATCTTTCTCACCAGTTTTTCTTCAGACATCTTTTCACCCAATGCTCCTGAGGTGTTGGCAATCTCCAAGATGTTCATGTGAAACTCATGAATGGTTTCATCTTCCTTCATCCTTAGGTTCTCAAACTTGGTAGTCAGCATCTGAAGCCTTGACATTTTTACTTTGGATGTGCCTTCATGGGTAGTTTTGAGAGTGTCCCACACTTCCTTGGCCAGTTCACATTGATGTACTAGTCTGAATATGTTTCTATCAATTCCATTGAACAAGGCATTTAAAGCTTTGGAATTTCCCAGGGCTAACTCATCTTCTTCTTTGCTCCATTCTTCCTCAGGCTTCAGACTGATTGTCCCATCTTTCTCAGTTATGGTGGGATGGTTCCATCCTTTGTCAGCAGCTCTCCAAGCCTTTTTGTCCAGAGATTTTAAGAAGGCAATCATACGAGGTTTCCAGTAGTCATAATTTGTTCCATCCAGAATGGGTGGTCTATTTCCAAAAACTCCTTCTTTGTCCATAGTGCCAGAAAGTGATATCCCTAGATCTCACCCAGTAATAAAGGCAGGGTGCTTGCTCTGATGCCAATTGAAATTCTGGCAGCAGATACTCAATGTCACAGTGAATGTTATGACACCGTATCTGACTTTCTATAAGACAGTAAATAAAAATAGTAAAGAACACAGTCAATTGTTTACCCAGTTCAGTGTGAAACAACACCTACTCTGGGGGCTACCAAGCCAGGGAGGAAATCCACTATAAGAGATATTAATTCAGGAATAAACCAACCAGTTTATCTCCTTCACTTAAGACCTACCCAATGCAACTTCAATCTAAGTTCAACTTAAACCTGAGTTCCTACTCACTCCCCCTCAATCACATCAGTGATACTTAAAACAATTAACTAATGAATTAATGAAGACACTCTTCAGAACATACACTTGATTATGCTTCACAGCTTTTTAATCAAGTAACACAACCACTCTTGCTTCACAGCTTTGAGTGATACATAAACCTAACTTGACTTTGCTTCAAAGCTTTAGTCAAGAGACACAAACACTCTTGCTTCAAAGCTTTGAGTGATACAAAAACCCTTACAATCAAAACCTATTCCAAGTCACTTATCACAATGATACTTGCTTGGATTACAGCAGTTAAAACTATACATCTCCTAATTGATCTTCAGTCAAAAAGAGATACTTTCCAAACATCAATCCTGTTGAATATATAGCAGCTGTTTCTTCAGTTAGGGTTTCCATAAAAAGCTAGGGTTAATTAGGTTTAACCTTAAGACTTGGTCACAAGACTTTATCAACCAGATTAGGGTTGAGCTAGGTTAACCTAAAGTCCACGTGAGATTCTGTTCTGGAAAGAATGAGCCATCTTCCTGAAAAATCTCAGAATTAACCAAACTGCATATCTGTTAGATCAGTACAGGATGTCTTAACATTTGTTATGACATCAGAATTCCTGTTTACTGATTTTGGTAGAAGGCAATAAATGTGATCTATTGCAAAATGCTCAGATACACACTCATACACAGTAGCTACTATATGCCATACTTTTTCTGCATAAAGAACCTAATAATCCAGAATGTTATGACATCAGTCATGACATTTACACACCTGGCTTTACCAAAAATACATGCCAATAACTAAACACTTACAAAATCTACGGTCGATTTAATCTGAGCCAGGAGATGCCTACGCTTGTGTTCAACTAGAAGAAGAATCATAATAAATCTATGCTCGATTTAATCTGATCCAGAAAATGTCTACGAATGTCTTCAATTAGAAGAAGTATCAGAATAAATCCAGACTCGATTTAATTTAAGCCAGAAGATGCTTATGCTTGATTTTAACTGGAAGAAGTATCAGAATAAATCTATGCTCGATTTAATCTGAGCCAGAAGATGTCTACGATCGTCTTCAACTGGAAGAAGTATCAAAATAAATCTACGTTCCATTTAATTTGAGCCAGAAGATGCCTACGCTTGTTTTTGAACTGGAAGAAGTGTCAGAATAATCTATGCTCGATTTAATATGAGCCAGAAGATGCCTGCACTGGATTTCAACTGGGAGAAGTATCAGAATAAATCTATGCTCGATTTAATTTGAGCCAGAAGAAGTTTATGCTCGACTTTAACTGGAAGAAGTATTAGAATAAATCTATGCTCGATTTAATCTGAGCCAAAAAAACGTCTACGCTCGTCTTCAACTGTAAGTATCAGAATAAATCTATGCTCGATTTAATCTGAGCCAGAAGATGCCCGCGCCTGATTTCAGGTTGGAGAAGTATCAGAATAAATCTATGCTCGGTTTAATCTGAGCCAGAAGATGTTTATGATCAACTTTAACTGGAAGAAGTATCATAATAAATCTATGATCGATTTAATCTGAGCCAGAAAATGTCTACGCTCATCTTCAACTAGAAGAAGTATCAAAATAAATTTATGCTTGATTTAATCTGAGCCAGAAGATGTCTATGATCATCTTCAACTAGAAGAAGTATCAGAATAAATCTACGCTCGATTTAATCTAAGCCAGAAGATGTTTGCGACCGACTTTAACTGGAAGAAGTATCAGAATAAATATATGTTTGATTTACTCTGAGCCAGAAGATGTTTGCATCCGACTGCAACTAGAAAATATGTTTCTTTGAGAATGACCCTCTGAGGAAATTGTTTAAGTAGATATTTTCATATGTCGCCTTTGAGAAGATTGTCTAGTCACATAAGTAGTTGATGATGTTTGTCTGTTGATTGATCTTTCCTGAAAAGGTAAAGAGTTAGCTGTATGCAATGTCATGATATTTGAAATGCATTGTGTAATGATGTTCTCAAAATAAATGAGACTGTGCTATATGAGTTTCGTATGCATATGCTATGACATTTATAAATGATGTATGAATGTGAAATGATGTTAAAGTGCATTTGTAAACTCGTGCAGCATCTTTGTCTGGGAAAATAAATTCTTGACTGTTGCTGGGGATGAGTTGTATGTGTCTCTTCAATCTCGATGGGTATTCCTGCTTTCTGCTTGAGGAAACTCCACTGGAGAATGTTGATTCCTGTTTGGGGAGAAGAGTCCAAGAACATTGGTCATTCATTGCTCTACTGGGGAATTTAGTTTTTAGAGACCCTGACTGGGTATAAATAAGGTGGGTTGGCTGCTGACTCATCTGAAAGAATAAGGTTGAATGATACCTAGTTCGGTTTCCAACTCAGTATCAATTTTCTAGGGATAGAAATCCAGATTGTCTTTTGTTGGAGATGGGAATCTTGCTGGTAATTTGTGGTAGAAGAAGACTCAAACTAGGGAGATTGTAATCGGTTGGGAAAATAAACCCTGTTGGGGAAGTAAAGCCTGTTTACTGAGAAATACTCTGCTGAGGAAACACCCTTGCTGAGGAAATGAGCTCTGCTAGAGAGAAGAAATCTGCAGGAGGTTTTACAGTTTTGGAGGAATAAACTCAACTGGGGAAGAGATTTTCCCTAAACTGCACTGATTGGGACTCCGCATGTGGGTGATATTGCCAGGAAAAATATCATATTCCTTTATCCGTTGGGGGAATTTGCTGGTGAGTATGATAAGACTACTCTGTGGGGATAATCCCATGGAAGTGGCTCTGTGGGGATTTTTGGATGTCTTGAACGTTATCCCAATTCCTAGAGTCTTGAGTAAATGCTTATTCATATTTTTTATGCATATATTTATTAGTAGTTAATCGTACTCATATGCATATTTTCATTCAATTTTAGTCATTGTACGTTTTTGCAAACAGAACAGAAAAAGTAAAAATTTTGGATTTTGAAACTTGTATTTCTATTGATAGTTTACCCATAAACAAGCGATTTTGTACAAAGAGACAGAAATCCCAATAAGAGGAAATCATTGTGAAATGAAAGGAGTACAAAGCGAAAACAAGATAATAGCTACGTGGGAATAATCTCGTCGGGTTCCAACTCTGCTATTGCCTCTATGTCTTCAAGCATCTCATCCCTCATTATCGGAAGAAAGTGATTGAATTGATCTATATCGTTTGAACTTTGGCTTTGGTAATAAAGATTGTTGTAAGTGATCCAACGGGACATAGTCATACACTTTTATCCCTAACTTTTTCCTGGACCTCCTATTCGCCTTTTCAGTCCACCGGGATACCTTTTCTTGCCCAAGCCGTCTTTTCAGGTTTTCGACTTTCTAGGTGTACAATCTTTTATATATATATCCCTAATTTTGCCCGAACCCTTTTGGTTCGCCGGGATGCCCTTATTTTTTCCTAGGCCAGTCAACCTAGCGGATCATTTTCATGCGTAGTATCTTTTGACTATGTCTGCATTCACAGGTTGCGGGAAATCTTCACCGTCCATGGTGGTCAGTATCATAGCACCACCAGAGAATATCTTCTTGACTACAAATGGCCTTTCATAGGTGGGATTCCATTTGTCTCTAGGATCACCTTGCGTTAGAATGATGTGCTTTATTACCAAGTCACCAGCCTGATATACCTGATGCTTGATTTTCTTGTTGAACGCCTTGATCATACGCTTTTGATACATCTGAACATGACAGATAGCCGCAAGCCTCTTCTCGTCAATTAGATTTAACTGATCCAACCTAGTCTAATTCCATCCGTCTTCGTCGAAATTTGCATCTTTCATAATCTCAGGGAAGGAATCTGAACTTCGACAGGTAGGACAACCTCCATACCATAGACTAGAGAGAATGGGGTTTCCCCATTTGATGTTCTAACCGGAGTACAATAGTCATGGAGACCAAATGGTAACATCTCATTCCAATCTTTGTAGGTCACAACCATCTTTTGCATGAGCTTCTTTATGTTCTTATTAGCGGATTCCACTGCGCCATTCATCTTTGTTTGATACGGAGAAGAGTTGTGGTGCTTGATATTGAACTGCGTGCAGAGTTCAGTGATCATAGTGTTGTTGAGATTGGTACCATTTTCTGTGATAATCCTTTTGGGGATGCCATACCGACATATAAGGTTATGTTTGATGAACTTGGCGACCACAGTTATGGTAATAGAGGCGAACGAGGCTGCTTCAACCCACTTTGTAAAATAATCAATGGCGAAGAGAATGAAGCAATGCCCGTTAGAGGCAGTGGGTTTAATCTCTCCGATCCTATCAATTCCCCACACTGCAAATGGCCACGGAGCAGTCATGACGTTCAGAAGTACCAGAGGCACGTGAACTTTATCAGCGTAAATTTGACACTTATGACAAGTTCTCGAGTGGTGGTAACAGTCCGTTTCCATAGTCGACCAATAGTAACCAGCTCTCAAAATCTTTTTAGCCATAGTATACCCACTTGAGTGAGTACCAAAGACGCCTTCATGCATATCTTGCATAATTTCCTCTGCTTCCTTCTTATCCATACAGTGAAGCAGAGTTGAATCAAGATTATGCTTGTATAAAATTCCATTGCTCACGAAGAACTTAGCCGAGAACCTCCATAGGAATTTCTTGTCATTTATCGATGCCTCTTCAGGGTATTCTTGAGCCTTAAGGTACCTTTTCACTTCATGAAACCAAGGTTTTTCCTCTACTTCATCAGTGTCAATTTCATGGCAGTGTGCCGGTTCGTTGAATATTTTAATGGTAATTCTGGGAGCCTCATTGTCCCATCTGACCTTGAACATGGATGACATGGTAGCCAATGCATCTGCTAACTGATTCTCTTTTCTTGGTATATGTTCAAAAGTAATCTCCCCGAAATACGGAATCATGGTTAGCACATGTTCTTGGTAAAGGATAAGATTTAGATGCTTCATGTCCCATTATCTCTTGACCTGACTTATCACTAGGGCTTAGTCTCTATATACGCTTAAGAACTTGATTCTCAGGTCAATAGAAGCTTTAATTCCCATGATGCATGCTTCATATTCAGCCATATTATTGGTGCAGTCAAAGCAAAGTCTGGCAGTGAAAGGTGTATGGCAACCCTGAGGAGAGATAATTACAACACCAATTTTGTTGCCAAGTGCATTAGAAGCTCCATCGAAAACCATATTCCATCGGGATCCCGGCTCTGGTCCTTTATACGGTCCAGGTTCTTCATAATCTGTAACTAGCATAATGTTCTCGTCCTGGAATTTAAAGTTCATAGATTGGTAGTCGTCTATGACTTGATGAGCCAAATGATCTTACAGTACACTCCCTTTGATTGCTGTTTAAGTGGTGTAATAAATTTTGTATTTTGTTAAGACCATTTGCCATCAGGCTATTCTTTCGGAGAGAGCTGGCTTCTCGAATATGTATTTAATGGGATCCATTTTAGAAATCAACAAAGTAGTATGGGTCAACATATATTGTCTTATGTGGCGAGAAGCCCATGCCAAAGCACAACAAGTTTTCTTGAGCAGTGAATATCTTGTTTCACAGTCGGTAAAGTTTTTTTCAAGGTAGTATATTGCATGCTCTTTTCGACCAGACTCGTCATGCTGCCCCAGTACACACCCCATTGAGTTCTCTAGCACTATTAGGTATATGATTAGAGGCCTTCCTTCAACTGGTGGCATCAGAATCATAAGTTATTGTAGGTACTCCTTAATTTTTTCAAAGTCTATTTGACAGTCACCGTTACTATTTGATATTTCTTCAACAACTTAAAGATTGGTTCACGAGTAGCAGTCAAATGCGAAATGAATCGGGCAATGTAATTCAGTCGTACTAAGAAACCTCTCACTTCCTTCTCGGTACGGGGAGTTGAAATTTCTAGAATAGCTTTAACTTTTGCAGGATTAACCTCAATACCCTTACCACTGATGATGAAACCCAGAAGTTTACCGGATCTCACCCCAAAGGTGCACTTGTTCGGGTTTAGCCTTAGCTTATACTTCCTTAGTCTTTCAACCAATTTATGCAGATGATCGAGATGATATCCTTTAGTCTATGATCTTGCTATCATGTTGTCAATGTAGACCTCTATCTCGTGGTGAATCATGTCATGAAATAAGGCTACCATGGCACGCTGATAAATTGCCCCGACGTTCTTCAACCAAAAAGGCATAACCTTGTAACAGAAATTACCCCACTGTGTGACAAAGGTATTTTTCTCCATGTCTTTAGGCGCCATCTTGATCTGATTATAACCCGAGAAACCATCCACGAAGGAGAATACACTGTGCTGAGCGATATTGTCGACTAAAACATCAATATGTGGTAGCGGGAAGTCATCTTTGGGGATCACCCTGTCCAGGTCCCTGTAATCTACACACATACGTACCTTGCCATCTTTCTTTGGCACCGGAACAACATTAGAAACCCATTGAGGATATGATATCACTGCTAAGAAACTTGCATTGAATTGTTTCATAACCTCGGCTTTGATCTTTTCTGACATTTCAGGACGCATGTGACGAACCTTCAAGTTTATCATAGCACAACCCTCTTTCATTGGCAGGAGGTGAACCACAATATTAGTATCGAGCCCTGGCATGTCTTTGTATGACCAAGCAAAGATTTCAACATATTCATGCAACATCTGTATTAATTTTTCTTGACAGTGCTCTCTAAGTTGGCGCCTATCTTGACTTCTTTTCTATCTGCCTCGGTGCTCAAGTTTACCACTTCAACTAGCTCTTCATGTGGTTGGATAGCCTTTTCTTCTTGTATTAAGATTCTGGCAAGTTCTCCAGGTATTTCACAATCTTCCTCACCTTCGTCTTCGGTTTGGTAGATCATATTTTCAAAGTCATAAGCGGCAGTAGCAGAACCGTTATCAACGAGATCCAGAGTGGATGAGGATCTGCAATGTAGTGTGTGGGTGTGTTTAAGAACACATAGTTATTTGAAAAATCAATAAGATAAAAGAAAAACAGAGATCATAAAATTTGAATGCAAAATGTCCAATGTTTTTATTGAATGGACAATGTTTATGGATTATCAACCCTTAACAAATGAACCATTGTGCCCCGGGTAAGACACAAGGTTAAAGTCATTGTTTACTAAATAACCAAAAATATTTTAAAAGTAATAAAACATGAATGTAGCTATTACTTCTGGCTAAAGGAGATATGGAAAATGTCCTCTGCTTTCCAATTTTCAAGTCCATTACCAATGGTAGGGAATATCCAGATGTCGAAGTCACAATCACTATCAGTATCTTCTACATCATTGACTTTGTTGCTGCTGATACGAAATGGAGGCCTTCCCGCTTGAGCGTGAAGAATAGCCCTTTGACCTTCTGCAGTAAAGCCCAAATCAAACTTGTCAGATTTGTAAGGGATATCAGGAAGTTGACCCCAAATAGTATAACCACCTTCTTCTATAGTAGCCTTGGCATCTTTTAAGGAAGCCATCTTGTGAGGAGTACTGGTGGTCTTTGGAATGGCAGAAACATCTTTAATATTAGCAGGGGAAATCACTTCAAAGGTATGATAGGGAGTCTCGATAAATTCTCCGTCCATTTCCACGTACCAAAATGAATTCAGGTGGCTAACCATGTACTCCTCTTCTCTGCAAACAGTAACAACCTTGCCTTTTACAGGATATTTTAATTTCTGGTGCAAGGTGGAGATGAAGGAACCTGCCTCATGGATCCAGGGGCATCCCAATAGACAAGAATAAGCTGGCCGGATGTCCATTACATAGAAAGTGGACTCAAATATTTGTGAATCCACTTTGATTGGGAAGTCCACTCCCTCATGCACCATTATTCTGGACCCGTTAAAGGCTCGAACTGTGATACTACTGGGCTTCAACATACCCTTCTCACAATCCAGTCTATCAAGAGAGCCTTTTGGTAGAGCATTCAAAGAAGAGACAATATCAATTAACACATGAGCCAACATAGTACCCCTGTATTCAATGGAGACATACATGGCCCTATTATGATTTCTCCCCTCTGGAGTCAAGTCAGCATCGAAGAAGCCTAATCCATTATCAGTTGTTAAACTCACCACGTATATTCCAAATTGATCATCTGAAGTTTGTTGCGGCACATGAGCAGTATTTAAGAATTTTACCAATGCTTGCGCATGGGCTTCAGAACAAAGCAGTAAAGATAACATGGAGATTTTGGATGGGGTCTGCCCCAACTGTTCAACAATTTTATAGTCGCTCTTGCGGATGATTTTTAAAACCTCTTCTAACTCTTGTCCAGAGGTGTCCTTGACTGTAGTTTCTTTTGGTGCCTCCGTCTGGGCAGGCTCTATCATTGGCTCTTTACCCCGAGCCTTGGTAGTTGACTTGGTAACTGTGACTTGAACAGGTGGAGAGATTTCTAGGGAGAAAATCCTCCCGCTTCTAGTAACTTTGTTGGTCCCCACAATATTGATAATGTTGGGATCAACTTCTTCATCATCTTCATCAAACAACTCTTGTTTAATGTTGTGGTAATAGACGTCAGACCCATAATTCCATGGAATAACCTTTTCCGAGGAATATGGGATGGGCCCAGGTGTTGTAATGATCAAAGGAGAAGCTTTTGGATTGGCGGTAATCCTTACAGGACCCTTGGAAGTGATTCTAAAAGGAGTACCAGATATGACAGCCAAGTCTTGGTACAAATGCTCAGCATACAGAACTTTCTCAATCAAAATTACATGTTCATTCATCAGGCACTGAATGCCTTCCTTCAGTAACCCAAAACCATTGGGTTAGACTGCACATCAATAACATTCTTCAACATAACCCGGAAATAAACCAGCTTGTAACAAATTCTTTTTCATTGTCGAGAGGGGAGTAATCACATCACCTACAGAGGCAACATACAAAACATACTCAATAGCACTAATTCCTTTATCATGCTTCGGCATAGGTGCAGTAATCATGTTTGTAATCTCCGGAGGGTCAAACTCGATTTCCTTATTATCAATCATATCCTAAATCTTGCTTTTTAGGGCCCAACAATTGTTGGTGTCGTGCCCAGGACTGTTCGAATGATAGGAACACCTCGCGTTCAGATTGTACTTTGGAGAGGATGTGTTGGGATTCTGAGGAGGATCCCACAGTAAAGTGAGTTCAGCCTTTAACAAATGTTGTAATGCCTGAGATAGAGGCAAGCCGATATTGGTACATTGTCTTAACGGAGCGTCTGGCCTTCGTTGTTTGTCCTCTTGTTATTGAACAAGCGTCGAATTAGAGATCTATACCGCTCCCACAGACTGATGGAGGTCACTTTTACTATGCCCTTTCTGGCTATAGACAACATTGATTTCTTTTTTACTACTGAATGGCTTTTTCACAGCATTAGAAGATGTAGAAATCATAATCTTCTCCCTCTTAATACCACTCTCAACTTTTTCCCCATTCAGAATCAGCTACATAAAACCAGACGACGAGCTTCCAATCAATAGATTAAAGAATGGGCTTATCAGAGTGCCCATGAACATATCTACCAACTCCCGATCAGTCAAAGGAGGTTGCACCCTTCCATCTAAATCTCTCCATTTTGTGCATATTCCTTGAACCCTTCATTCGAGCCCATGGACATGTTTTGTAGTTGCACTCGAGTCGGTGCCATGTCAGGATTATATTGATACTTCTTATAGAAAGCAGCGGCCAAGTATTCCCATGTGTGGATGTTGGTTCCTTCGAGCTGATAGAACCATTCAAGTTGAGTGACATCCAAACTCTCTTGAAATAAATGGACCCATAATTTCCGGTCAGCGGTATGAGGTTGGATCTTTCGAACATACGACCTCAAATGGAGTTTGGGACAAGAGACCCCGTCATATTTAGCAAAGATGGGGACCTTGAACTTATGAGGGATGACCACCCCCGGGATCAGACCTAATTCTCCAAAATCCAATCTAGACACCTTCTGGATTTCCATATCTTTGAGTCGATCTTCCAACAACTTGTACTTCTCATCTGCGGGAGGGTATTGTTCGTCAGAGTAGTCTTTATATTCATGAACATTTTCATAACCCTGGTTATTCCTTCCTTCATGCTTGATCCTTCTACTATCTTCTTCTTGTTTGTCGTCTTCCTCAGAGTAAACATCATCCACTTGAACTAGTTGAGCAGGACCTTTGAACCTTCTCCCCATATTGAGGATAATAACCGACTTCTTAGTCTTCTTTTTCTTAGCGACGAGCACCATCAGATCTTTCTGCCTCTGTTCCAGATTCAGAAGAGTCTCTTAAAGTTGTGCATGTTGAGCCTGGAGATCCTTGACAGTTTGTTTAAGGGTCATCTTATACTAAAATAAATAGTAAGTAGATAAGAAAACTTGTATGAAAGACCTGTAGTGTAATGATGCACGATATGTAAATGCAAATTTTTGTACCCCCAAAATTTTCCCTCCCTTTTCTTCAATACAATCTCTTAGAGTTTCCAACTACTCAAGGCTACCAAGGCTTCTCAGACTTCAAGACATGTCAACTGATTTTTTGTTTCATCAAGGATTCAGGGTTGCAAGTGTTTCAAAAAGTGAATCACATTTTCTCTTATCTATTGGCTCTTATGCTAGAGTTTTGGTTACTGAAGTGTGTGGCGTCTTTCTTGACTAAATTCTTGAATCATTATCATCATGAAGTACACCTTCAATTATCAACGAGGTTTTCTATGTGGGTTTTCATTTAGAAGGAATTTTCTCTGGCTTCTGAGACTAAGTGAATATTTGGTTACTTGTTGATTCAATTGTTGAGTTCAAGGGTTGAAGTTGTGATGCAAATTTAAGAGAAGAGATCTTTTGAGTTATTACTAGAGTCAAACCTTTGACTTAGATGTTCATTCAGAGGAAAACTCATTATAGAAAAAGAGTATTGTTGTTGCTTTCACTAATTTATAAGAAAAGCTCATTTGATTTCCGAATACTTTGAAATGAAGAGATAATTCCTAATCTAATCTATCCTATGAGAGGCTAATGGCAATATTTCACATCTCTTTTGAATTTTCCCTCCAAGACTTCATGCCATGGACTAATCTTCATTTTCTTCATCAAAATTTATCATTTCTTTACCCCATCTCTAGTACCATGTCGCAACATACCTTATCTTTATAAGCTTGTGACATCACATTATTTCATTATCATTTGCCTTTCATTATCATCACCATATGATTCAATTTGTTTGAAGTTTGAAAGAAGATAGGTTGAAGTTGGAATATTTGGAGTACAAGTTAAACTTGGATTTGATAATTAAAGATTTAGTTTCATTATTGTTTACTTGATACATCCAAAATAATTTGTTCAAGAGCATATGTGCTCATGATGTCAAAAGTTAATTCTAAGCAAGGATTCAAGTGGTTTGCAATTCAAATATTTCAAAATTCAAATGAATCTTAAAGAGGTTTAATATCCAATTCAAAGTTCATAGGTTCTACATGGTGTCCTAAAGCTAAGTTCATTCAAGAATTCAAGATTACAACAAAGCATAATTGTTATTTAAGTTTACAAGTGAATTTGAATACATTTATTACAAGTCTTCAAATCTCAAAGTTCAAATCACAAATTGAAATCACAATATTACAAAAGTTCCTAACGGGTAAAAGGTTTTCTAAACTACAAGGAAATTTTCTTCATCTTCAAGTCTTCATCGAGCACTTCAAGTCACTCCCTCCTATTTAATTCTCTTCATCAATTTGCGCTATTTCCCATCAATTTGCTCACACATATAACAAAAGAAAAAGAATGGGTTTGCAAACAAGAAAGAAACATGAACATGAACAAGGAGTTTTCGAAGAACTATTTCACAAATTCATCATTAGGGGTCGTTTGAAGGAATCAGATAAAGGGTGATTTTATTTCAATCATGTTTCAAGTAACAATCAAAAGCCACAAATTACTTTGTTTCAACAAAAGTCAGAACTGCAATATCAATCATAGGCCTAGTCCTTTACTAAAAATCTCAAACAAGTGCATAAAAAGGGACTTGTTTGGTTCACAGTAAAAGTAAAGATTCAAAAAATCAATTTACTTCATAAGTACAAACTCAGTGAAAAGGCATCACAATCATCACAGTAAGTAACAAGACAGCAAAAAGAGTTTTATGTCTCAGCTCAAAAAAGAGTGCTGAAAAGGGTAGTACATAAAATCAGAATCACCAAGCCCAACACAGAATTCACACTAAAACAACAAGCAATAGGGACGGTTCACAAGGCCAACAAGCAACAGGGACAGTTCACAGGGCCAGTAAGCAACATGGTTAGTACACACACAAAAATATACATAAACACATTCGTAGAACAAAAAACCCTAGATTCAAAACCCTTCAAAATGGTTCACAGAATCAGCAAGCACACAGAGAGTTCACATAAAATATACAGAAACCCATCCCCAAACCAAAAACCCCTTCTTTTAGAAAATCATCATTTTCCCTAAACCAAAAATTCCTTCAGAAATTTGAGAAAAGAGGAAGAGGAAAAGAAGTTTTTTTCGTAACGAATCAGAAGGATATTATCGGGAGAGTCATCGTCGTTAAAACCTTTGATCTCGTTTCAGAGAGGTTTTTTCAATGTTGTAGAACTCAAATCTTACATCATCGCTTTGTTTAAGCCGCAAATCGCAAGTCTAAGTTGTTAGGGTTTCGGTCACCCCCTTGAAGATCTAGGCAAAATCATGCAACATCTACAAAAACAAGCTAGAAATTAGCAAAGAGGAGAACAAGACGAAGTTGTTGATGCAAAAAAATCAGAGATCGGAGCTAAGCCATCGTGATAGCCGCCGCCTGCCGCCGCTAGGGGCGATTTTAGGCGAGCCCTAGAAGACAAAGAGAGGCAAGAGAATAAAGGGAAGAGAAAGATGTTATTTTGAGTCTTTTCTGATTATTATGTTATTTTGTTTATTATTTTGTTTTTTGTTTAAATAAAACTTACCCAAATTGCTAATCAGGTGGTGACACTTGTCACCGCCATTGTGGTTTCTTTGTGATCTCACGCAGGTACACTCACCATAGCTACCATGCATCCTCACTCGGCATCATTTGATCATCATCAAGCAGCCCAAATTCGCATGACGATGATGCAGCCTCCTAAAGCAGCCATACAGGATCCAGCAAATCCTCATCTTGGGTCTGGGCGCCCAGTTTCTTTTCACACCCTCCTGTTTGCTTCAGAATTCATGCCCATTCTATTTTCTCTATTTTCTTTTTGGTATTGTTTTGATTAAATAATTTTCTCTATTAATTTAAAACACCAAGATATTTTGTTAGTTTAAATAAATAACTATATTAAAATGTTATTTAATATTAAAAATTATTTTTATTAATTATTTTTATTAAATAGAATGATTTAATTTAATTAGTTATTTAAATTAATTTTAATTCATTTGGGGTTTATTTTTTGTTTATTTAGACATTTAATCGAACTTTCTATTCATTATACTCATTCATAAATTTGTACCCCCCATATTATTGTTTTAAATAATTATTAACTTTAAAATAATTTTTGTTTGACATTATTAATTGAATTTTAATTAATTTTATCAAATGAGAAGAGTTTTAAATTAAATAATTATTTAATAGTTTGGACTTGTTTTGTTTGATTAAATTATAGATTAGGTGTTTATTTCTTATGTCTCCCCCATTCATAAATTTGTATCCCCATCCCCGAAGCATTGTAATAGCGTAGGACATTTAAATTCTGCAATTTATCTCTTTCCTTATTAATATTAGTAATTAGGGTTTGTATGGAAAGATTTAAAACAAAATATTAGAAAACCATAAATCCAAGATAAATTAACTGAAATCAACACACTTTACACACATGCACCTCTAGGGTAAACCTCACTTGTTGCCTCGGATTAAAACAGTCATGTCCCTCGAACATGAGATTCCTTAGCAAAGACCATCGATTAAAAGATCGTAGTCCCTCGATGACCCTTTGATGTTGCCTTTGATAAACGATCTTAGTCCCTTACAACAATTGCTAAAGCGTCTTACAAGTTTCCTTTTATGATTGTACGATGACCCACGCTTGTCCCTCACATCCCATGACAGGGCTTCCTACTAACTAATGGTAGGAAAGCATTATCTAAAGGAGGAAAAGAACAAAGACTTTTTGAGTAGGTAGATCGCTCGTGATTGCTTGCTCACAAACTAAAACAATTTTCACACTTCACACTTTCAAAATAACCATTTTCAAAACACTTTTCAAAACAAACATTTTGTATACATTTTCAACGATACGAGAATCATTACAAAATTGTCTTACATTGGCATTTTCAAAACATCTTTCCAAACACTCTCTTTCAACAAATATTTCCAAAACAAACATTTTGTATACATTCTCAAGGATACAAGAATCATTACAAAATTGCCTTACATTGGCATTTTCAAAACATCTTTCCAAACACTCTCTTTCAACAAATATTTCCAAAATAAACATTTTGTATACATTTTCAACGATACTAGAATCATTACAAAATTGTCATACTTAGGCATTTTCAAAATATTTGAAAATATACACAAACACAAAGCACTTTCAAAGTGAGCTAGAGATTAAGATCCCGTAGATAACTATGGATGAAAAGGGTGCTAACACCTTCCCTTTTCATAACCTATCCCCCGAAGTCAAGAAAATTCTCAAAAGGACTTTCCTGTGCTTTTTACCTTTTCCTTTATTGGATAAAAGAAAAGTCGGTGGCGACTCTTGTTATCCATAACATTTACGATAAAACACAAAACACTCAATTCAGTTCTCCCAATGTATTACAGAACTGGTGACTCTACTAGGGAAACAAAAACCAAAAGTGGGGTTACCTTAAGATCTAGAACACCTTTATTTGTTTTACTTGCTTGATTTGTATGCTTTACATTTTGGGTTATGCTTGGGTTATTTTCTTGTATAGATCCTATACGCAGATCCGGGGCATTTTACGTAAGTAGCAATGGATCGTGAAGACTGTACGGCATAGACCGATATGGTTGAAGCGATGGATACATTAGTGTGACACATTTGTTGGTACCGGTGACCCTTGAGTTGAATAAAGAAGAATACGGGGTCGTTGTGTGGTGTCATAAAGCACTAAATAACCATAGAACCTTAGTTGAACAACTTGGCCATTAGAAAGTAGTGAGATAGATGGCTTTGGTGCAGACTAAAGTTGGTTAATACTTAATACTAAACTCATTGAGATCAGACTTTTGGGATATTTCGATCGCAGTTCCGATGCTTGTGCTGAAATAATGCCCGATGAAGAAAGATTAATGATATTGAGGATCCTAGAACCCATTTACTTCTTTTAGGACAGGTTGAGCCAACTAAAACTTCAAGAGGGTACTTACTTACAAACTCCATGAAAGCCTGAACCTAAGGCTACTTGTGTGACGTGTTTTCATTATCTAACAACTTGAACTCCTTGCAGGGATTGTTTGTATTCATTATCTAACGACTTAAATTCCTTGCATGACTTGTTTGTAGTCATTATCCAGTAACCTGGACTTCTTATAAGACTTACTTGTTTTCACCACTTCACACTTTTGCTTGGTGCATAGCATACATATCATAATATCATACCATATCATTCTCACTGACCAGTTCAAGGATCAAAAGGGCCATTGATGCAGGTTATCTTAAACCAGACGCCTAGCAAGGGGAAGAAGGATTTATTTTCCTCTAACCAAATTTCGTCAAAGTATCATGAACCAACGTCTAACAAGGGGAAAGGGGATTTGTTTTCCTCTAACAAATCCCGTTAAAGACGAAAGCACGATATCTTGAGTCAAAGGCTATGAATCACTCGACATGGTGAGCTTGATTCTCGTAGAAGTACATTCAACAATACAAAGTTATTCAATCAAAACTGTAGTCAGATTCCACTTCTAATATTTTCTTCTGCTTACCCCGCGAGATCCTTGAAAAAATTGCATCTATATATCATGTATCATGTCATAACAAGTTTTCCCCATACAAATTTTCTCATTTGCTTACTGTTTATTTCATTAAATATGGCTCTTGACTGTCAGAAATCTCCAAGTTCAAGATGCTCAGTTCAAATAAATGTTCCTGAACCTATCCAAGGGGCAAGAGGAATTGAAAGCACTCCTCACTGAGAGCATGACCAAGAAGAATCCTGAAAACAACAAGGATGACCAGTTGGAACAATTGCAAGATGAGATGGCAAGGATGAGAATCCAGATGATGGGTCAGATGCCTCTTATCCAAAACCTAGCTTGGGGGAAAGAAGATTTGAGAATTCTCGTCCGCAAACTTCATCAGGACAAATGCAACCATATGGGACGAACGGCTAGAATTGGGGATCAAATCATTAAATAACCTCTGATGAGACAGGATGTTGGCTTGGTTAAAAGTAGGCCTTTCCGAATTGCTACTACATCGCAAGCCCAACAACGTCCTCGCCAACAACAACTAGGGAATCAGTGTAAGAAAAATACACTCAAAATATGATTTACCGAAATCAACATGTCATTGGCTCAAGCATTGCAACACATGTTGAAGGTCGAGCTAGTGATATTGAAGGATCCTCCTCAAAATCCCAATGCTTCTTCTTCTTGTCACAATCCTAATGTAAGGTGCACATACCACTCCAACAGTCCTAGGCATGACACTGACAGTTGTTGGGCGTTGAAACATAAGATTCGAGACCTGGTTGATGAAGGAATAGTCGAGTTCATGCAATATGGTCAGATCAAGTTCTTTTGTTATCCCCCAAAGGTCGAGGCTGCAAGGCACACCATCTAGTTGATTCAAACATTTATCTTTATGTCAGACTTTTGGTTATCCTCACTAATGCATTGCATATGTTTGTCTTGAATTAATCCATTCATTTTCACTATACTTAAACTATGGTTTTACTTCCTTTTGTGATATTCAACTCTCGATCAAAAGTTATAAGCCTTTAGAGGGAGGATGACGAAAAAATACTGTAATCTCTGCAGTATGCTTTTGAACAGACCTTGCTGACGATGTACAGGCGCTATTTCAAATCCTGAACAGTGGAGTTATAAGGAAGATAATCCCTAGTCAACCCATTTGATCCTAAGAAGTAGGTGTTTTCTTTTTCATATAAATGGAAACCTCCAATAATAACCTGGGGCAGGGTAGTTTCTCAGTTAATTCAAATGTGTATTCAGTCGCAAGCTTTCACTTTGTACACAACAAATAACATCGGAGACGTCCTTCCAAATCAAAAGACGGTGATGGTTCCCCATAAAAAAGACAGTCATCATCTTTCAAAAGAAGAGCCCGCTAAGTCAATACCTATGAAGGAGACTTAAGAAAAAGTGGGGGCATCCCGCTGACTGTAATCATAAAAGAAACATTTCAGGCAAAAGGTAGGGATAATAAAATCAAAAAGAGGTCGCTATAAATCCTCGACAACAGAAAATGTTACAAAAATGACTGCCTTCTCAAATAAACTTTCAATGTTCGAACCATCACCAAAATATAATTCCAGACTCAATTGGAATCTAAGCACACAATTAACTGAGTATAAGGTTGAAGAACATCACGGAGAATGGGTTGGGTACAAATAAAATTTGAGCCTTATCTTTTGTTTCTTAGACCATGAACCAGGCAATGTTACAACCCTTAAAAGTCATAGCTGAAGCATGGGTTAGTTCGAAAGCATACAGTTACAAAAAGGTATCCTGACTCCTGTAAGGCTTGCTATAAATCCTGAGTTGATATCACATTCTTGCAAATCTTGTTTTACTAAAAAATGCATTTTTTCAAGACAGACATAAGCTTTGCATTTTAAATACCACTGTTTGCTTATAACTAATTGTTTGAAACTAGAGAAATTTGTATGACGAATATCCAATGAACGGAATCACTTCAAATGGAAAGACACGTCCAATGACAAACCTTCCATAATCAAGGGGGCATGACATGTTATTGTCCTACTCATATGTGGAAGTCAAGTTGAGATTTAAAGAATCTCTCATAAAGTCTTGAATAACTAGGGGCAGATATCCATTTGAATCACTTGGGGGATGTTATATTGATCATGAGTTTCAGCAAAAGCCACTATGAAAATTGAATCTTCGGTATCACCAAATTTCTTGTGAATGTCAGCAGTATCAGATGGTGTAATTCTGCCGTGACAATTCTTAGAAAAAATACTAAGGAAGGTCAAGATTATCATAAACTTGGCAATCTATGGTTGATCAATAACTTCAAACATCGGGTGCACCAGACTAACCCGAAGGGCAAGCGGACTCCCACATACGAGGGTCGCATACGACTAAGCAAACATTTTCTAGCAGTGCTACAACACTTACTACCATAGACATTGATGACTACCCACACCCTGCTGTTGTACCCCAAAATTTTCCCTCTCACTTATCAAGAATTTGCTCACAAGATCTCCTTGACTCAAGACTGCATTAGGGTTTGATCAGCTCAGGACACCTCCTTAAGCACTGATGACCAAAATTATGGTTTGAGTTTGCACAAGGATTTTTGAGCTTCCAATGTCCCATGTGACTTTCATGTATCATTATGGACCCCCAAGATTACTCATGTCAAGTTTCAAGCCTTGGATCACACTTTTTCTCAGTCCATTAAACAGTTGACCTAAAAATCAGTTATATTGGGGGAAAAGTCAACTATGGCCAATTTACAGTTAGAATTCATAAATTTTTTATCCAAATCAACATTTTAGACTCATATGTATCATTTGATCAAGTTTTGACTATAACTCCTCAAAAAATTTGATCAAATCTCCAAAATGGCAAATTGGTCAAAATTAGGGTTTCGATTGAGAAAGGGCAATTTCTGATTTTTAACATAGCAAATGGTCAATTGGTTTAAGGCATGATCTCAAGATTCCAATTGAATCATTTTTACCTAATGACATGGTTTAAAACATTGCTCAAGTCCAATGGATTGACAGATGAATTTTTCAGTCAACTGATCAAAAGTCAACTGTATACTGAAAAGTCAAACTTTGACTTTTTGGTCAAATTCAAATGCCAAAGATCATAATTCATCAAAACATGTCAAAATATGAAACTTATTCATCAAGAAATCAAAAATTCAAGATTTCATTTTGAATAGTCAAAATTTCTAAACTTGGAAATTTTTTAAGTGTTGGAAATTTCATGTTTTTTCATAACTTAGAGCAAAATTTTCACCATGATACAAGATGATTCAAGAGAAACTTCTAACATGAAAGTTGTATATCTCCATGAAATTTATAACTTTTCTTTACACAACTCCTTCCAAAAATTCTTGGATCTCAAGTTATAATTTTATGAACATGTGGTCATGAAACTAAACACTTAGTAAAATTTTGCCCTAATTTGGTCAGGATTTTGACCTAACTTCATGACACTTTTTCATATATCTCCAAGGGGAATCTTAAAAATCAATTCAAATATGGGTTGTAGAGAACATTTCAATATTTCCAAAATATCCAAGAACTCCTTGAGATCATTCTTGAGTAGGGAGAATCGAAGAGATGAAGTTAGGGTTTTATCACTTTAATTACAAGTCATTTTAGTGATGAACAAAATTCAAATTCAAACTATGCTTCATAAAAACTACTTTGAGGGCCTCAAACTTGTTAGGAACTCTATAATTAATGGTTTACACAGCTGTTAGAGGCCTCACTTCAAGCATTCAATGCATGGACATGCTTTATATCCATTTTTGGAAGAAAGGTTACATTGCCATTTTGATAAAGTGACCTTTTGTATAAAACTTGTTCTTGAGCCTTGCACTTTTTCTATTATGATCAAACAAGTCCTATAACTCATGAGAAATGTTTCAAACACTTACAATCACCCATCCCATGCTTGTACCTCTTCTTGAAACTTGTTTCCCTATTTTCTTCAAAATCAAGTAACCTAGCAAAAAGCTAGAAACTTGTACTTATGATTGTCAAAAGCTCTCAAACACTTTTGTTTATACATACACAAACCTTAGACCACAAACACATGAATGCTCAAGCCTTGAAAACACCTAGAACTCAGAATCACACTTCACACTTCCATTTTCACACAAACTGACCAAAAACTTGAAACTCATAATCTACTCGTGTGTTTCTTGGCCTTTTGGTTTCTAAAGTTTCTAAACATCATATAGAGTTGATCCCACACCCTGTTATAGAAATTTAACACCATTAACACCATCCTCCATTTTCAAAAACTCAGCTCTGCACATTGACTTCTCCAGACCATTTCAGCCATCCATTGTTCAAGCTAATCATTGTATTAGCTTCGTGGGACCTCAAGGAAGCTAACCTGATCATCACCATCACTTGAAACAAGCTCAAGCTCAAAACACGATATCCAGTTTTGAGGTAATTTTTCTCAACTTTGAACTTTTCATACAAGCATCATCAATAGTTTATTTGTGAACAAAACATGTAGATATCATTGCCCTAAAGCTAACCATGTCCATAGTTTCCACTAATTTTGCTTGAGCTTAGAGAATTTTGAAACTGAAATTTCTGAGATTTTTAGGGTTCAGATTAGGGCCATTAAAATTCATGCTTATCTTTGATCTATAGTTTTAATGCTTTACATTTCTGAAACCGTGAGAAAATTTGCTACAAGTTTCATGTTTACAGTTTTCATTTTTGATGAGAAATGAGCAAGTTACAGTTGGTCTGGCTGGAGGTTGAAGATGAAGTCATCAGGGTGCACTTTGCCTTGTATATTTATTGTTTTGCTTATGTTAACGGATGTATAGCCACTCCAGTGGTATAAGCGCGCTCCTATAACCTTTGGGACCTGAGTTCGAGCCCCAGTGGTACCCTTTTGGTTTTTTCACATTTCTTTGTTTTCTGATTTTTCTTTTTGCACGCGCTGGGCCTTCTTGGGCCTGTTTTTTTTTTTTTTTTTTTTGCTTACTAACCCCCCTGCAGGCTAACTGTACCCCTGACCCAGTTTATTTTTTATTTTCTTATTTTTATTTCATTTCTTTTCTTAATTATTTTTTACTAATATTAAAAATCATAAATAATATAAAAAAATTAGATTTTCATTTTAACTTAGTTTATTTTATTTTTTCTCACAAAAAATATTTTTATTAAACTATACTTTTTTTTTTTACAAATCATCTTGTAACTTTAATTAAAACTAGGTTAATATTTATTTTTCTTTTACACCTATTAAAATATATTTATTTTAATATATAAAAAGGGCCAAAAACATTTTATAATGCTATAAATATTTTCAAGACAAAAATACCAAAAAATACTTTTCTTAAATTTATTTTATTTTAATCAATTAATAGAACTAGGGTTTTATTTAAAATCTTTTCTTAATAAATTTAAGTTTAATTAATTAGTTTAAGACAATTTCCCTTTTTCTCATGAAAAACAAAGATCCATTTTCTTTATATTTTGCATTTTTGTACATTTATTCATTTTGTATATTGTATCCATTTAAACTCCTTGTACATTGATACCAATTCAATATGGTTGTAATAGACTAATTAGGTTTAAAATTCTTGCAATCCCCATTAAATTTGTACACCCCCTCCCCACCAATGTTGTAATAGCGTAGTAACTTTAAATTCCGCAATTTATCGCTTTTTATATAACATGCTAGTAATTAGGGTTTATATGGAAAGACTAAAACCAATAATTAGAAAACCCTAATTCAAGACAATTACAAGCATGAAAACAATACATTTGCACACAAGTACCCCTAGGGTTATTCCACTAGGTTGCCTTATACAAAATGGTCATATTACGCATGTAAGGTATCTTAGCAAAAACAAGCAAATACAAGATCATAGTCCCTCGATAACGCTATCTAAGTTGCCTTTCAAATGTTCTTAGTACCTAAAAGAGAATGCTAAGATACCTTGTAACATTTATAATCATGGTTATACGATGACCCACGCCCGTCCCATTTACATCAAAAGATAGGGTTACTTACCAAATCAATGGTAAGGTAACAATGTCAAAGGAAAAGGAAAATAAACAAGAAAGACTTTTGAGTAGGTAGAATGTTCCTAATTACTTGCTCAATTTAAAACAAACATCCTTGCCATTTTCAAAACAATCACCTACACTTTCAAACATTTTACAAAATTAAAAACATTTTCAAAAGATCAAACACCTTTGTATACATTCTTACAAACAAGAATCATTACAAAGATTGTCTAAACAATGTCCTCTTTACAAAATACTTTCAAAAACCACACCAAGCACAATTTCAAACAAAAGAAAGTGATCTAGCAAGTAACTAAGAGCCCATGGAAAACCATGGATGAAAAGGATGCTAATACCTTCCCTTCTCATAATCTACCCCCCGAACTCGAGAAACAATCTCAAAGGTCTTTCTTGTGCTTTTTCACCTTTCCTTTTGGATAAAAGAAAAGTCGGTGGCGACTCTTGCTAACCGTAACATTTGCAATCAAACGCAAAACCCTCAAGTCAGTTCTCCCACCGTATCACAGAACTGGCGACTCTACTGGGGAAAATTCTAAAAGTGGGGTTACCTTAGGGTTAGATCATATTTACTTGCTTTCTTTATTTGACTTGTTTTTCTTTACATTATAGTTCTTTGTTTGGGTTTGAATCCTCTACCCGGATTTGGGATACATTATAGGTAAGTAGCAATACATTGTGGAAACTATGCGGGGTATATCGATATGGTCTAAGCAATAGCTATGTTAGTGCGACATATTTGTGGGTACCGGTAGCCTTTGAGTTAATCAAATAGAATACAGGGTCGTTGAGTGATGCCATGAAGCACTAATGAACTTTTAGAACCTTTACTTGACCAACTTGGCCTTTAGGATGTAGTGAGATGACCGGCTTTGGTGCAGTCCGAAGTTGGTAGATACTCGATACTACACTCATTGAGGTTTGGTTTCTTGGGATATTTCAGTCGCCATTAAAGAGGCTTGTGCTAAAACAGTGACCAAGGAAACAAACCAGTGATATTGAGCTCCTTAGAACCCGGTTACTATTACTAGGACAAATTTGAGCCAACTAAACTTCAAGAGGGTACTTACCTATGAGACTCCATGTAAGCCTAAACCTAAGGACTTGTTTGCTTTGTTTGTATATACATACTTGTACATAACATCATACACATTCACTAACCATTTCAAGGATTTTGGGATTCATCTTTGTTCTTGTTTTGTAGGACATGAATTCTATTCGCAGGAAAACTATTCAAGTCAACCTTGCAAGGATCCCTCTACAACTTAAGGAACTAGCTTCAAGGATTCCAGAAAACTCTCCATTCACCGAGAGACATGGTCGCCTACTCAACTTGGTCACCTCCAACACAGATAAGGACATGACGAAGAATTCTCCCTACTTTTGAGGATTCCCATTCTCAATCAACTACCTTTCAATGGTACGGAAAGAGACTCAAAGCCAGAAGAGAATGCTCAAGCTCTACACTTGTACTCATCTGATGTCACAACTCATTGGGAAATTAGGAGTGGTATCAAAGGTTTCCTAGAAAAGTTCTTGTTTGAAAAAGCCCAAAGCTGTTGGAACTCCTTAGATTTGCAAGCCTTTGAGGAAATTGTGGCTCTCCTCATCTATGGGATGGTTTTGTTTCCAAATCTTAACCAACTCATAGATGTGAACACCGTCAAAATCTTCATATCCCGCAACCCGGTGCCTACTTTGCTAGGAGACATCCTACACTCTTTTCACACTCGCACAATGAGGAAAAGAGGTGTCCTTATGTGTTGCACTCCTCTCTTGGAAAGATGGTTTATTTCACATCTTCCCCAATCTGTATTAAAGAATGAGCAAGGTTCAAGGTGGTCACAAAGGTTGATGATGCTCAAACATTCAGACATTCATTGGTGCTCCCGATCCATAGAGAATGTTACTATTGTTGACCGTTATGGAGAATTTCCTAATTTCCCTTTACTTGGCATTAGGGGAGGTATCACCTACAACCCCTGCTTAGCCTTAAGACAGTTTTGTTATACCCGAAGGGATGGCCCACACGAGATGCTGATTCAAGGTTTAGTATTTGACTACGACAGCAACGATCAAGGTCTTCACCAATGATTTATCCGAGCTTGGAGGATGTTGAACAAGATAGATAGCAAGACTTTTGGGCACAATAATTCCATCCCTCTTGATCCTTACCTCAAATGAGTACAAACTCGTGCTCAAAGTCTTATGATGCCTTATCTCTCCATTCTCCCGGTAATCATTGAGCCTGTCATGGAAGGAGATGTTCCATATACTACCCTACATCCTGACATGCCCACCTCTCTTGAAGACCTACAAAGGGATTGGATACAACTCAAGGGGGAGCGAGATACTTTCGAAGCCCAATTCTACGCAAGCAAGAAAAAGGTTTTGGAACTCACTAGGCTACTTCATGAGGAGCAGACTCTGAATGCCTACATTGCACCAAAGAGGATGCATACTACCTTTTTATCTTAGATTTTTTGTATTATTTTTCCCAAGAAGGCATTGATGTACTCGAGCTTTAATCTATTAATATAATGTGTGTTTCCTTTTTGTTTAAAACAAATTTGAATCTTAAAATCCTTGAAATCATTGCATATGCATTTACCATTCATCATAACATAAGCAGTGTTCTTGCAACAAGTCTCCTCATCTCTCTACTATTTATTTCAGTAAGATGGATCTCGAGCAAATGGTGAAGGACCTCCAAGCTCATAATGCACAATTTCAACAATTGTTCTTAACTCTAGCCAAAGGACAAGAAGAGTTGAAGACCTTGCTGGCTGAGGAGAAGAAAAAGAAGATGAAGAAGATAACCGAAGTTCTAAACATGGGAAGAACATTCCAAGGGAAAACAAGAAGGGCCTTAGACTTTGCAACGACATCCGGTGAGAAATACAATCAAGATGGGAAAGGCAAAGAAACAGTTGTCTAGTCAAAATCAGAAGAGGAATAGGAAGAAGAAGACTATTCTGAAGAAAAATATCCTCCGGCCGACGACAAGTATAAGCATCTAGAAGAGCGGTTGAGCGTAATGGAAATCCAAAAAGTGCCTGGATTAGACTTTAAGGAGTTGGGCTTAGTATCGGGGATTGTCATTCCTCCAAAATTCAAAGCACCTTTGTTTGCAAAATATGACGGAGTCTCATGCCCCAAATATGACGGAGTCTCATGCCCCAAAATGCACTCCGCTGATAAGGATTTATGGGTACACTTCTTCCAAGACAGTCTGTCTGGAACTCAACTTGATTGGTTTTATCAGTTAGAAAGAGCCAATGTTCATAACTGGGAAGATCTTGATGCAACCTTTTACAAACAATACCAATACAATGTTGATCTTGCACCCACCCGTACTCAACTCCAGAGTATGGCCATGGTTTCATGTGAAGGCTTCAAGGACTATGTGCAAAAATGGAGGGACTTGGCCGAAAGAGTTCAACCTCCCCTGTCTGAAAGAGAGTTGGTAGACATGTTTTTGGGCACCTTGTCTGGTCCCTTTTTCAATCACTTAATTGGGAGTTCTTCGGCAGGTTTTACTGAATTGATATTAACCGGAGAAAGAGTAGAAGTCGGGATAAAGAATGGAAAGATTCATAAAGATGCATCCTCTGCCGATGTAAGGAAACCATTCATCGGGAAGAAAGAGGTGGTTGTTGTATATCCTCAGAGAAATAAATATAGGTCTGAACACCATCCAATGGTGGGGGCTGTTATGATTCCTAAACATGCGCCTAATCAGCAAAGAAACAACCAACCAAGGATAGAAAGACCAGTTAGACAGTTCACCAGAATTAACATGACACTCTCTCAAGTATTGCCACACTTGTTAAGATCCCACCTAGTTACTTTGAAAGAATCTCCAAAGAACCCTAACACAACCTCTCCTCACTATCATCCTAATTCCCGCTGTGCATACCACTCTGAGAGTCTTGGCCATGACACTAATAACTGTTGGGCTCTGAAGAACAAAGTACAAGACCTCCTTGAAGCCAAACAGATCGAATTTGATGCGCCAGAAAATCCCAATGTCATTTCTACCCCTATGCCCAAACACGACCATAATACCAACGCCATTGAGGAAAATATGTTTGTTACTTCAGTTGATGAACTTATGACCCCACTCCTAATTATCAAAAAGAACTTATTGAATGCCAGTGTTTTCCCAGGCTGTGATGAAAGCTGTCATTCCTGTTTGTCCTCACCAACCAGCTGTCCTTTGTTGAGAGCAGGCGTTCAGTGCCTAATAGACAACAAGGAAATTTTGTTCGAAAAGACTTCTATTCCATCTGTTCCTTATAATGATGTTTCCATCGTTACCATTTCCGCCAATTCTTCCAGGGTCTCCACCAAAAGACCCGTTAAAATTACATCAGTTCCAAAAGTAGCTCCTTTGATAATTACAATGCCTGGAGAAATCCCGTATTCGTCAGACAAAACCGTACCATGGAATTATGGAGGGGATGTCTACTGCCATGGTATCAAACAAGATTGGACAGCTGCTGAAGATTCAAGTTCTGAGAAAGTTGACTTTGATATCAGTAATATCGCAGGGACTAGCAAGATTACCCAAAGAGGAAGGGTGGTCTCTCCAGAAATTGATCCCCCAAAAGCAGTTTTTGGACCTGTAATCATTCCTGTTATTGTTGCTCCTCCAAAGGTTGTTCCAAGTCCTACAATCATCTCCACTAATACTCCAACTGACAAAGCTGATACAACCATTGTTATCACTCCTACTGACATTCTTGATGCCGAGTCAACTGAGACTCGAGGTAAAAGTATTCTGATTGAGCCTGTCCAGACGAAGGCACAATCATTGGATATCCCTGAGACCTCCCGGAAAGAGATGGAGGAAATCTTAAAGATCATAAAAAGAAGCGACTACAATGTAGTTGAGCAACTGGGGCAAACTCAATCTAAGATTTCCATGCTGGCTTTGTTACTATGTTCCGAGGCGCATGCAAAGGCCTTGGTAAAGTTCCTGAAAACTGCCCATGTACCCCAAGAAACATCTTCCAATCAGTTCTAAGACTGGGTAGCTAGCTTGACTGCAGATAATGGTTTAGGTTTTTCGGATGCTGATTTAACGCCAAGAGGGAGGAAGCATAATAAGGCATTGCATGTCTCAGTGGAATGCAGGGGCACAACTCTGGCTCATATCTTGGTTGACACCGGTTCGTCTCTGAATGTATTGCCTAAAAAGGCTCTTGATAGGCTTGACTGTGAGGGATTGACATTGAAACCGAGCAACATAGTAGTGAGAGCCTTTGACGGCTCAAAAAGGATGGTGCATGGGGAAGTGGATATCCCCATAAAGGTTGGAACCCAAACATTTGATTCAACTTTTATGTAATGGATATTTGCCCTTCGTATTCCTGCTTGCTAGGCCGACCATGGATTCACAATGTTGGCGCTGTTACTTCTACGTTGCACCAAATGCTGAATTATCCAATTCAAGGGAAAATCATCATCGTTCATGGAGAAGAAGAGTATATGATCAGCCATCTCAATTCCTTCAGATATGTGGAATTAGATGGGGAATTTATTGAAACTCCATTCCAACACTTTGAAGAAGTCCCTCAAGATGTGGCAGTAACCAAGGTTGTGTCTCAAGTTCCCAAGATCACAAGCCCTCCGCTCAAGATGTCATCTTTGAAGGATACCAAGGCAGTGATAGAAGAAGGTGGGTGCACTATTTGGGGACAACTCCCAGATATCCCATAAAAATCTGACAAGTTTGGCCTGGGTTTCACTTCAGGTGCCCAGAAGGTTGTACGCCGCACTCGTGTCAGAACACCACCCTTGAAGATCAGCAACCACGAAGTCAATGCGGTGGAAGATGATGAAGACAGCTACAACCTGGAGGAATGGATTTTCCCAATTATTAGTGGAGGGCTCAGCAACTGGGAGGCTAGAGATTTCGTCCCGATCACTTTTATCCCACAGTAATTTGTCTTTACATTTTGTTGGATCTGTAATATTAAAACAATTCAGACTCTTAAAACCTTGTGTCTTACCCGAGGAACAATGGTCCATTTGTAAGGGTTATTATCTCATTTCCATATGACATCAATGAATCATGGACGTTTTTGCATACAAACTTTGTGCTCATTATTTTCCTTTTTTACATTTTCATTTCTTTCAAAGATAGTTATACTCTTACACACACCCACACTCACAATGCAGGTCTACATCCATTCAGGGTCCCATGGGTAACGATTCTGCTATGGCCTTCTGTGACTCTGAAAATCTAATCTACCAAGTCGAAGACGAAGCTGAGGAAGATTATGAAGTACCAGGAGAACTTTCCAGATTACTACAACAAGAAGAGAGAACCATTCAGCCCCACGAGGAACCCGTGGATACAATCAACCTAGGTACCGAGGAAGACAAAAGAGAAGTCAAGGTGGGTGCCAACCTGAAACCCAGTGCCAAAGAGCGTCTAATTCAGTTGCTACACGAATATGTTGAGTTCTTTGCCTGGTCATATGAAGACATGCCAGAACTTGATGCAGATATCGTGGTACATCGTCTACCTACAAAAGAGGACTGCCCACCAGTAAAACAAAAGGTATGTCAGATGTGACCAGATATGTCATAGAAGATTAAAGCATAAGTCATGAAGCAATTCAACACTGGATTCTTGGTCGTCACCTCCTATCCGCAATGGGTTTCCAATATTGTTCCCGTACCCAAAAAGGACGGCAAGGTACGAATGTGCATGGACTACAGATATTAGAATAGGGCAAGCCCTAAGGATGATTTCCCACTTCCCCACATTGCCATCCTACTTGACAATACGGCACAGCACAGTGTTTTCCTTCATGGATGGTTTCTCAGGTTACAACCAAATCAAAATGGCGCCTGAGGACATGGAGAAAACAACATTTGTCACACAGTGGGGCACATTCTGCTACAAGGTTATGCCATTCGGACTGAAGAATGTTGGGGCAACCTATCAACGTGCCATGGTAGCTCTATTTCACAACATGATACATCACGAAATAGAGGTCTATGTGGACGACATGAAAGCTAGGTCTCAAACAGAAGAAGAGCATCTTGATCATTTACAGAAACTGTTTGAGAGACTAAAGAAGTACAAGCTGAGGTTGAACCCAAATAAATGCACGTTTGGAGTAAGGTCTGGTAAGCTCCTAGGCTTTGTCGTCATCAATAAGGGTATTGAAGTAGATCCTTCCAAGGTGAAAGCGATACAAGAGATGCCTGCTCCTCGTACCGAGAAGGAAGTCAGAGGATTCTTGGAACGTTTAAACTACATTGCCAGATTCATTTCTCACCTGACAGCTACTTGTGAACCAATCTTCAAATTACTGAAGAAAGATCAAGTAGTCAAATGGAATGATGAAGCCAGACCGCTTTCGACAAGATCAAAGAGTATCTACAAGAGCCTCTTGTTTTGATGCCACAAGTCGAGGGAAGACCATTGATCATGTATCTAACCGTTTTGGAAAATTTAATGGGGTGTGTGCTGGGGCAGCATGACGAGTCTGGCCGAAAAGAGCATGCTATTTATTACTTGAGCAAAAAGTTTACCGACTGTGAAATAAGACATTCACTGCTCGAGAAAAATTGTTGCGCTCTGGCATGGGCTGCTCGCCGGCTAAGACAGTATATGCTGACTCATACTACCTTGTTGATATCTAAAATGGATCTGATAAAATACATCTTCGAGAAACCTGCTCTCTCTGGGAGAATAGCGAGATGGCAGATGATCCTGACAGAATATGACATACAGTATAGTACCCAAAAAGAAATAAAGGGCAGTGTACTAGCTGGTCATTTTGCTCATCAAGTTGTGGAAGACTACCAGCCCATGAAGTTCGAATTCCCAGATGAGGACATCATGATGGTAAACAACTATGAAGAATTCAGGCCATATGACAGACCTGAAAAGGATCCCGATGGACCCTGGTTTTTGATTGGGCATCTAACGCACTCGGCAACGATATCGGTGATGTACTCATATCTCCTAAAGCGTGTCATACTCCTTTTACTGCAAGACTATGCTTCAATTGTACAAATAACATGGCATAATACGAAGCATGCATCTTTGGTCTCAAAGCTGCCATAGACTTGGGGATCAAATCCTTGAATGTATTCGGAGATTCAACTTTGGTCATCAGCCAGATCAAAGGGGAATGGGACACCAAACACCCTAACTGTATCCCTTACAAAGAACATGTTTTGACATTGCTCCCATATTTTAAGAAGATTACCTTCGAGCATTTCCCACGAGAAGAAAATCAGCTAGAAGACGCACTAGCCACAATGTCATCCATGTTTAAACTTAAATAGGATAACGAGGCTCCCCAGATCACCATTGAACGAATGGATGAACCAGCACACTGTCACGAGATTAATACTGAAGAAGTAGTGAACCAGCCTTGGTTTCACGAAGTCAAGAGGTATCTTGAGGCTCAAGAATATCCGGAAGGAGCTTCATTCAATGATAAGAAGTTATTAAGGAGATTCTCTGCTAAATTCTTCCTTAGTAACGATATTCTTTACAAACGCAACCATGACTATGTGTTACTTCGGTGCGTAGACAAGGTTGAAGCTGAAAGGATCATGGATGAGTTACATGAAGGCACTTTTGGCACCCATTCCAGTGGGAATACGATGGCAAAGAAAATCCTACAGGCAGGCTATTACTGGTCTACCATGGAAGCAGATTTCTATCAACACTCTTGAACCTGCCACAAGTGTCAGATTTATGCTGACAAGGTGCACGTACCTCTGATTCCTCTGAATGTCTTGACGGCTCCTTGGCCCTTTGCTATGTGGGGGATTGATATGATTGGGGAAATCAAGCCAGAAGCCTCTAATGGACACCGCTTCATCCTAGTGGCCATTGACTATTTTACAAAGTGGGTGGAGGCAGCTTCTGTCGCTTCCGTTACCAAGAGTGTTGTCGCCCGGTTCATCAAAGCAGAATCTCATTTGTCCTTACGGTATCCCGGAGAGGATCATTACGGATATTGGTACGAACCTGAACAATACTATGATCACCGCCCTGTGCGAGCAATTCAAGATCCAGCATCACAATTCTTCCCCTTACCGGTCAAAGATGAATGGTGTTGTCGAAGTCGCGAATAAGAACATTAAAAAGATCATACAGAAAATGACAGTCACATACAAAGACTAGCATGATATGCTACCATTCGCTCTTCAAGGGTATCGTACCACAGCTCGTACATTAATCGGGGCAACACCCTACTCTCTGGTATACGGCATGGAAGCTGTTTTTCCTATTGAAGTTCAAATCCCCTCTCTGAGAATTATGAAGGATGCAGGGTTGAACGAAGACGATTGGATCCAGACTCGACTTGATCAACTGAACTTAATTGATGAGAAAAGGCTTACTGTTGTCTGCCATGGTCAAATGTATCAAAAACGGATGATCAAGGCTTTCAACAAAAAGGTCAGACGCCAAGTGTATCAAGTTGGAGATCTGGTGATCAAACGTATCATACTACCACAAGGTGACCTCAGGGGAAAATGGACTCCTACATACGAAGGACCGTTTGTAATCAAAAACATATTCTCTGGTGGAGCAATGATCTTGACTACCATGGATGGCAACGACCTGCTGCACCCTGTGAACGCAGATATAGTCAAAAGATACTATGCATAAGAGACCCGCTAGGTTGACACGCCTAGGCAAAACAAGGACCTCCCGGTGAATAAAAAAGGTTCGGGCAAAAATTAGAGATAAAACACGATGGACTGAAAGGGCGGCTTAGCCAAAAAAGGGTATCCCGATGGACTGAAAACCCGAAAGGGAGGTCCAAGAAAAAGTTAGGGAATTAAAGCGTATGACTATGTCTCATTGGATCATCTTACGGACAACCTAACAAAGTTAGAGGTTCTGATCAATTCAATCATCTTCGGACGAGGCAATAAACAGACGAGATGCTCGGAGACACGAAGGCTATAGCATAATGGGAACCCCATGGGATTATTACACATAGCTATCTTTTCTTTGTATCAAAATTTTCATTTTTTACGATGGCATTCTCTTACTAGAATGTTTGTCTCATTGAACAAAAATACTTACTCAAAGTCAATACATAGATATCCCTTTGAAAAAGAAAAACTATCTGTTTTTTTCTTTACTCTTGTGTTTTGTTTACAAAAACGTCCAATGATTTATTTTTGAACATATGCATCTGAACATAATTATTGTTTACAAATAAACAAGACAATCATTGATGGCTCTAAGAGATAGAGAAATCTTTCTAAGCTATTTCCATGAAATCCCTCACAGCGTGCAGTTTAATCCCCAGTGGAACAAAACTTCCAATTATCAATCCCCAGTAGAAGTCATCCAATTTTTCAGGATTTCCCAACAGGATTTTACAAGCAGTACACGGAATTTCCCTTACAACAGAATTTATTTCTCTAAGCAGAAATTCATCAACGCTTCAACTTCTCAACATAAAGACTTACACTCCATATCCTCAGCAGTAGTCAGGGATTTATCCTCCCCAAATCCAACAAACAGTGCAGCAAATTAGCTTACATACGCATACATCGCATCCATATATCATAAACATTAATACCACGAATACATTATACCATGCATTTCATACAACATGACTTTGCATTTTAGCTAAAATTTTACCCTTTTCATGATAAGGTTAACAGGTACCATTAACAATGTTCAAAGTTTGCAGATACAATCCAGATACGCTCCAGACACGGACACCATTCTAACACTCAGTCAACTTTCAGATACAGTTCAGATACGCTCCAGAAACGGATGCCATCCTGATACTCATTTAGAGCCTCTTTCAGATACAGTTCAGATATGCTCCAGACACGAATGCCATTTTGATACTCATTCAGAGCCTCTTTCAAATGCAGTTCAGATATGCTCCAGACACGGATGCCATTCTGATACTCATTCAGATTCAGCTTTCAGATACAGTTCAGATATTCTCCAAACATGGATTCCATCCTGATACTCATTCAGATTCAACCTTCAGATACAGTTCAGATATGCTCCAGACACGGGTGCCATTCTGATACTCATTCAGATTCAACTTTCAGATACAGTTTAGATACGCTCTAGACACGGATACCATTATGATGCTCATTCAGAGTCTCCTTCAGATACATTTCAGATAAGCTTCAAACATGGACACCATTTTGATACTCATTCAGAGTTTCTTTCATATACAGTTCAGATATGCTCCAGACACGGACGATAATCTGACACTCATTCAGTTTCAGCTTACAAATACTTTTCAGCAATAATTGCTGGATGGCATCTCCAAGCCCATATCCAACAAATTTCTATCACCTCTCCAAATGGAATCTTTAAGCCCATTCCCTCAACCCTCACATCACCGAGTGCAAATTTATGGGCACTCTAGTGTCCAATCATCTTCCACCTTCGAGTCACGAATGGCAAAACTCGCCAGTCTAACTCTTCAAGTTTAAGAAGATTGAACAGGGGCAGCTGTTGTACCCCAAAATTTTCCCTCTCACTTATCAATAATTTTCTCACAAGATCTCCTTGACTCAAGACATCATTAGGGTTTGATCAACTCAAGACACCTCCTAAAGCACTGATGACCAAAATTAGGGTTTGAGTTTGCACAAGGATTTTTGAGCTTCCAATGTCCCATGTGACTTTCATGGATCATTATGGACCCCCAAGATTACTCATGTCAAGTTTCAAGCCTTGGATCACACTTTTGCTCAGTCCATTGAGCAGTTGACCTAAAAATCAATTGTATTGAGGAAAAAGTCGACTATGGCCAATTTATAGTCAAACTTCATAATTTTTTATCCACACCAACATTTTAGACTCATATGTATCATTTGATCAAGTTTGGACTACAACTCCTCAAGAAATTTGATCAAATCTCCAAAAGGGCAAAATGGTCAAAATTAGGGTTTTGATTGAGAAAGGGCAATTTCTGATTTTTTAACATAGCAAATGGTAAATTGGTTTAAGGAATGATCTCAAGAGTCCAATTGCATCATTTTGACCTAATGACATGGTTCAAAACATTGCTCAAGTCCAATGGATTGACAGATGAATTTTTCAGTCAACTAATCAAAAGTCAACTGTATACTAAAAAGTCAAACTTTGACTTTTTGGTCAAATTCAAATGCCAAAGATCATAATTCATCAAAACATGTCAAAATATGAAACTTATTCATCAAGAAATCAAAAAGTCAATATTTCATTTTGAAAAGTCAAAATTTCTAAACATAGATGATTCAAGAGAAACTTCCAACATGAAAGTTGTATATCTCCATTAAATCTACAACTTTGCTTTACACAACTCCTTCCAAAAATGCTTGGATATCAAGTTATAATTTTATGGACATGTGGTCATGAAACTAAACACTTAGTAAGATTTTGCCCTAATTTGGTCAGGATTTTGACCAAACTTCATGACACTTTTTCATATATCTCCAAGGGGAATTTTCAAAAGCAATTCAAAGATGGGTTATATAGCACATTGAAAGCTTTCCAAAATGTCTAAGAACTCCTTGAGATCATTCTTGAGTAGGGAGAATCGAAGAGATGAAGTTAGGGTTTTATCACTTTAATTACAAGTCATTTTAGTGATGAACAAAATTCAAATTCAAACTATGTTGCATAAACACTACTTTTCAGGCCTCAAACTTGTTAGGCACTCCATAATTAATGGTTTACACAGCTGTTAGAGGCCTCACTTCAAGCATTCAATGCATGGACATGCTTTATATCCATTTTTGGAAGAAAGGTTACATTGCCATTTAAATAAAGTGACTTTTTGTACAAAACTTGTTCTTGAGCCTTGAACTTGTTCTCTTCTGATCAAACAAGTCCTATAACTCATGAGAAATGTTTCAAACACTTACAATCACCCATCCCATGCTTGTACCTCTTCTTGAAACTTGTTTCCCTATTTTCTTCAAAATCAAGTAACCTAGCAAAAAGCTAGAAACTTGTACTTATGATTGTCAAAAGCTCTCAATCACTTTTGTTTATACATACACAAACCTTAGACCACAAACACACGAATGCTCAAGCCTTGAAAACACCTAGAACTCAGAATCACACTTCACACTTCACACTTCCATTTTCACACAAACTGACCAAAAACTTGAAACTCATAATCTACTCGTGTGTTTCTTGGCCTTTTGTTCAAGTCATCCATGAATCCCCACAGAGAAATCTCCACGGGATTATCCCCACAGATTCATCTTCACCAGTTCATCTTCAATAAAGATACATTCCCTGACAGGTCTAAAGTTCCTTCAAACGGAATGTGGGGAATCTTCCAGCTGATAACATAGTCTTACTCACCAATAGATCCCCCTAGAGGATAAAGGAGCATGATCTTCTCCCCGGTAATATCGCCCACCTACGGAGTTCCAATTAGTACAATTCATGGAAATTCTCTTACCCAATTGAGTTTGAAAACTATAAAACCCCTACAAATTTCTTCTATTTAGAAAAATTCTATTTCCCCGGGAGAATTTGTTTCCTCAGCAGAGTATTTCTCTGTCAACAGGGTTTATTTCCCCAATAGATTATAGTCTCCCTGGATTGCTACAAATCACCGGCAAAATTCTTCTCCCCGGTGAAATTGCCACTATCCCCAAAGGGTTGCTACAAAACCTGGAACCAGACTAGATATCAATCAAACTTTATCCTCCCTAGACGAGACGTAAGGTTATCCATCTCTTTTATCCCTAGTCAGGGTATATAAGAATTATCTTCTCCAAATGAGTCGGAAGGTTATCCATCTATTTTATCCCCAATCAGGGTATATAAGAATTATCCTCCCCATACGAGTTGGAAGGTTATCCATCTCTTTTATCCCCAGTTAGGGTATATAAGAATTATCCTCCCCATATGAGTCAAAAGGTTATCCGTCTCTTTTATCCCCAGCCAGGGTATATAAGAATTAAATTCCCCAAATAAGTCAGAAGGTTATCCATCTCTTTTATTCCTAGTCAGGGTATATAAAAATTAAATTCACCAGACGAGTCGAAAAGTTATCCATCTCTTTTATCCCCAGTTAGAGTATATAAGAATTGTCCTCCCCTGACAAGTCAGAAGGTTATCCATCTCTTTTATCCCCAGTCAGGGTATATAAGAATTATCCTCCCCAGACGAGTCAAAAGGTTTTCCATCTCTTTTATCGCCAGTCGGGATATATAAGAATTAAACTCCCCAATAGAGCAACGGACAACCAAGGTTCTTGAACTCTTCTCCCCAAAAGTAGAAGTCAGCATTCCCCTGCAGAATTTCCTTAAACAAAAGACAAGAATCCCCTAGCAGAAGCATTCTAGACAGGATTGAAGATACACATACTCTTCATCGCCAGCAATAGTCAGGAATTTATTTTCCCATACAAAAATACTGCACGAGCTTATAAATACACTTCCAACATCATTTCACATTCATACATCATTTAGCGATATCATAGAGTATGCATACGAAACACATATAGCACAATCTCATTTGTTTGATAACATCATTACGCAATGCATTTCATACATCATGACATTGCATACAACTAACTCTTTACCTTTTCAGGAAAGATCAATCAACAGAGGAATATCATCAATAATTTTCAAACAGGTCTAAGATTAATTCCCGAAACAAGAAGATGCAACTATCTACGTGACCAGGTTAGAGATTAATTCCCGAAACAAGACGGGGAAACTATCTCTACGACCAACAAATGGTTCCAAGATCAATTCTCGAAGCAATACGGGACAACTATCTACGTGACCAGGCACAAGTTAATTCATGAAACAAGACAGGGAAACTATCTGTAAAAACACATATTGTAGATCAATTCTCGAAACAGGATGAGGCGACTATCTACATGAAAACATTGAAGATTAACTCTAGAAACAGGATGGGGAAACTATCTTTCTTTCTCTTGGGTTAGATAAAGATCAATTCCTGAAACAGGACGGGGTGACTATATTTATCACCAATGGTATGAACTCCCGAAAAAAGACGGATTTACCAACAAACTGATTGTAGATTAATTCCCGAAACAGGACAGAGCGACTATCTACATGAGCAGATTGAAGATTAACTCCTGAAACAGGACGGGGAAACTATATTTCTTTCTCTTGGGTCAGATAAAGATCAATTCTTGAAACAGGACGGGGAGACTATCTTTATCACCAATGGTACGAACTCCCGAAACAAGACGGGCTTACCAACAAACTGATTGTAGATCAATTCTCGAAATAGGACGGGACGACTATCTACATGAACAGATTGAAGATTAACTCTTGAAACATGACGGAGAAACTATCTTTCTTTCTCTTGGGTCAGATAAAGATCAATTCCAGAAACAGGACGGGGTGACTATATTTATCACCAATGGTACGAACTCCCGAAACAGGATGGGTTTACCAACAAACTGTTTGTAGAACAGATCACAAAACAGGACACGGCGACTATCTACATGATGAGCAGCTACTCAAACACCTTTCCCTGAGTTTCATTCTGGAAAGCATGGTTCAGATACAGTCGGGTGAAGACTCATTCTAATCCGATTTTAGATATTGTCAAATACAGTTGGGCAAGGACTCATTCTGGTCCACTTTTAGATACAGTCAGGCGTAGAATCATTCCCATAAATTTTTTAGATACAGTCGGGAAAAGACTCATCCTAATCCACTTTTAAGATACATTCGGGCGAAGACTCATTCCATTACCTCTCCCGGTAAAATCTACGAACATACGAATATCATCAACAATTCTCAAATGGGTCCAAGATTAATTCCCAAACCAATATGAGACAATTATTTACGTGACCAGCCACATGTTAATTCCTGAAACAAGATAGGGCAACTATCTGTGAAAAAACAGATTGTAGATCAATTCCCAAAACAGGACGGGGCGACTATCTACATGAACAGATCGAAGATTAACTCCCGAAACAGGATGGGGAAACTATCTTTCTTTCTTTATATTCAAATAAAGATCAATTCCTGAAACAAAACGGGGCGAATATCTTTATCACCATTGGTATGAACTCCCGAAACAGGACGGTTTTTACCAACAAATTGATTATAGATCAATTCCCGAAATAGGACGGGGCGACTATCTACATGACAGACACTTCCTTCAGAAACCTCTTCTGGCTCAGATTAAATTAACCAATGATTTATTCTGATACTTCTCCCAGTTAAAGATGGACAAAAATATTTGTTGTATCAGTTTAAATCGACCAAAGATTTATTCTGATGCTTCTTCCAGTAAACATTTTTTCTAGCTCAGATTAAATCGACCAAAGATTTATTCTGATACTTCTCCCAGTTAAAGACGGATAAAAATATCTTCTGGCTCAGTTTAAATTGACCAAAGATTTATTCTGATACTTCTTCCAGTAGACACTTTTTCTGGCTCAAGATAAATTGATCAAAGATTTATTCTGATACTTCTCCCGGTTAAAGACAGACAAAAACATCTTCTGGATCTATTTAAATCGACCAAAGATTTATTCTGATACTTTTTCCAGTTGAAGTCAAGCTTAGACTTATTCTAAATTCTATCAACGGTTACTTTGGATGGCATCTATAATCCCATCTCTGAAAACTCTCCATCATTACCTCACCAAATGGAATCTTAAAGCCTATTCCCGATATAATCAACCAACAACATTACTTCATGTACCAGCGAGTGCAAATTTCTGGGCACTTACGTGTTCAATCATCTTCTACCTTCAGGTCACGAATGGCGGACATGTCAATTTAACTCTTCAGGTTCAAGAAGATTAAACAGGGGAATTTGTTGTACCCTCAAATTTTCCCTCCCTTTTCTTCAAGACATTCTCTTAGGGATTCCAACTCAAAGCTACCAAAGCTTCTTAGACTTCAAGACATGTCAGCTGATTTTTTGTTTCATCAAGGATTATGGGTTGCAAGTGTTTCAAAAAGTAAATCACATTTTCTCTTATCTATTGGCTCTTGTGCTAGGGTTTTGGTTACTAAAGTATGTGGCGTCTTTCTTGACTAAATTCTTGAATCATTATCATCATGAAATACACCTTCAATTATCTACGGGGTTTTCTGTGTGGGTTTTCATTTAGAAGGAATTTTATCTGGCTTCTGAGACTAAGTGAATATTTGGTTATTTGTTGATTCAATTGTTGAGTTCAAGGGTTAAAGTTATGATGCAAATTTAAGAGAATATATCTTTTGAGTTATTACTAGAGTCAAACCTTTGACTTAGATGGTCATTCAGAGGAAAACTCATTATAGAAAAAGAGTATCGTTGTTGATTTCACTACTTCAGAAGAAAATCTCATTTGTTTATCGAATACTTTGAAATGGAGAGAGAATTCCTAATCTAATTTATCCTATGAGATGTTAATGGCAAGATTTCACATCTCTTTTGAATTTTCCCTCCAAGACTTCATGCCATGGACCAATCTTCATTTTCTTCATCAAAGTTTATCATTTATTTACCCCATCTCTAGTACCATGTCACACCATACCTTATCTTTATAAGCTTGTGACATCACATTATTTCACTATCATTTTCCTTTCATTATCATCAACATATGATTCAATTTGTTTGAAGTTTGAAAGAAGATAGGTTGAAGTTAGATTATTTTGAGTACAAGTTAAACTTGGATTTGATAATTAAAGATTTGGTTTCATTGTTGTTTACTTGATACATCCAAAATAATTTTTTCAAGAGCATATGTGCTCATGATGTCAAAAGTTAAATCTAAGCAAGGATTCAAGTGGTTTTCAATTCAAATCTTTCAAAATTCAAATGAATCTTAAAGAGGTTTAATTTCCAATTCAAAGTTCATAGGTACTACATGGTTTCCTAAAGCTAAGTTCATTCAAGAATTCAAGATTACAACAAAGCATCATTGTTATTTAAGTTTACAAGTGAGTTTGAATACATTTATTACAAGTCTTCAAATCTCAAAGTTCAAATCACAAATTGAAACCACAATGTTACAAAAGTTCCTAACGGATAAAAGGTTTTCTAAACTATACGTAAATTTTCTTCATCTTCAAGTCTTCATCGAGCATTTCAAGTCGCTCCCTCCTATTTCATTCTCTTCATTAATTTGCGCTATTGCCCATCAATTTGCTCACACATGTAACAAAAGAAAAAGAATGGGTTAGCAAACAAGAAAGAAACATGAACAAGGGATTTTCAAAGAACTATTTCACAAATTCATCATTAGGGGTTGTTTGAAGGAATAAAAAGCCTAGTTCTTTACTACAAATCTCAAACAAATGCATAAAAAAGGGATTTGTTTGGTTCACAGTAAAAGTAAAGATAAACTCAGTGAAAAGGCATCACAATCATCACAGTAAATAACAAGACAGTAAAAAGAGTTTAATGTCTCAGTTGAACAAAAATTTGTTGAAAAGAATAATACAGAAAATCAGAATCACTAAGCCCAACACAGGATTCACACAAAAACAGCAAGTAAAAGGGACAATTCACAAGGCCAACAAGCAACAGGAACAATTCACAGGGCCAGCAAGCAACATGGTTAGTACACAAAAAAATATACAAAAACACAATCGTAGAACAAAAACCCTAGATTCAAAACCCTTCAAAATGGTTCACAGAATCAGCAAGCACACAGAGAGTTCACATAAAATATACAGAAACCCATCCACAAACCAAAAACCCCTTCTTTTAGAGAATCATCATTTTCCCTAAACCAAAAATCCCTTCAGAAATCTGAGAAAAGAGGAAGAGGAAAAGAAGTTTTTTTTCGTAATGAATCGGAAGGATATTACCGGGAGAGTCATCACCGTTAAAACCTCCGGTCTCATTTCAGAGAGGTTGTTTCAATGTAGCTGAACTCAAATCTTACATCGTCGCTTCGTTTAAGCCGCAAATCGCAAGTCTAAGCCGCTAGGGTTTCGGTCACCCCCTTGAAGATCTAGGAAAAATCACGCAACATTTGCAAAAACAAGCCAGAAATTTGCAAAGAGGTGAACAAGACGAAGTTGTTGATGCAAAAAAATAAGAGATCGGAGCTAAGCAGCCGTGATCGTCACCGCCTGCCGTTGCTAGGGGAGATTTCCGGTGATCCCTAGAAGACGGAGAGAGGCGAGAGAACAAAGGGAAGAGAAAGATGTTATTTAGAGTCTTTTTCTGATTATTATGTTATTTTGTTTATTATTTTGTTTTTTTGTTTAAATAAAACTTACCCATATCTCTAATCAGGCGGTGACACTTGTCACCGCCATTGTGGTTTCTTTGTGATCTCACGCAGGTACACTCACCATAGTTATCATGCATCCTCACTCAGCATCATTTGATCATCATCAAGCAGCCCAGATTCGCATGACCATGATGCAGCCTCCTATAGAAGCCATACAGGATCCAGCAAATCCTCATCTTGGGCCTGGGCGCCCAGTTTCTTTTGGCACCCTCCTGTTTGCTTCAGAATTCAGGCCCATTCTATTTTCTATATTTTCTTTTCGGTATTGTTTTGATTAAATAATTTTCTCTATTAATTAAAAACACCAAGATATTTTTTTATTTTAAATAAATAATTATATTAAAAAGTTATATTTTATATTATTAATTATTTTTGTTAATTAATTTTATTAAATAGAATGATTTAATTTAATTAGTTATTTAAATCAATTTTAATTCATTTGGGTTTTATTGTTTATTTATTTATACTTTTAATCGAACTTTCAACTCTTCATCCTCATTCATAAAATTTGTAGGCCCATATTATTGTTTTAAATAATTATTAATTGTAAAATAATTTTTGTTTGACATTATTAATTAATTTTACCAAATGAAAAGAGTTATAAATTAAATAATTATTTAATAGTTTGGACTTGTATTGTTTGATTAAATTATAGCTTACGTGTTTATTTCTTATGTCTCCCTCATTCATAAAATTGTATCCCCATCCCCGAAGCATTGTAATAGCGTAGAGCATTTAAATTCCACAATTTATCGTTTTCCTTATTACTGTTAGTAATTAGGGTTTGTATGGAAAGATTTAACACAAAATATTAGAAAACCATAAATCCAAGATAAATTAACTGAAATCAACACACTTTTCACACATGCGCCTCTAGGGTAAACCCCAGTCGTTACCTCAGATTAAAACAGTCATGTCCCTCGAACATGAGATGCCTTAGCAAAGACCCTTGATTAAAAGATCGTAATCCCTCGATGACCCTTCGATGTTTCCTTTGATAACGATCTTAGTCCCTTACGATAATTGCTAAAGCGTCTTATAAGTTGCCTTCTATGACTGTACAATGACTCACGCATGTCCCTCACATCCAATGATAGGGCTTCCTACTAACTAATGGTAGGCAAGCATTATCTAAAGGAGGAAAAGAACAAAGACTTTTTGGGTAGGTAGATCGCTCGTAATCGCTTGCTCACAAACTAAAACAATTTTCACACTTCACACTTTCAAAACAATCATTTTCAAAACATTTTTCAAAAAAACATTTTGTATACATTCTCAACGATACGAGAATCATTACAAAATTGCCTTACATTGGCATTTTCAAAACATCTTTCCAAACACTCTCTTTCAACAAGTATTTCCAAAACAAACATTTTGTATACATTCTCAACGATACGAGAATCATTACAAAATTGCCTTACATTGGCATTTTCAAAACATCTTTCCAAACAATCTCTTTCAACAAATATTTCCAAAACAAACATTTTGTATACATTTTCAACGATACGAGAATCATTACAAAATTGTCGTACTTAGGCGTTTTCAAAATATTTGCAAACATACACAAACACAAAGCATTTTCAAAGTGAGCTAGCGATTAAGAGCCCGTAGATAACTACGGATGAAAAGGGTGCTAACACCTTCCCTTTTCATAACCTACCCCCCGAACTCAAGAAAATTCTCAAAAGGTCTTTTCTGTTCTTTTCACCCTTTCCTTCATCAGATAAAAGAAAAGTCGGTGGCGACTCTTGCTATCCGCAACATTTGCGATAAAACGCAAAACACTCAAGTCAGTTCTCCCACCGTATTACACAAATGTTTTTAAGGACCTTAGGAGATTTAAATTTGCTAGCCAAGAGGAAACAGAAACAAAGATTTTATTAGTAAGTTCAAAATTACAATTGCCTCTTAGGCTTACAATGAAAATAAAAGGGTCTCAAAGAGACAACAATATAAATTCCTAAAACCTAATACTCAAGTCTCCCACTGACGCTTCCTATTTGTGTTGATGTATGCTTTAAGACTCACTCCTCACGAAGTTTCATGGTGAGCTCCAACACTTTCCTCTCACTTGCATAGAATTGAGTCTCAAAGGTATCCAGTTCTTCCTTGAGTTGAATCCATAACTTCTGCAATTCTTCAAGGTCAGTGGGCATGTCTGGATGGAGGATGGTGTGAGAAACGTCTCCTTTGACAATTGGCTCCATAATCACCGGTAAGACAGTTGGGTATGGCATCATGAGGTTTTGTGCACAAGCTCATACCCATTTGAGATATGGCTCTAGAGGGATGGAGTTCTTGTATTCTAAAGCCTTTACATCAATCTTGCTTACCATACCCCAAGCATGTATAAACCTCAGACGATAACCTTGAGGATCATTTTCGTAATCGAACATAATACCCTAGATAATTGTGTCATGAAGACCATCTCTTCGAGCATAACCAAATTAACGTAGAACCAAGAAGGGTTGTAAGTAATACCTCCCCTAATGCCAAGGAGTGGAACATTAGGGAATTCCCCACAACGATCAATGATGATGATATCCTCATGAGACCGAGAATACCAGTAGATGTGTGTATGAGAAAGCGACATTATTCTTTGTGACCATCTCAAACCTTGTTCATTCTTCATTACTGGTCGGGGAAGGTGCGAAATAAACCACCTGGACAACAGAGGTATACAACACATGATAGTTCCTTGCCTCTTCATAGTAAGAGTGTGAAGAGAATACATAATGTTTCCGAGCAAAGTAGGCACGGGATTACGAGCAAGAAATATTTTGATGGAGTTCACATCTATGAGTTGGTCTGGATTAGGGAATAGTACCAACCCATATATTAGAAGAGCCAAGATCTCCTCTAAATCCTATAAACTCATAGCATCCAGAAATAGTTGAGCCTTCTCTATCAGAAATTTAGCCATAAAACCTTTGACTCCACTTCTCATTTCCCAATTAAATACAATGTTGGGCCGCTTCAGATGTAAGGCTTCTGCAATAACTTCTGGTTTCGGAGCTTCCTCTAAACCGGTGGAGGGTGTCTGATCAAGAACAGGTACCCCCATAAATTGAGAGAACTCTTCCATTATGGGTACCAACTGATAATCTGGAAAGGTGAAATAATGATGTGCAGGGTCAAAGAACTGGAATAGGACACTCATCATGTCTTTGTCAAAACCTGGGGTAACCAGACTGAGTATTCGACCATGCCTTTTGATGAATGGAGAACTTTTGGGAACCCTTGAGACTAACTCCTTAAGCTGAGGAGGTACCCTTACAAAGTTGATCCGGATAGTATTTCTGCGAGCGGAGGCCATATCCTACAAAACAGAACAAAGATAAATCTCTTGGTCCTTGAAATGGTTAGTGAAAAATGCTATGGTATGATGTCATGATGTTATGATGTCATGTTCGAACAATTAATCATACACAAACAAAACACACAAGGCCTTAGGATTAAGCTTGCATGGAGTTTATTGGTAAGTACCCTCTTGAAGTTTTAGTTAGCTCAACATGTCCTAAAAGAATTAATCGGGTTCTAGGAGCCTCAATATCACTGATCTTTCTCCCAGGCATTGTTTCAGCACAAGCATCTGATTTACGACCGAAATATCCCAAGAGTCTGATCTCAATGAGTGTAGCATAAAGTATCAACCAACTTCAGTATGCACCAAAGTCGGATATCTCACTATTTTCTGATGGCTAAGTTGTGTCAACTAAGGTTTTACGGTCAGTTAGTGCTTTATGACACCACGCGGCAACCCATAATTCTCCTTGACTTAACTCAAGGGACACCGGCACCAACTAATATGTCACACTAACATAGCCATTGCTTCAACCGTATAAGTATACATCGTATATTCTTTACGATTTATTTCTACTTACCTAAAATGCCCTAAATCTGGGTATAGGATCTTTAAAAAAACAACCCTAGCAAAACCCTGAAATATAAAGCATACAAGTCAAGCAAAGCATTTACAATGTGATCTAACTCTTAAGGTAACCCCACTTTTATTTGTCCACCACAGAGTCGCCAGTTCTGAAATAGAGTGAGAGAAATGACTTTTTGGTTTTGCGTTTTATCACAAATGTTGCGGATAGCAAGAGTCTCCACCAACTTTTCTTTTATCTAATAAAGTAAAGGGCGAAAAGAATAGGAAAGACCTTTTGAGAATTTTCTGATTAAGGGAGGTAGGTTATGAAAAGGGAAGGTGTTAGCACCCTTTTCATCCATAGTTACCTACGGGCTCTTAATCTCTAGATCACTTTTGAAATGATTTATGTTTGTGTAAGTTTGAAAATATTTTGAAAATTCCTAAGCGCGGCAAACTTTGTAATGATTCTCGTATTGTTGAGAACGCATACAAAGTGTTTGTTTTGAAAATATTTTAGAAAAGAGTGTATGTGTGAAAAATGTTTTTGATTTGTAAGCAAGAAACTACGAGCTATCTACCTAGTCAAAATTATTTGTTATCTTCCTCCTTTCCCTTAGATAGAGTTATCCTACCATTAGTTCATAAGAAGCCTTATCATTGCATGTTTGAGGGACGGCCGCGGGTCATCGTACAATCATAAATGAAAATCATAGGACGCTTTAGAAATTGTTATAAGGGACTAATATCATTTACCGAGGCAGTATCAAAGGGTCATCAAGGGACTACGATATTTTAATTTAAGGGTCTTCGCTAAAGCATATCACGTTCGAGGGACATGACTATTTTTTATTCGAGGAAACAAGTGAGGGTCACCCTAGAGGTGTGCGTGTGCGAAGTATGTTATGTTTCAGCTATTTTTGTCTTGGATTTATGGTTATATAGCATTTGCTTTTAGTCTTTGCCATACAATCCTATTAAACTAGCAGTTATATATACAGAAATAATTATAAATGCAGAAAGTAAAATACGGGAAGGTAAAACCTACGCTATTACAATGCTTCAGGGATAGGGAGTACAAACCATAGAAATGGGGGGAAAAGGTAAATTAAAACCTGTTGTACCCCAAAATTTTTCCTCTCATATTTCTCAAAACATTGCAAGGAAAATCTCCAAGTGGCTCAAGATTGCTCAAGAATTGGACAGTCAAGCTATCTCCTAAGGCAGTCAACCCCAAATTAGGGTTTTGTGTTGCATCAAGATCCTTGAGTCCAAATGACCTCAAGAGCTCCCCAATGTCCTAATATGTTCTCAAGGTCATCCATGTCAAGTTTCAAGCCTTGTAGAGTAAGTTTGCTCAGTCAATTGCTCAAAGGGTCCAAAAGTCGACTGTGCTAAGGCAAAAGTCAACTATGACCTATAAACAGTCAAACTTCAAGATTTTTTGTCAACATTCTAATTTTGAAGGATATTTCATCATTTTATCAAGGGTTGATCATGATTCATCAAGGATTGCTCAAAATTCATCAAGACTCAAAAGTTGCTAAATTAGGGTTTTGTAGGAAAAGTCAACTCAAGTTTGACCAAGCATAACTTTCTCATACTTTATGATAAATGATCCATCAAAAGTTCATTTTGAATAGGATGCAATTTCCTACAATCCATCTTCATACCCCAAGATCAGAAAATGCACTCATAAGAAGTTATAAATTTGGACATTATAGGTCATTTTTGAAAGTCAACAAAAACACCTTTTTTTCCAAAGCTTATAACTTGAGCATGGAATATAAAAATGAGATGATACCAAAAGGGTTGGTTATAGGACATCTCAATATTTCTAAAAAGTCCAAGAACACTTCCAAAAGTTCAAAATTAAAGAAGTTATGCATTGTTGAAGTTGGGTATTTTTGCAAAATTGCCAAAAGACAACTATCCCCAAAACGTCAAATTTTGTCAAATGGGCCCATTCTTTTCCACCTGATTTGAGCTTGTACCATTGCACACGTTTCCTAGCTTCAGCCTTGTGTCCATTTATCAATTTTATTATTTTATTTGATTTTTTATTGAATTATTTCATTTTAAATCAAATTAAATCAAATAACATCCCAAAACTTGATTACATGAGATTTTTTGCTATTTTCAGGACTGAATCATCATCATTAAGAGTATCAAATTCGTATCAAGCAATCAATGTGCAAAAAGATTGAGTTTTGACAATTTTGGAAGGTTTAGTAATGATGAATCAAATCAAATTTCATGGCATTGATGTGGAAGGATTCAATCCATAATTCTCAACCTAATGCATTCTATAATACATAAGGAAGCTAGAGGGCACGAAAATAGGGCTGGAGGCTGCAAGAACAGAAAGAACAAAACTTGAAAAAGTGGTGAAAAAGTGTGAAACCAAAATCGTGTCTAGAGGTGATTTCAGAAGCCAAGAATGATCTCAATTGATTCCTTGACGATCACTGAAGCAGAACCAACCCAAGGCAGGCCTCCATACACGCTCAAACACGCTGTAAGTGTCACACTACCTAGATCTGCATTTGAATTCACAAATATTTATTCCTGCATCTTTGGTACAAACTATTTGCATATTCATAATCCTCATCAAGTTTCCAAGCATTCTGCATTATCCAATTTTATTTATCTGACCTGTAAAGCCAAGTACCATATCTAGGGTTTCGTGGTTTGTTTTTGGGCATTTCTTTTTCAGGGAAAATTGGCTGACGAGAAGGGCATGGTTGTGACCGGGACGATGAGACGAGCATAACCATGCCCTTAGATTTCATTTCCATGGCTCACAGTGGATTATAGGGATATGTGACCTTTAGTGACAGGCGGTGTCCGTGGCTATAGGTGTTGCCGAGTTTTAGCCACGGACGTGAGGAAGAAGATGGAGACGTGTCGCCTCACCAGTGGCCAGTTCAAACCATAACGCGTTGGTTTTTGTTGTGCTGGCATATTAGCGCATTATCTCTTATTATTATTATTGCTTAATATACTAACAACTGAAGCACAATGGCCTAGTGGAAGCAAGCGTTGGCAACATCCAACAGGACCTGGGTTCGAATCCCAGGTCCTTCAAATTTCTCTTTGAATTTTTTCTTCAGGTAATTATGTGTTGATCCAAGCGCGAAGTCTATCATGCACCCTCAAGCATTTCATGGCCAGATGGCCATAGGCAAAATCTGGTGGCCAGAAATTAATGGTCTACCATGGATCCAGTCAACCAGCGCGTATGGAATCCAAAAAGTCAACCAGGCCAGCGCCTAATGGGCCTTGGAATTGCAATTCTGACCCCCTTTTTCAGGCCCATACATCTCTAACCCTCTTTTATTTATTTTTGTTTTAATTTCTTTATAATATTTTGTTTAATTAATTAACCAATCAAATCTTTTTCCTTATAAAATTAAAACCACAAAAAAAATATTTTCTTTATTAAAATCAAATTTTATTTTATTTATTTATTAATAAATACTAATTTAATTAGTTTAGGCCTTTAATTAGACAATAACTTTAATATATTTTTGTAAATAATTAAAATTAACTTAGACATAATTAGGTTTTTATTAACATTGATCAATTTTATTTTCTTTCTTTAAATAACACAAAAAACCCAAAAATATTTATTTTCATTAATTTATTTATTTATTTATTAATTTAATAATTAACTTAGATAATTTCTTTCTTAATTCAAAAACAAGAAAAAAAATCTTTTCTTTAAATAACAAAAAGGGTCAAAACCCTAAACTTGCGCCCGATTTAATTTCCCGCACGCGATCTATTTATTCAATATTGTACTTGTTTCCTGAATGTAATAGATAATTAGGAGCATTTAATTATTTTTTATCGCTTTATTTATTTTTCCGCATTTAAATTTCAAAGGGTTGTTTTTGGCGATGTAAATACCCGACGCCTTGTAATTTAATTTTCGTAATTTATTTCCTGCAAATTATAACTGTTTGATGTTTGATAATAGGGATGCATGACAAGACTGAATGTTTTAACCTAAAATCAACATAGATCACCCATAACATGTACAAAGACAAATTAACTGAAAACGACACAATCGCACATGCGCACTCTTAGGGTACACCCCACTTGGTTGCCTTCGTACACAGTCATTGAGTATAGGTCACTTTAGAGGTCGCCCTCTTGTTTAAAAGATCATAGTCGCCTCGAAACAGTTGCCTCAGATATTGTTGCCCCAAAACAAATGATCTAAGACATTAGGGTTACCGCTAAGGCGTCCTAACATTGCTTTTGTGACCGTAAGTCCCGCATTCGAATTGACCCTTAAAACTCCAACGGCGGTTCTACCTACTCATCAATAGTGGGATAGCATCGTCTAAAGGAAGATAGCATAGAATGATTCCTTTTTTGAGTAGATAGATGGTTCTTAAGTACTTGCTCTTTCAAAAAACAAAAAAATACTTTTCACACTTACACTTTTCGAACAAAGTTTTCAAAAACACTTCGTACACTCTTGAGGACAGAAGCAAGAGTTAAATCGAAGTTTTCAAACAAAAACTTTTTTCAAACCCACAAGCACAAAGAAAGAAATTTTGAAAACAATTGAGCAAGTACCTAAGAGCCCGTGGATAACCACGGATAGAAAGGGTGCTAACACCTTCCCTTTTTATAATCTACCCCCCGAACCCGAGAAATATCTCGAAAAAGGAATTTTTCTGTGCTTTTTTCCTTTCCTTGTTTGATAAAATAAAAGTCAGTGGCGACTCTTGCTTACCGCGACATTTTGCGAACACAAAACGCAAAACGCAAACCGGCATTCCAAAAAATAGTCAGTTCTTCCCACCGTATCACACAACTGGCGACTCTGCTGGGGACGCTTAATAAGTCGGGTGTACCTTAGGAATAGTTCATAATGTTTTCAATTATTTGACTTGTATGCTTTATATTTGTGGGCTTGTATCGGAGTTACTATAGATCCTAACCCGGATCTGGGGATACCCTTTAGGTAAGTAGCAATAAATTGTGAGGGAACTGTACAGCGTAGACCGATACAGTTGAAGCAGTAGCTACGTTGGTGTGTCACTTTAGTTTGTACCGATATCCCTTGTGTTGGAACGAGGAGAATATGGGTCTTCTAAGGGGTCATTAAGCACCAACTGACCTTAGAACCTTTAAATTGACCAACTTGGCCATAGAACAGTAGCAGTATGCTACACTCATTGAGACTAAACTCTCGTGATGATTTCGGCCGCAAGAAAAGGTTGCTAAACAGGAATTATGATCGATCGAGGGTAGTCAGTGATATCGAGATCCTCTAGAACCCGGTTACTATTTTTAGGACAGGTTTAAACCAACTAAACTGAAAGAGGGTAGTACCTAAGCTCCTTGCCAGCCTGAAATCTAAGGGCTCTCTGTGTGACTTGTGTGCCTTTACCATGTTTGCTATTTGTGGATACTTGTGGTGTGCTTTCTATCATGGCATCATGACATCATAACATTGCATACATCTTGCATTGGACTAACCTATTTCAAAGACAGAAGGGATTCATCTTTGTTCTGTTTTGTAGGTCATGGCACCTATGCGTAGGAACACCATCCGGATCAACTTTGTCCAGGTTCCCACTATGCTCAAAGAATTGGTTGCAAATATGTCTGATACTACTTCCTTTATCAGAAGACATGGGCACCTTCTTAGTTTGGTCACTTCCAAATTGGACGAGCATATGATGAGTTTCCTAGTCCAGTTCTTTGATCCACTGTACCATTGCTTCACTTTTCAGGATTACCAGTTGGTCCCCGCCTTAGATGAGTTCTCTGATCTGCTTGGTATCTCTATTCTGGAGAAGACCCTATTCACAGGTTGGGAGAAGATCCTTAGGCCGGAAGAGATTGCTTTAACCCTCCACCTGACAAAGGCTGAAGTGATGTCTAATTGGGAGACTAGAAGTGGAGCAAAGGGCTTTTTGACTAAGTTCTTGGTTGGTAAGGCTAATCATTTCTGGGATAGTTTAGACTTCCAGGCATTCGAAGATATTCTGGCTCTTTTGATATATGGCTTGGTACTGTTTCCTAACTCCGACTCCTTTGTTGATGTGAATGCGGTAAAAATCTTCATCTCTGGTAACCCTGTACCCACTCTCCTGGGTGACATTCTTCATCAGCTTTATGCCCGTACTGCTCGAAAGCGGGGAACCCTGATGTGCTGTGCTCCATTGTTGGCAAGGTGGTTTATTTCTCACCTTCCCAAGTCAGTTCTGAAGAACAAAGAAGGCATGGGTTGGGCTTATAGGGTTACGTCCCTCTCTCACAATGACATCATTTGGACTATTAAGGGTATGGACAAGGTAGCTATTATTGATCGTTGTGGGGAGTACCCCAATGTTCCACAGATAGGAACCAATGGAGGAATCACTTATAATCAGTGCTTGGCCCTGTGTCAATTTGGGCGTGCTAGGAGGGAAGGTCCTCATGATTTGCTAATGCCTAGTATTGTCTTTGATTTTCAAGGGGATAGTGACGAGTAACGCCGCAGATTCATAAGAGCTTGGGATAGAGTTCACAGGTCTGATCGGCACGAGCTAGGTCCAAAGACTTCTCTTCCGATGGAGCCATATCTCAGATGGATTCGTATCCATGCCTAAAAGCTGGGAATTTCGTATGAAGCCGTCTTGCCTATTATTGTTGAAGTTGCTAATGAAGAAGGGGTTCTTCCTACCATCCTCCATCCTCATATGCCCACTGACATTGGGGCACTAAAAAGGTCTTGGATGCAGCTGAGAGAAGAGCGGGATACTTACCGAGAAAAGTATCACGAGCAAGAATAGAAGATTCAGAAGTTGACTAGGCAGCTGGAGAACGAGCGGATCCTCAATGACCATGTCCGCACCGACAAGAAGCGACCATGGGAGCACTGATTGTCCTTTGATTATTTCCTTTCCAGTTTTTATTTACTTTTCAGTATTTCCTTTTTTGTAACGCCTTAAGGGCATCTGTTAAACAATTTGAATTTCAAGTTTATCTAATAAAGGTGTGTTTGATGTTTGGTTTACGAATTTGAATCTCTTGATGTCTTTGAAATCATATCATACGCATTTCATTCCATGCACCTCATAACAGGTACCCTTACAGGTTTTCTCATCTTCTTCGCTGTTTATTTCAGCATCATGTCTTTTGAACCATCAACTGAACAAGCAATCAAGGCTCTACAAGCTCAAAACGCCCAGTTCCAAGAATTGTTCATGAATCTAGCTAAGGGTCAGCAAGATCTGAAGGCCCTTATCCTGAAGAAGAAGAAGAAGAAGAAGACGGTCCTGTTCAATATGGGTCGCCGATTCGGAAACGACTTGCGAGAGGAGGTTGATTTGACCCCCTCATCTGGAGGGAAAGATAATCAGGAAGAAAGGAGGGCTCCTAGCCCTATGGTTTCAGACAATGAGACAGACTTCGATGAAGACCAGTATCCTCCAGCTGAGGATAGATACAAGCAACTGGAATACCGGTTGAGTGCGATGGAAGTACAAAAAGTGCCTGGTCTGGACTTCGGGGATTTGGGTCTGTCATCTTAGGTGGTGATTCCCCACAAATTCAAAGCACCAGCCTTTGCTAAATACGATGGAGTTTCTTGCCCGAAACTGCACCTCCGGTTGTATGTAAGGAAGATTCAGCCATACACCGCTGACAAGAATCTCTGGATCCACTTCTTTCAAGACAGTCTCTCAGGGACTCAGCTTAAATGGTTTTACCAGTTGGAAGGAACTAGCATCCATAATTGGGAAGACTTGGTTGCTGCTTTCTACAAGCAGTACCAATACAATGCCGACCTCGCTCCCACGCGTACCCAACTCCAGGGTATATCTATGGTTGCGGGTGAAGGTTTCAAAGATTATGCTCAGAAGTGGAGGGACCTCACTGGAAGAGTGCAACCACCCTTAGCTGATAGGGAGCTAGTAGATATGTTTCTGGGGACCTTGTCTGGTCCTTATTTCAACCATCTGATTGGAAGTTCTTCGTCCGGATTTACGGAGCTGATTATGACTGGGGAAAGGATTGAGGCTGGTATTAAGTCTGGTAAAATACAGAAGGGTGCTTCATCATGCACCGAGAAGAAGCCTTTTAAAAAGGAGTCCAGTGTTGTTTACAGTTCGAAAAGCCAGAATAGACCTGAACGCCGCCAAGTTGTTAATGCGGTTGTTATTTCAATACCTGTTGGTACTCCTCAGCGCAACAATCAGCCAAAGGCCGAGAGACCATGAAGACAGTTCACTCAACTCAACATGACTTTATCCCAAATTCTGCCGCAGTTATTGAAAACCAACTTGGTGGTTCCAAGGGAGGCTCGGCAGAATCCCAACACTACATCACCAAAGTACAACCCTAATTCCCGCTGGGCTTTTCACTCTGATAGCCCGGGGCATGATATGGATGATTGTTGGGTTTTGAAGAACAAGGTACAGGACTTAATTGATGCGAAGGAGATCGAGTTCGAAGCACCAGAAAAGCCTAAACAGGATGTAGGGGTGAATGCTATCGGGGACGACGATGATGAAGAGTTTGATGTTGACAGTTGGATCTACCCGACTTCCAATGGTGGACTAAGCAACTGGACCGTGAAGGATTCTATGCTCGTTTCTGTTATCACCCAGTAATGAGACTTTTGTTTTGAATTTGTAACAGACAATGTTTTAAACTCCATGGCCCGGTGTCTTGCCCGGGGCACCGTGGCTTCATTTGTGAGGGCTTTATGTGTGTCATTTTCATATATCATTAATAAAAGTATTGGACGTTTCTTGCATTTCAAATCTTGCGCTCCTTGTTTTTCTTTTATTGCAAAACAACTATTTACACACACTCACATATACAGGTCTACATCCACTCTGGATCTCATTGGTAACGACTCTGCTACTACCAGTTATGACTTCAAAAGTCTGATCAACTTAGCCAAAGATGAAGGTGAAGATGATTACGAAGTGCCTGGTGAACTTGCTAGACTGCTACTTCAAGAAGAGAGGGCCATTCAGCCGCACGAAGAGCCGGTGGAGTCAGTAAATCTGGGTACAAAGATAGAAAAAAAGAGGTCAAAATCGGGTCAAATCTGGAACTTAGTGTGAAGCAACGGTTGATTCAGATGTTGCGTGACTATGTTGAGATCTTTTCCTGGTCTTATGAAGATATGCCTGGGTTAGATACTGATATTGTGGTTCACCGCCTGCCCACCAAGGAAGACTTTCCTCCAGTGAAACAGAAGGTTCGCCGAATGCGCCCAGATATGTCTGAGAAAATCAAGGCTGAAGTTATGAAACAGTTTGACGTCGGTTTTCTAGCAGTTACTTCTTACCCACAGTGGGTGGCCAACGTGGTTCCAGTGCCGAAGAAGGATGGTAAGGTTCGAATGTGTGTCGACTATAGGGATCTGAACATGGCGAGCCCCAAGGATGATTTCCCTCTACCTCATATCGAAGTTCTGGTTGACAATACCATACAATATAAGGTCTTTTCCTTTATGGATGGTTTCTCCGGTTATAATCAGATTAAAATGGCTCCCAAAGACATGGAAAAGACAACTTTTGTTACTCAATGGGGTACCTTTTGCTACAAGGTCATTCCTTTTGGATTGAAAAATGCTGAGGCAACGTATCAGCGCGCCATGGTCGTTTTGTTCCATGACATGATCCATCATGAGATTGAGGTATACGTCGACGACATGATTGCAAGATCTCAGACTGAAGAAGAGCATCTTGACCACCTTCAGAAGTTGTTTGATAGGTTGAAGTTGTACAAGCTGAGGTTAAACCCGAACAAGTGTACCTTCGGGGTGAGATCTGGTAAGCTGTTGGGTTTCGTTGTAAGCGATAAAGGTATTCAAGTGGATCCTGCAAAGGTGAAGGCCATACAAGAGATGCCAGCTCCCCAAACAGAGAAAGAAGTCAGAGGCTTTCTGGGACGACTGGACTATATTGCCCGATTCATCTCACACCTGACTGCTACTTGTGAGCCAATTTTCAAGTTACTGAAGAAAGATCAAGTAGTACGTTGGAACGATGAATGCCAGGCCGCTTTCGAAAGGATCAAAGAGTATCTCCAAGAGCCACCTATCCTGATGCCTCCAGTTGAAGGGAGACCTTTGATCTTATACTTGACGGTACTCGACAACTCAATGGGGTATGTGTTGGGTCAGCATGACGAGTCTGGCCAAAAAGAGCATGCTATTTATTACCTTAGCAAAAAGTTTACCGACTGTGAGACCCGATACTCACTGCTCGAGAAAACTTGTTGCGCTTTGGCATGGGCTGCTCACCGGCTGAGACAATATATGCTGACTCACACTACTCTATTGATATCAAAGATGGATCCCATCAAGTATATCTTTGAGAAGCCTGCTTTGTCCGGAAGAATAGCAAGATGGCAGATGATCTTGACTGAGTATGACATCCAATACACGACCCAAAAGGCAATTAAGGGAAGTGTGTTGGCAGACCATTTGGCACATCAGGCTGTAGACAATTACCAGTCTATGAACTTTTAATTCCCGAATGAGAATATCATGATAGTAATCGACTGCGAAGAACCTGGACCGGATGAAGGACCTGAGGGAGGATCCCGATGGTCTATGTACTTTGATGGAGCTTCAAACGCTTTGGGTAATGGCATTAGAGCCGTAATCATATCTCCTAAAGGCTCTCATACTCCGTTTACCGCCCGATTATTTTTCAACTGCACCAACAACATGGCGGAGTATGAGGCATGCATTATGGGTCTTCGAGCGACAATGGACCTAAGAATTAAGTTATTGAGTGTCTTCGGAGATTCCGCTCTCGTGATCATCCAGATCAAAGGCGAGTGGGATACGAAACACCCAAATCTTATTCCTTACAAGGAGTATGTGTTGACTTTACTTCCGCACTTTGAGGAGATAACCTTTGAACACTTCCCTAGAGAGGAGAAGCAGTTGGCGGACGCGCTGGCTACGATGTCTTCTATGTTCAAAGTCAATTGGGACAATGAGGCTCCCCGAATTATCATTGAAAGGCTGGACGAACCTGCACATTACTGTGACATTGAGACTGAAGCGGTAGCAGATAAACCCTGGTTTCATGAGGTGAAAAGGTATCTTGAGACTCAGGAATACCCCGAGGGTGCATCTGTTAATGACAAGAAGTTTCTGAGAAGGTTCGCGGCGAAGTTCTTCATCAGCAATGGCATCCTTTACAAGCGTAACCATGATTCAACCTTACTGCGATGTATGGATAAGACCGAGGCAGAAAGGATCATGGCAGAGTTACATGAAGATACTTTCGAGACTCATTCCAGTGGACACACCATGGCAAAGAAAATCCTTCGGGCAGGATATTATTGGTCCACTATGGAAGCCGACTGTTATCAGCATTCTCGGACATGTCACAAGTGCCAAGTCTATGCTGATAAGGTGCACATACCTCCGGTTCCTCTGAACGTCTTGACAGCTCCATGGCCTTTCGCAATGTGGGGCATTGATATGATCGGCGAGATCAGGCCTACGGCATCCAACGGGCATCGTTTCAACTTGGTAGCTATTGATTACTTTACGAAGTGGGTTGAAGCAGCTTCCTTTGCTACTGTAACCAAGAACGTCGTGGCACAATTCATTCGGCATAATCTGATTTGTCGATACGGTGTACCAGAGAGGATCATTACGGACAATGGTACCAATCTCAACAATAAGATGATCACTGAGCTCTGCAAGCAATTCAAGATACAGCATCACAACTCTTCTCCCTACCGGCCAAAGATGAATGGGGTTGTCAAAGTGGCTAATAAGAACATTAAGAAGATCGTTCAGAAGATGACAGTGACATACAAAGACTGGAACGAGATGTTACCATTTGCTCTCCATGGGTACCGTACCTCATCACGGACATCAACAGGGGCAACACCCTATTCATTGGTATATGGCATGGAGGCATTCTTGCCCATTGAAGTTCAGATACCCTCTCTTCGAATTATGAAGGATGTAGGTTTGAGCAAAGATGACTGGATTCAGACCCGACTTGATCAGCTGAACTTAATCGACGAAAAGAGACTCACTGCTATTTGTCATGGTCAGACGTATCAAAAGCGGATGATCAGGGCATTTAACAAGAAGGTTAGACGACAAGAGTATCAAGTCGGGGACTTAGTTATCAAGCGCATCATCTTACCTCAAGGTGATCCCAGGGGCAAATGGACCTCTACTTACGAAGGGCCATTTATGGTTAAGAACATTTTCTCATGAGGAGCTATGATTCTAACCAACATGGACGGTGACGACCTTTCTCACCCCGTCAATGCAGACATAGTGAAAAGATACTACCCATAATCAAAGACCCGCTAGGTTGACAGGCCTAGGCAAAAATAAGGGCTTCCCGGTGAACCAAAAGGGTTCGGGCAAAAATAAGGGATGAAAATGAAAAAATCTGTACACCCGGCAAGTCGAAAACCTGAAAAGGCGGCTTGGGCAAAAAAGGGTATCCCAGTGGATTGAAAACCCGAAAGGGTAGTCCAAGCAAAAATTAGGGATCAAAGCGTAATACTATGTCTCATTGGATCACCTGGCATCCAGACTTCGGTATCAACTGTCAAGCTCAGGCGGCACTGATCAATCGGATCTACCTTCAACCAAGTAGCAAAAGTGATGAGATGCTCAAGGACATAAAGGCAATAGCAGAGTTGGAACCCAGTGGGATTATTCACATAGCTGTTTTGTTTAGTTTTTCACGAATTGTGTAAATTCTATTTATTTCGGCAGCGTTCTCTTACTAGGACGTCAGCCTCTTGTACAAAAACGCCTATTCACAGGCCAAACTTCAAAATCAATACAATTCATTTTCAAAGAAATTTCAAACTGTTTTTCCTTTATCTGTTTTGTTTTGTAAAAAATGTCCAATGTTCATTTTGATATATGCACTTGACATTAATTGCTGCTCATAAATGTTCACATACAAAACAAAAGACGGGTACTGGTAATATCAGAAACAGGGGCAACAAGAATTGTCCAAAGCTTTACAGTAGCTCTGTCCACCAGGTACAAGGTAAATTCAGCTGAAGAATACGGCTAAGATACTTTCACTCCCCGCAGAGTAAGACGTAATGATTGGCTCTCCCCAGCTGAAACTTGCAACTGTAAAGGAATCGGTAACATTCTCCCCAAGCAGATTTTATCTACCCTCAACACTGAAAAGGTTTAATATCCCCGGAAGTCTTAATATTCCCCCAGCGGAGTATAAGAATATTCCCCGGTAGAATACAAGATATCCCCAGTGGATTTAAAATTTTCCCAGCACAGTCAGAAAAAGCTTCCCCAATGGAGTTGAAGAATCATCCCCAGTAGACTCTGGAAGTTCGTCCCCGGCGGAGTATAAAAATAAATATCCCCAGCAAAGCTCAAAGGATTATCCCCATTAGAGCCTAAAAGGTCATTCCCAGTGACGTCCCAACTGAAGATCATCCCCCAGCGGAGTTATTTCCTTTCACAAACAGAAGTCAATCCCCAACAGGATTCAGTATCACCAGCAACGGTAATCCATCCTCAGTGGAATTTAACAGTGGAATCCTCAGCAGAGAATCTCTTCCCCACAGAGTAATCTCTTCATCAGTTTATTCCCCAAAGGAGTTATCCTCTCCTGCAGGTTTATTCTCACGATCATCTTCTTTCACCATCCCCAGTGGAAACAAAGAATTCAACTCTATTCTCCAGCAGCTATCCCGGATTTACTTTCCCCAGCTAAAACATTACATTTCCATACATCATGATACATGCATATACGCATCATACGACACAATCTCATTTATTTTGAGAACATCATTGCTTGATATATATCATGCATTGCATACAACTGACCTTTACCTTTCAGGAAAGATGAAGTTAAGTTCTCAACTACGTCGAAGACCTGACCGGTTCTTAAATCTCAACTGAATTATCCCCGGTTGAATTTCAGATAAGGTTCTCAATCTCGACGATTTTCCTCCGTCATAGTGTGGACGAGTTCTGCAATCTCAATGGTATACTATGTTGAAGACCAGACAGTTCCTAGATCTTGATGAAGATGTTTCCCCCCGTCATAGTGTGGACGAGTTCTACAATCTCAATGGTATACTACGTTGAAGACCAGACAGTTCCTAGATCTTGATGTTTTCCTCCGTCATAGTGTGGACGAGTTCTACAATCTCAACGGTATACTACGTTGAAGACCAGACAGTTCCTAGATCTTGATGAAGATGTTTCACCCCGTCATAGTGTGGACGAGTTCTACAATCTCAATGGTATACTATGTTGAAGACCAGACAGTTCCTAGATCTTGATATTTTCCTCCGTCATAGTGTGGACGAGTTCTACAATCTCAACGGTATACTACGTTGAAGACCAGACAGTTCCTAGATCTTGATGAAGATGTTTTCCTCCGTCATAGTGTGGACGAGTTCTACAATCTCAACGGTATACTACGTTGAAGACCAGACAGTTCCTAGATCTTGATGGAGATGTTTTCCTCCGTCATAGTGTGGACGAGTTCTACAATCTCAACGGTATACTATATTGAAGACCAGACATTTCCTAGATCTTGATGTTTCCTCCGTCATAGTGTGAACGAGTTCTACAATCTCAACGGTATACTACGTTGAAGACCAGACAGTTCCTAGATCTTGATGAAGATGTTTCCTCCGTCATAGTGTGGACGAGTTCTGCAATCTCAACGGTATACTACGTTCAAGACCAGACAGTTCCTAGATCTTGATGTTTTCCTCCGTCATAGTGTGGACGAGTTCTGCAATCTCAACGATATACTACGTTGAAGACCAGACAGTTCCTAGATCTTGATGTTTTCCGCCGTCATAGTGTGGACGAGTTCTACAATCTCAACGGTATACTACATTGAAAACCATACAGTTCCTAGATCTTGATGAAGATGTTTGCTCCGTCATAGCATGGACGAGTTCTACAATCTCAACGGTATACTACGTTGAAGACCAGACAGTTCCTAGATCTTGATGAATACGTTTCCTCCATCATAGCGTGGACGAGTTCTACAATATCAACAGTATACTACGTTGAAGACCAGAAGGTTCCTAGATCTTGATGTTTTCCTCCACCATAGTGTGGACGAGTTCTATAATCTCAACGGTATACTATGTTGAAGACCAGACAGTTCCTAGATCTTGATGTTTTCCTCCGTCATAGTGTAGACGAGTTCTACAATCTCAATGGTATACTACGTTGAAGACCAGACAGTCCTAGATCTTAATGAAGATGTTCCCCCCAGTTGAATTGCGGACAAGTTCTTAAAACTCAGCAGAGATGTTCTCTCAGCTCAGGTGCAGGCAAGTTCCTAAATCTCAATAAAAGATAGACTTCCCCAGCCGAATCTTCTACAAAAACAGGTATGCAAGTTCTCGCTAAGGAATCTCTTATGCGATCGACACTCCTTCAAATGGCATTTTTAAGCCCATTCCCGACATCACCAGGCTGATACCACTTCATGCGAGTGCAAATTTCTGGGCACTCTAGTGTTCAATCATCTTCCACCTTTGGATCACGAAACGCACGAAAGCCAATCTACATCCTCAGGTTTAAGAAGATTGAACAGGGGCAGCTGTTGTACCCCAAAATTTTCCCTCTCATATTTCTCAAATCATTGCAAGGAAAATCTCCAAGTGGCTCAAGATTGCTCAAGAGTTGGACAGTCAAGCTATCTCCTAAGGCAGTCAACCCCAAATTAGGGTTTTGTGTTGCATCAAGATCCTTGAGTCCAAATGACCTCAAGTGCTCAACAATGTCCTAATATGTTCTCAAGGTCATCCATGTCAAGTTTCAAGCCTTGCAGAGGAAGTTTGCTCAGTCAATTGCTCAAAGGGTCCAAAAATCGACTGTGCTAGGGCAAAAGTCAACTGTGACCTATAAACAGTCAAACTTCAAGATTTTTTGTCAAAATTCTCATTTTGAAGGATATTTCATCATTTTATCAAGGGTTGATCATGATTCATCAAGGATTGCTCAAAATTCATCAAGACTCAAAAGTTGCTAAATTAGGGTTTTGTAGGAAAAGTCAACTCAACTTTGACCAAACATAACTTTCTCATACTTTATGAGAAATGACCCATCCAAAGCTCATTTTGAATAGGATGAAATTTCCTACAATCCATATTCATACCCCCAAGATCATAAAATGCACTCATAAGAAGTTATAAATTTGGACATTATAGGTCATTTTTGAAAGTCAACAAAAACACATTTTTTTCCAAAGCTTATAACTTGAGCATGGAATATAAAAATGCGATGAGACCAAAAGGGTTGGTTAGAGGATATCTCAAGCTTTCTAAAAAGTCCATGAAAACTTCCAAAAGTTCAAAATTGAAGAAGTTATGCATTGTTGAAGTTGGGCATTTTTGCAAAATTGCCAAAAGTCAACTATCCCCAAAACTTCAAATTTTGTCAAATGGGCCCATTCTTTTCCACCTGACTTGAGCTTGTACCATTTCACACGTGTCCTATCTTCATCCTTGTGTCCATTTATCAATTTTATTATTTTATTTGATTTTTTATTGAATTATTTCATTTTAAATCAAATTAAATCAAATAAAATCCTAAAACTTGATTACATGAGATTTTTTGCTATTTTCAGGACTGAATCATCATCATTAAGAGTATCAAATTTGTATCAAGCAATCCATGTGCAAAAAGATTGAGTTTTGACAATTTTGGAAGGTTTAGTAATGGTGAATCAAATCAAATTTCATGGTATTGATGTGGAAGGATTCAATCCATAATTCTCAACCTAATGCATTCTATAATACATAAGGAAGCTAGAGAGCACGAAAATAGGGCTGGAGGCTGCAAGAACAGAAAGAACAAAACTTGAAAAAGTGGTGAAAAAGTGTGAAACCAAAATCGTGTCTAGAGGTGATTTCAGAAGCCAAGAACGATCTCAATCGATTCCTTGACGATCACTAAAGCAGAACCAACCCAAGGCAGGCCTCCATACACGCTAAAACACGCTGTAAGTGTCACACTACCTAGCTCTGCATTTTAATTTGCAAATCTTTATTCCTGCATCTTTGGTACAAACTATTTGCATATTCATAATCCTCATCAAGTTTCCAAGCATTCTGCATTATCCAATTTTATTTATCTGACCTATAAAGCCAAGTACCATATCTAGGGTTTCGTGGTTTGTTTTTGGGCATTTCTTTTTCAGGGAAAATTGGCTGACGAGAAGGGCATGGTTGTGACTGGGACGATGAGACGAGCACAACCATGCCCTTAGATTTCATTTCCATGGCTCATAGTGGATTATAGGGATATGTGACCTTTAGTGACAGGCGATGTTCGTGGCTATAGGTGTTGCAGAGTTTTAGCCACGGACGTGAGGAAGAAGATGGAGATGTGTCGCCTCTCCAGTGGCCAGTTCAAACCATAGTGCGCTGGTTTTTATTGTGCTAGTATATTAGCGCATTATCTCTTATTATTATTGCTTAATATACTAACAACTGAAGCACAATGGCCTAGTGGAAGCAAGCGTTGGCTGTAACACCCCTTCTAAAATACCCCAAATAATATTAATTATATCAATGATTAAAGACATATTCCATCAGAGTTAACACGGAACAAGGGATGTCACAATTATGAAATAAATAAAACTTCCAATAAAACAGTAGTCGTGCTACACTGAGGGTCATTATTCAAATAATTCAATCAACTTAAGACCATGTCTTACACAGCGGAAAAATACCATAACCAAAACGGAATAAACCAAAACATAATTATTCCCAATGAAATTCAAAGAAACAATTGAATAATAACTAATTCCTCAACTAAATGTTCCCCAGTGTTACAACCTATCAGAGCACGACACTGACACGCGGACTTAAAGTAACATAGCTCTAGAGCCATCCTCACCAACTCCTGAGATGCTAACTTTAATCTGAAATTGTTAAAGTAAGGGTGAGATTTCTCATAATTAACATGCATTATAAGCTTCTCAATCAACATTATATCACAAGCATATTATTTCACCCATTTTAGCATAAATTCAAATTCGACACACAGTTCCAATCATACAAGTCATTATGCATAAATCAATAATCAACCAAAGAATTGTAACACTGGAAGACATCCTAACATGTTACAATTCCATGCAAACACAAATGCAGACACAATGCATGTGGTACCAACACGTGACCAAGTCACCCAACACTGATCCATCATCAACCGGATACAGCAACCATCGATTCGTCCATAAACACCCGAACACGAATCCAGCCTAACCACCCATCATCACCCGGGTATCGGTTAACGGCAATACAAGTCAAATTCCACACAATGGGAATTAACTTCACCAAAACAATGCATATGCACGCACATCACTAGCATGCAACATCAAATCAATCTATGAAATACATCAATTTATCATAATTGAACCAAAACCAAAAACATGATATCTCAACGATCATGCACACCATCATTAGCAACATAAACATGCCTTTCATTCACACAATACTAATACATCCATCCATCACAGGTTCACTGCTACATACACACCCATGTGCGTTAGCCAATAATCACTTATTCTGGGATTTGACTCATTTTCAAAATAATTTCAGGTTTTAGGAAATCTTTTCATTTTATAAAATAGAGCATTAAATTTAAGAAATAATGTCCAAAACGGCACTCAAAACGGACTTACGGTTTGAAAGTTATGAATTTTCAAAGTTTAATATTTTTCAAAAAGTTACAGCAGAACCCGATTCCTACATATGCAGGAACCGGTTCCTGCGAAGTTCAAAAATCACGCTTCTGGAAAAATGTATGGGAACCCGGTTCCTACCTATACAGGAACCGGTTCCTACGTGCATTTTTTCCAGTTTTTATAAATTCACACAGTGGAACCCGGTTCCTCCCCACTGGGAACCGGTTCCCACGACCTGCGGAGTCAAATTCTGCACTTTTGACAGCATTTATTCATTCTAAACCAATTCCAAACATACCCATATGAATTGCAACATGAGAAACACCAAAACACATCCATTTTGCACCATTATAATATCAAACAACATTATTTCATCATTCCTTTTTATCATCTGACACCCTAATGGTTTTCAACCTACAATTCGACGCAATAGGCACAATTCTACGGAACCCTAGAATTCCAAACCGGGATTCCATAACATACTATGATCCATACTATTGAATATCTAAACCGATAATACGAATTAACTAATCGAAATCACCCCTTACCTTGTGGGTTCTTCGAATTCTGACGCTTCCGGTTTTCTCCTTCTTTTTCCTCTTCTCAAATGCACGTATGATGAATATTCCAAAATAACTCTCTTTCTCTTCTTTTTCCTTTTAATACTCCTTTTATTATTCCAATAAAATAATTAAATTAGTAATTAGTAAGAGTAGAGTATTTTACCCCTCACACCCTCTAATCACTCTTCACACCACCAATACTTCTTTCCTTTAATTAATTAAATTAATTCCAATAATCCAAAAATACCAATAATTAAATTTCCAATTAAATTAATAATTAAAAATTCTAATTATTTAATAATCAGATTATTTGGGGTGTCACATTGGCAACATCCAACAGGACCTGGGTTCGAATCCCAGGTCCTTCAAATTTCTCTTTGTATTTTTTCTTCAGGTAATCATGTGTTGATCCAAGCGTGAAGTCTATCATGCACCCTCAAGCATTTGATGGCCAGATGGCCATAGGCCAAATCTGGTGGCCAGAAATTGATGGTCTACCATGGATCCAGTCAACCAGCGCGTATGGAATCCAAAAAGTCAACCAGGCCAGCGCATAATGGGCCTTGGAATTGCAATTCAGACCCCCTTTTTCAGGCCCATACATCTCTAACCCTCTTTTATTTATTTTTGTTTTAATTGCTTTATAATATTTTGTTTAATTAATTAACCAATCAAATCTTTTTCCTTATAAAATTAAAACCACAAAAAAATATTTTCTTTATTAAAATCAAATTTTATTTTATTTATTTATTAATAAATACTAATTTAATTAATTTAGGCCTTTAATTAGACAATAACTTTAATATATTTTTGTAAATAATTAAAATTAACTTAGACATAATTAGGTTTTTATTAACATTGATCAATTTTATTTTCTTTCTTTAAATAACACAAAAAACCCAAAAATATTTATTTTCATTAATTTATTTATTTATTTATTTAATAATTAACTTAGATAATTTCTTTCTTAATTCAAAAACAAAAAAAAAATCTTTTCTTTAAATAACAAAAAGGGTCAAAACCCTAAACTTGCGCCCGATTTAATTTCCCACACGCGATCTATTTATTCAATATTGTACTTGTTTTCGGAATGTAATAGATAATTAGGACCATTTAATTATTTTTATCGCTTTATTTATTTTTCCGCATTTAAATTTCAAAGGATTGTTTTTGGCGATGTAAATATCCGACGCCTTGTAATTTAATTTCCGCAATTTATTTCCCGCAAATTATAACTGTTAGATGTTTGATAATAGGGATGCATGACAAGAGTGAATGTTTTAACCTAAAATCAACATAGATCACCCATAACATGTACAAAGACAAATTAACTGAAAACGACACAATTGCACATGCGCACTCTTAGGGTACACCCCACTTGGTTGCCTTCGTACACGGTCATTGAGTATAGGTCACTTTAGAGGTCGCCCTCTTGTCTAAAAGATCATAGTCGCCTCAAAACGGCTGCCTTGGATATTGTTGCCCCAAAACAAATGATCTAAGACATTAGGGTTACCGCTAAGGCGTCCTAACATTGCTTTGGTGACCGTAAGTCCCGCATTCGAATTGACCCTTAAAACTCCAACGACGGTGCTACCTACTCATCAATAGTGGGATAGCATTGTCTAAAGGAAGATAGCATAGAACGATTCCTTTTTTGAGTAGGTAGATGGTTCTTAAGTACTTGCTCTTTCAAAAAACAAAAAAATACTTTTCACACTTACACTTTTCGAACAAAGTTTTCAAAAACACTTCGTACACTCTTGAGGACAGAAGCAAGAGTTAAATAGAAGTTTTCAAACAAAAACTTTTTTCAAACCCACAAGCACAAAGAAAGCAATTTTGAAAACAATTGAGCAAGTACCTAAGAGCCCGTGGATAACCATGGATAGAAAGGGTGCTAACACCTTCCCTTTCTATAATCTACCCCCCGAACCCGAGAAATATCTCGAAAAAGGAATTTTTCTGTGCTTTTTTCCTTTCCTTGTTGGATAAAATAAAAGTCGGTGGCGACTCTTGCTTACCGCGACATTTTGCGAACACAATACGCAAAACGCAAACCAGCATTCCAAAAAACAGTCAGTTCTTCCCACCGTATCACAAAACCTAATTAAAGATATTACAGACCATTAACAGTTACAATATTGAAAAATAATAGTGCGAAAATGAATAAGCGCGTGGAGATTGGAAAAGGGAAAAATATTAAAAAATCTAAAAAAGTTCTAAGAATTAGAAAAATATATTTGGTGTTTTTGTTTAGAAAAATATTTTAGAGCAAAACCCTAATTCTAAATTATTTACAAATTAGATAATAAAAATAGAATCAAAATATGATTAAATTGAAATCAATTTTTATTTATAAAAATTAAATTAATTAATCAAAAACCTAAATCAAATTTTTAATGATTTTTTTTGTGATTTTTCTGATTTAATTAATTTTTTAAAAGAGGTTAATAATCTAAATAAAACAATTATTATAAAAAAGAAAATGAAATGGGCCTGAAATACAAGTAAATGTGGGGTGTGAACCAGAAATCCCTAGGCCCAACAATGAGCCCAGATTGCTGTGTTGGATCTGGTGAGGATGATCGTTGAAGGTTCATAGTGAGGGGTAATGCATCTGAGGCGTTAGATATGGAATCTTGAGATCTGATGGTCAAGATATGAGGTACATCGTACGCGCTTGAACCAGATTGGCATGGGATCTGAAATAACAAAGTATTGAAAAATAATATGCCAGGGGCAGGGATCGAACCCATGCCCTTGCATACCAACTCTTTAACACACGCACATTTACCACTGGGGCGGTTATTACATCCGGTAAGTAAATACAAATGAATAAATATATAGTAAAAACAAATTAAATTTTAAATTTTTTTAAAAATGCAGTCAAAACAGGTGGGTCCCTGTTGTTTGGATTAACCATTCAAGATGCCTCATTGTACCACGCCAACTCTGTCAGAATTAAACCAAACTCAGGGACGCCGGAGTCAACCTCCGGTCATCTTCTCCAACCGTCCCAAAATAGCAAACCTGCAAAAATGTCAAATTTGAAAGGCCAAAAGTATCTTATTCTACTAATCAGGTACTATGAATCCATTGGTGGGGTTCTCTTGATCTAAAAATGTCTATATGCAGAGATTCGAAGGATTCAAATTGTGTTACACTAGAAATGGCACAAACTTGTTCCTGCGCTACAACTCACATGTTATGCGTTAGATATGTTCTAATGATGCATAAAAACATATATGAACACGTGAAATTAGTTAATAAGGCGTAAATTGAAAGATTCGATCTTGAGAATCTCACCATGACCGATGAGATCGAGTAGCTCATTTTGGTTGTGCTTTGGCTTGATCTTGGACTCTGGAAAACTCCCGAGGACCTCAAGAATGGATTGCTGGCTTTTGTTTGGATGGAATATGGCTGAGAACGTGAGATCCGATTTGCACTTCTCTTTTCAATTTTCGTGAACAAGAACTCTAGCTTTGGAGGCAGTTGCGTGTGTATATTTTAGATCTGAGTGTTGTGCACATATAGAGCATGGATTTAGGGTAAAAAAAGTAGTATGATATCATGTATAATCAAGTGTATGAATTGTTTCTAAAATCCATTTAAAAACTTTCCAAAAGTGAATATTTCTTTCCTTCTCATGGCCTTGCACGGTTTTGGCATGTTTTGTGAGTTGTTTTGGGTTGTCTTTGGCCTTAAGAGACCACTTATGCACCTGGCCCAATTATCTTGTACCTCTTTTAATTTATTTTTCATTTATTTGAATAAAAACATAATAAATATAAATAAAATAATAAGAAAATGTAGGGCAAGGTATGAGGTGAGCTTATGAGTCTTTCATAAGTTCATGGACACATTTGAAACCCTAAAAGTTAGGCCACAAGTTCAAAATTTCAAGTTTTCCCATTTTGCATTTCATTCATTTCTTCAAAATTTCCCAACTTGTGCAACTCATAACTTGCTCAATTTTTATGTTTTGAAGGTGATCATTGAATTTTTGAAAATCTCAAGATGCCCTCGACAATTTGTCTTTTGATCATTTTTGCATTTGGAGAATTTATCTTGATGTAAATTGCCTTGACAAAAAGTGTATTTTGTTGACTTTTGAAAATGACTTGCAATGTATTAGCTCATATCTTTCAAATGAAGCAATTTTAGGACTTAATAATATATTCAAAGTTATATAGAATTGGATTTCCTTCAAAATGGGATTTGTTTGGGGAAAAGTTGATAAAGCATGTGAAAGTTATGCTTGGTCAAAGTTCAGTTGCCTTCTCCAAAGGAAACCCTAATTTGGCAACTTTTGACCTTTGATGATTTGAGGGCTTTCCTTGAGAAATCATGATCAACCCTTGATTAAATGATGAATATCACTTCAAAATTTTGATGTTGACAAAAAATCTTGAAGTTTGACTATACGTTGACCATAGTTGACTTTTTACCCAATATAGTTGATTTTCAATCATTTGAGCCATTGATTGAGCAAACTTGTGATGCAAGACTTGAAACTTGACATGAGCATTGTTGAAGACCTATTATGAACCAAGAAAACCATTTTATATCTTTTCAACCCAAATTTCCTTGAAAAACTCAAAACCCTAGTTGTAGACCCTTTACATATGAGGAGCATTTTGACTAGTCAAACCTTGAGTAGCATTGATTATTTGAGACCTTTGTGAGCATGTCTTGAAGAAAAATGGCAGGGAAAATTTTGGGGTACAACACCATTAGTCCAAAAGTTCAAGATTGCTCAAATGAAGTTTCATGCATTTTCTCAAAAATTGCCCAACTTGCACCAATCATATCTCACTCAATTTTTATCTTTTGAAGGTGATCTTGAACTTTTTGGAAATCTTAAGATGTCCTATACAATCTATATGTTTATCATTTTTTTCATTTGAATACTTTATCTTGATGTAATTTTCCTTGACAAAAAGTGTCTTTTTGTTGATTTTTTGAAATGACCTGTAATGTATTAGCTTGTATCTCTCAAATGACGCACTTTTGGATTTGAGCTTAGAGAGATAAAGTTATAGAGAATTAGATTTAATTCAAAATGAGCTTTGGTTGGGGGAAAACTGATGAAGCATGTGAAAGTTATGCTTGGTCAAAGTTCAGTTGACTTCTCCTAAGGAAACCTTAATTTGGCAACTTTTGACTTTTGATGATTTGAGGGATTTTCTTAAGGAATCATGATCAACCATTGATAAAATGATGTATATAACTTCCAAATGTTTATTTTGACCAAAAATCTTGAAGTTTGACTGCATGTTGACTACAGTTGACTTTTTACCCTATATAGTTGATTTTCCATCATCTGAGCAATTGACTAAGAAAACTTGTGATGCAAGGCTTGAAACTTGACATGAGCATTCTTAGGGACATATGAAGAGTAATGGAAACCATTTTAGGCATTAGAAGTCCAATTTACTTTGAGAAAATCAAAACCCTAGTTGTAGGCTAATTGCTTAGAAGAAGACTTATCTAATCAATTCCTCGAGTAATCTTGAGCAATTGAGAACCCTAGGAAGATGAAGAGACCTCTTGAAATAATTTGATTTGAAAAATGAGAGGGAAAATTTTGGGGTACAACATCAAGTTACAAACCTTGCATCGACAATATGAGTTGTTTTCAATGGGAGAAGACGAAAAAAGTTATCAAATATGTGCTGAAGGTTCAAAAACTCGTCCATCTCATGAAGGGTTGTGGTAAAACCATAACTGATAAGATGATAGTTGATAAGGTAATTAGAATGTTGACCTGTCACTTTGATCATGTTATCGTAGTTATTCAAGAATGCAACAATATTGAAACCCTAAAAGTGGAAGGTTTGGTTGGTTCGTTGGAGGCACCTGAGATGAGAATTATCGAAAAGAATGGAGTTCAGGACTCGATACAGGCACTACAAGATCAGTCATGGAAAAGGAATGGTGGTTCTAACAAGTTTAAAGGAAATGTCGATAAGACTCTAGGAAAGAAGTCTTGGTTAAATTCTCACAAGAATCAGGTCAAAGATAGAGCTTCTGAATCCTCGAAAAGAGGAGGAGGAAACTATGGAAAGGATAAAGAAGATAAAAAAGGTGTGCAATGTTATAACTATGAAAAGTGGGGTCACGTAGACAAGAATTGTTAGTATAGAAAAGACAAGGGATCGACAAGCAAGGACGAAGGATCAAACCTTGCATGCCAAAATTCAGATGATTATGTAGGTGGTATGGTGGTTATGGATGCAGTTACCGATAACCATGTCGAATCCAAGATCTGGTTCCTCGACTCAGGCTACCCAAATCACATGACTGGTTGAAAGGAGTGGTTGGCAAATTTTGACGAGTCAAAGAAGAGCAAGGTAAAACTTGCTGACAATAGTTCATTGCAAGCAGAAGATACTGGTAACATAGTTTTTCAAATGCGTAATGGAGGGAATGCTATGATCAAATATATTCTCTATGTACCTGGAATAAAGTGCAACTTGCTAAGTGTTAGAAAAATAGTCAAAAAAAGTTTCTCAGTTTTCATGAAAGATGGAGTTTTAAAATTCTTCGACACCAAGAACAATTTGGTCTTAAAATCTCCTCTGTCGAAGAACATGATGTTTAAGACTATGATCATTTTGACTGAAGTACAATGTCTAAAAACTCTTGTCGACCACAAGGATAGTTGGTTATGGCATTTGAGGTTTGTATATTCGAACTTTCGATCACTCAATCAGTTGATTACTCAAGATATGGTATCTGGTATCACAAGTCTTAAGATGCCCGACAAACTCTGTGAAGGTTGTTTAGTCGGAAAGAAATCCATAAACTATTTTGTTTCGACTATGACAAAGAGATCATCATGCATACTCGAAGTGGTACATTCAGATGTATGTGGTCCATTTGAAGAACATGCCATTGGTGGAAACAAATATTTTGTTTCATTTGCTGATGAGTTTAGTCTAAAGTTATAGATCTATATGATCAATGGAAAGGATGAAGTATTCTAAATATTTAAGAGATTCAAGATACTTGTCAAAAACCAGAGTGATAAGAGGATAAGTGTTTGCAAATAGATGGAGGTGGATAATACACATCCAAGATGTTTGAAGATTTCTGTGCAAAACATGGTGTCGATCATGAGGTAACTGCTACTTATACGCCTCAACATAATGGAATTGCAAAAAAAATAAACATAACCATATTGGATATGGTGAGATGCATGCTGAAACAAAAGAATTTTCCAAAATCCTTATGGGGTGAAGTTGTTTCGACTGTAGTTTATATTTTGAACAAATGCCCTACCAAGATAATGAAGAACAAGTGTTGTACCCCAAAATTTACCCTCTTTTCATACACGTATATTATTGGTTTTATGGTTATGGAATAAAGGTATATTTATCAAGCTTCTTCAGGTTATAAGTGATGATTATTTCACCAATGGATGTTCTCGGAGTATTTTCCGTGCTGAAGATCGGTTCGCCATTTTGCAATGATTCGGGATTCAAAGATTCACAAGTCCAACCTGGCGCGTCATATTCAGGTGTTCTGTCGCCAAGATATCTCTGATAACGTATTTTAAAATTCAGGTTCGGCTCAAGAGTCAATTCTTTAAAGAAGGTTTCCGAATGTGTGAGTTTTCTCGAAGAAATATGGTGAAAAAGTGTGCTGAAAGTGCAGTTTTTACGCACTAAAAAATTCATAACTTGAAGATCGTGGCTTGTTTTGAACCTGTTCTAGTGGCCAAAATTCCGTCTTTATGTCATCTACGTTTTCATCTCTCACGGATGGAAGCCAATTTCAATCATAAGGTCTTCAAAAATGCGGATTTATCAAGTATTTCCGTACAGAAAATTTGTGATAGAAGTTTATTTGCGTCATGTTCAGAAAATCATAACTTGGTCGATTTTCATCGTATCGAGTTGGTTCCAGCGCAAAAATTTCAAAAATAGAGTTGGCTAAGTTTTCACAGAAGGTATTGAGTTTTAAAGGTATCCAAAAGGCCTTCTTTTTTTTCTCAGAATGCGCGTGACGCGCTGAAATTCCTGAATGCTGAATATTATTTCATCTGGGTCAAAATTCATAACTCATTTAATTTTTGTCGGATTGGGCCCATCTTTTTACACAAGGTCACTGACTCATAGATCTACAACTTTTCTTCCAAAGTCGAGACCGGGTTATACTCCGATCAATACCAGTTTTTTATTGAAGAATGTGTCAGAGTTGACACTGGAGCCCAAAATAAGTTTGTCTGAGCCAAAACTTCAAAAATTCATAACTAATTTACCGTTTATCCGATTGAGCCCATTTTTGGAAAGGCGTTAGTTTTTTATGTTGCCTACAAATATATGATGACAGTCCCTTCGAACTGCTAAGATATCCCTATATGTTGCCTTCTATGACCATAATGATGACTCGCGCTTATCCTTCATACATCCAATGATAGGGCTACCTACTCACTAATAGTAGGATAGCACTGTCTAAAGGTTAGGATGAAAAGAATGACATTTTCGAGTATAAGTAGATAAGTTCTTAAATGCTTTCTCAAAACAACTTTTTGCACCTATACAAAAATATTTTCAAAAACATTCGCCTTGTCAACACTCTTGAGGACTGATACAAGAGTTATCACAAAGCGAATCGCCGCACTAAGGTATTTTCAAAAAAAATTTCAAAACACACAAAGCACAAACAATTTTTAAAAAAATTAGCAAGTACCTAAGAGCCCATGGAAAACCATGGATAGGAAGGGTGATAACACCTTCCCTTTCTATAATCTACCCCCCGTACTCAAAAACATCTCGAAAAAGATTTTTTCTGTTCTTTTTCCCTTTTCCTTTGTTGGATAAAATAAAAGTTGGTGGCATCTCTTGCTTACCGCACATTTGCGAATACAAAACGCAAACCAGTATAACAGACGGTTATGCCACCGTATCACAGAACTGGCGACTCTGCTGGGGAATATGAAAAGTGGGGTATACCTTAGGATCTGGGTCATTTTTAAGTTACTTTCTTGTTTGCTTTGCCTGCTTTATCATTAAGGGTTTTTGCTTGGGTATTGTTGAAGATCCTACACTCGAATCTGGGGATACTTTTTAGGCAAACAACAATAGATCGTGGAGACTGTACGGCATAGACCGATATGGTTTAAGCTATGGTTGTGTTGGTGTGAAAGTTTGGTTGGTACCGGTATCCTTCGTGTGGAAACGAGGAGAATACGGAGCCGCCGCGTGGTGTCGTGAAGCACTAACGGACCATAGAACCTTAGTTGAACAAACTTGGACATTAGAAAGTAGTGAGATAGCCGGCCTCGGTATAAAGCTGAGGATTGGTTGATACTCGATGCTACACTCATTAAGATCATACTTTCAAGATATTTCGGCTGCGAGAAAAGATTGCCTGAGCTGAAACAATGCTCGATAAAGGATGATTAGTGATATTGAGAATCCTTAGAACCCGGTTACTTTTTAAGACAGGTTTGAAACCAACTAAACTTCAAGAGGGTACTTACCTATGGAATCCATGCAAGCCTAAGCCTAAGGCTACTTGTGTGACTTGTTTGCTTTCTGTTCCTAACAATTTGAACTCATTGCAGGGCTTTGTTGGTATCCCTTGCATGACCTTATTTGTATAAATCCAATAAATTGGTTTCTTACCCTGCATTTTCGCTTAACACATAGCATACACATCATAGCATCATAACATGACATATCATACTAACCATTTCAAGGATCTCGAGTGCCTGTGATGTAGGTTATGATGAATCAGACGTCTAGCAAGGGGCAAGGTGATTTATTTTCCTCTAGTCAGTGTCGTCAGAAGATCAAAACTCAACAACTTGAGTCAGGGGATATGACCCACTTGATATAGTGAGCTTCACTCTCATAGAAGGACTCTCAATGATACAAAGTTCTTCAATCAAAGCTGCAAAATTCAACCTTTGACGTTTTCTTGTTTACCATGCGAGATCCTTGAAAACATTGTATACATATATAATACATATCATTGCATAAGCAGGTTCCAAAGCAGGTCTCTCATGTTCTCACTGTTTATTTCAGCAATGGATCTCTAACAAGACAACAGAGATCTCCAAGCTCAAGATGCCCAGTTCAAGGAATTTCTCCTGAATCTATCCAAGGGGCAAGAAGACCTGAAAACACTCTTCGCCGGGAATCTGACCAAGGAACGTCCTGACAACAACAAGGATGAACAATTGGAACAACTGCAAGCTGAGGTAGAAGAAATGAGAATCCAGATGCTGGGGCAGATGGCTCTTATCCAAAACTTAGCTCTAGGACAAGAAGTGCTAAGAGTTTCCTCAACAAGCTTCACCAAGATGGATGCAGATCCATGAAACAAACATTTAAAATTATGGATCAAGGCATTAATCAGCCTCCAGTGAGAGAAGAGTTTGGTTTGGTCAGGAACGGACCTTTCTAGATTGCTACTACATCACAAGCCCAACCACGACCTCACCAACGACAACAGAGCAATCGGCATAAGAAGAATACATTTGAAAGACGCTTCACCTAAATCAACATGTCATTGGCTCAAGCATTGCAACGCCTATTGAAGGCCAAGTTGGTAATATTAAGGGACCCTCCTCAGAATCCCAACATAGCCTCCCCAAGGTACAATCCAAATGAAAGATGTTCGTACAACTCCAACAATCCTGGACATGACACCAACAGCTGTTAGGCATTGAGAAATAAAATTCAAGACCTGATTGATGAAGGAGCGCTAGAATTCGCACAAGACGGTCAGGCTGAGTTCTTCTGCCATCCCTCCAAGGCATGCCATCTGAAGTGACAAGTTCTCACAAGAATACTTTTCGTTCATTAGAATTTTCAATGTGTAATTTTCTTTTGATTTGTTTGAACATTTATTCATATCAAACCTCGTTATTTCATCAATGCATTGCACATGTTTGTCTTGAATCAGTTCATTCGTATTCACTATTTCAAAAATGCGTTCTTATTTCCTTTTGTGATATTCAACTCTCGATTAAAAAAACTCTAAGCCTTAGAGGGAGGATGACGAAAATGATATCACAATCTCTATAGTATGCTTTTGAATAGACCCCACTGACGATGTACAGGCGTTGTTTCAAATCCTAAACAGTGGAGTTATAAGGAAGATAATCCCTAGTCAACCCTTTCGAGCCAACGAAGTAGGAGTTTTTATTTTCACACAAATTAAAACCCTTAATCATAACCTGGGGCAGGGTAGTTTTCTCAGTTAATCCTGAGGCGCATTCAGTCACAATCTGCCGCTTCGTACACAATGAATGGCATCGAAGACGTCTTTCCAACACAAAATACGGTGATGGTTCCGTATAATCGTTAAGACAAGCAGTCATTATCTCTCGAAATAAAATCCCATTAAGTCAAAACCTATGAAGGAGACTTAAGAGAAAAGTTGGGGCATCCCGCTGACTGTAATCACAAAAGAAATAGTTCAGGCAAAAGAAGGGATAATGAAAACCAAAATAATAAAAAAAGAGGTTACTACAAATCCTCGACAAAAAGAAAATTACAAAAATGACTGTCTTTTCAAAACAAATGTTCAATTTCTGAATCATCGCCAAGTATCAGAGAAAATATTCTAGACTCAATCGGGATCTAAACGCGCAATTAACTGAGCATGGGACTGAAGAACATCATGAAGAGCGGGTTGGGTACAAATAAAATTTAAGCCTTTATCCTTTGTTTCTTGAACCGTGAACCAGGCCACGTTATAACCCTTAAAAGTCCTAGCTGAAGCATGGGTTAGTTTGAGAGCATAATGTTACAAAGGTATCCTGACTCCTGTAGGCTTTGTTACGAATCCTGATTTGATATCACATTCTTGCAAATTCCGTTTTACTACGCAAAACACATTTTCAAAAAAATTTCAAGACAGACATAAGTTTTGCATTCTTTAAATGACATTGTTTGCATATGACTAATTGTTTGACAGCAGATAAATCCGCACAATGGATATTCAATGAACATATATCCTGTCAATGGACAGAATCACCTCAGCGGGAAAGACACTTCCAATAATAGGTCTTCCATAAGAAAGGGGCATGACATGATGTCTAAACACACCTGGGGTAGTCTCTCCAAAAGTGCCAAATAACCAGGGGCAAATCTCCATCTGAATCGCTTGGGGAATTACGCACGCATTCTAGCAACGAATCATGTGCCATCAAGAAAACATTTTTGACAGTACTACAACACAACACTATAGGCAGTGACAACCCTCTACATCCTGAAAGCATGGACATAGTCTGAAAATACTACGCATGAAAAAAAAGACCCGCTAGGTGGACACACCTAGGCAAAAATAAGGGAATCCCAGCGAACCAAAATGGTTTGGGCAAAAGTTAGGGATATACAAAAAAAAATTTGTACACTCGACAAATTGAAAACCTGGAAAGGCGGCTTGGGCAAAAAGGTATCCTGGTGGACTGAAAACCCGAAAGGGCGGTCCAGGAAAAAGTTAGGGATTTAAAACGTACGACTATATCCCGTCACCTGTCTATCAGTGGAAGACTTATACCTTGATCAACATTCATCAAGAGCACCAGAATCGAGAAACGGTTCAGATACGATCCAGATACGGATGTCATTCTGCTACTTATTTAAGTTTTACATACATCGAGAAATGATTCAGACACGGTCCAGATATGGGTGTCATTTTGATACTTATTCAAGATTTTCATACATTGAGAAACGGTTCAGATACGATCCGGATACGGGTGTCATTCTGCTACTTATTCAAGATTTTCGTACATTGAGAAACAATTCAGGTACGATCCAGAGACGGATGTCATCCTGATACTTACTCCAGATTCTCCTCCAAATACAGTTCAGATACGATCCAGAGACGGATGTCATTCTGACACTCATTCGACACATGTTTCAAGTACAGTTCAGATACGATCCAGAGGCGGATGTCATCCTGACACTCATTAAATACATGTTCAAGTACAATCACGACATAGATCCATCCACAAAATCTCCACATGTACTTTTTCCAGCATGGTACAAGGGGCAGAGACAGTTGGAAGAGAAGTCACTATCACATACAAGCCAGTGATACCTAAATTCCCCACAGAGCCGAGACAACCAAGGTCCGACCTCCGTATCCCCGAGCAGGAATTCCATCCCCAGCAGGTGCCTTCAGAAAGCTGATATTTGCATTCCCTAGCCGAGTTTTATAACCATGAGCATTTTATAAAGCCATCTCCTGAGCAGAGTTTATTTCTCTGACAGTGGAAGCTCAATCTCCAACATAGCTCTTCTCTCCAGCAATGGAAGTTCATCCCCAGCTAAGTTTATTTCTCCAAATCAGCAGATCTTCCAACAGAGTATCTGTCTTCCCCACAGAGTCATTCCCCCGAGGATTGTTCTCAAACAGAGTCTCTCCCGGCAGAATATTCTCAAGCAGAATGGATGTAAATCTCCAGCTAATCATCTTCGGTCACTATCCCCAGCGGAAACGAAGAACTCAACTCCTTATACTCTCCAGTAGCAGTTCAAGATTTATTTCCCCAGCTAGAGAATATCACAATAGCATTGCATATCCATACATCATGGCATGCGCATACAGCACAATCTCATTTATTTTGAGAACATCATTACTCAATAAATTTCATACATCATGGCATGTGCATACATATTATACAACACAGTCTCATTTATTTTAAGAACATCATCATTCAATGAATTTCATACATCATGATATTACATACGACTAACTCTTTACCTTTCAGGGAAAGATGCAATTAAGTTCTCACGAGTTCTCTCTGGTTCAGTCAAACCGACACCAAAGTTTCTATTCCAGTTGAAGATATTCCAACACTTTTCAAGATTTTCTCTGGTTCAGTCAAACTGACACTAAGGTTTCTATTCTAGTTGAAGATGTTCTAAGACTTTCGTCTGGGTCAACCGAATCGCCGCTAAGATTCCCCTGATTTCTATGCCAGTAAAAGTTAATCTGAGACCTCCCCCGGGTTCAGTCAAATCGATGCTAATATTTCTCTCCCAGTTGAAGACAACTCGAGACCTTTCCCTGGTTCAGTCAAATCGATACTAAGATTTCTATTCCAGTTTAAAAGCTATGAAGCCCGAAAACTGACCGGATAATAGTCAACCAACAATACATCATACTGTGAAGCCTGGGACACGACCAGATAACGGTAAAAGACATTGTGAAATCTGGAGCACGACTGGATAACAGTACAAAATACTACGAAGCTTGGAATCGACCAGATAATGGTATATCTTAAATTTAAGCTATGAAGCCCGGAAATCGACCGGATAATATCTTAATTTCTCTAAATTACTGAAGCCTGGGACACAACCGGATAATAGTACAAAATACTACGAAGCCTGGAATCGACCAGATAGTGGTATATCTCAAATTCAAGCTATGAATCCCAGAAATCGACCAGATAATATCTTAATTTCTCCAAACTACTGAAGCCTGAGACACGAACGAATAACAGTACAAAATACTACGAAGCCTGGAATCGACCAGATAGTGGTAAACCTCAAATTCAAGCTATGAAGCCCGGAAATCGACCGAATAACAGCTTAATTTCCCCAAATTACTCAAGCCTGGAGCACGACCAGATAACAGTATAAGATGTTGTAAAGTCTGGAGCACAACCAGATAGCGGCAAGAGACACTGTGAAACCTGGAGCACGACCAGATAACAGTATGAGGTACTGCGAAGCTTGTAATTCGACCAGATAGCAATTTACTCGACCAATTACTATGAAGCCTGGAAACGACCGGATGTTAGTATGCCTTAAATTCAAGTTGAAACTCGGATGAGACCAGATAACCACTTAATTCCTTCTGAAGCCTGGAACACGACCAGATAACAGGTTTTGAGATTGCAAAGCCTGGAGCACGATCAGATAGCAAGTGTAATCTCATCTCCCCAGTAAGTCACTGCAAAACCTAGAGCACGACCAGATAGCAGTCAGTCTTATTATCCTCAACAAATCACTGTAAAGCCTGGAGCACGACCAGATAGCAGTTCATTTTCATCTCCTCGACTAAGAGATGATTCCCCAGCAGAGTAACGGACAACTGAAGTTCCTAAAATTCCATTTCACCCAAAACAGAGACCAACATTCCTCAGTAGATTCCTCCTCAACGACAGGAACAAGAATTCTCATCAAAGGACTATCTCGGGAAATCAACATCCTCTAGATGGCATCTTTAAGCCCATCTCTGACGATTCTCCATCATATCTTTCAGATGGCATCTTTAAGCCCATCTCCGGTGACCTTCCGTCACCTCCTCCAAATGGCATATGTAAGCCCATTCCCGATACTACCTACATAGTCAAGCATCATTACAGATGAGTGCAAATTTTTGGGCACTCTAGTGTTCAATCATCTTCCACCTTCAGATCACGAAAGGCACACAAGCCAATCAAAATCTTCAGGTTTAAGAAGATTGAACAGGGGCAGCTGTTGTACCCCAAATTTTACACTCTTTTCATACACGCATATTATTGGTTTTATGGTTATGGAATAAAGGTATATTTATCAAGCTTCTTCAGGTTACAAGTGACGTTTATTTCGCCAATGGATGTTCTCAGTATTTTCCGTGCTGAAGATCGGTTCGCCGTTTTGCAATGATTCGGGGTTCAAAGATTTACAAGTCCAACCCGGCGCGTCATATTCAGGTGCTCTGTCGCTAAGATATCTCTGATAACGTATTCTCAAATTCAGGTTCGACTCAAGAGTCAATTGTTTAAAGAAGTTCTCCGTATGTGTGAGTTTTCTCGAAGAAATGTGGTGAAAAAGTGTGCTGAAAGTGCAGTTTTTACGCACTAAAAAATTCATAACTTGAAGATCGTGGCTTGTTTTTAACCCGTTCCAGTGGCCAAAATTCCGTCTTTACGTCATCTAAGTTTTCATCTCTCATGGCTGGAAGCCAATTTCGATCAGAAGGTCTTCAAAAATGCGGATTTATCAAGTATTTTCATACATAAAATTTGTGACAGAAGTTTATTTGTGTCATGTTCAGAAAATCATAACTTGGTCGATTTTCATTGTATCGAGCTAGTTCCAGCGCAAAAATTTCATAAATTGAGTTGGCTAAGTTTTCACAGGAGGTATTGAGTTTGAACGGTATCCAAAAGGCCTTCGTTTTTTGCTCAGAGTGCACGTGACGCGCTGAAAATCCTGAATGCTGAATATTATTTCATCTGGGTCGAAACTTCGAAAATTCATAACTCAATCAATTTTTTTCGGATTGGGCTCATCTTTTTACACAAGGTCACTGACTCAGAGATCTACAACTTTTCCTCCAAAGTTGAGACCGGGTTATGCTCCGATCAATAACAGTTTTTTATTGAAGAACGTGTCAGAGTTGACACTGGAGCCCAAAATAAGTTTGTCTGAGCCAAAACTTCAAAAATTCATAACTAATTCACCGTTTATCCGATTGAGCCCATTTTCGGGCAGGAGTTAGTTCTCGATGTTGCCTACAAATATATGATGACAGTTTCTTCGAACTTCTAAGGTATCCCTATATGTTTCCTTCTATGACCATAACGATGACCCGCGCTTGTCCCTCATACATCCAACGATAGGGCTACCTATTCACTAACAGTAGGATAACACTGTCTAAAGGTTAGGAGGAAAAGAACGACCTTTTTTAGTATAAGTAGATAAGTTCTTAGATGCTTGCTTAAAATAACTTTTTGCACCTACACAAAAATATTTTCAAAAACACTTTCAAAAATATTCGCCTTTTCAACACTCTTGAGGACTGATACAAGAGTTATCACAAAGCGAATCGCCGCACTAAGGCATTTTCAAAACAATTTTCAAAACACACAAAGCACAAACAATTTTTTAAAAAATGAGCAAGTACCTAAGAGCCCATGGAAAACCATGGATAGAAAGGGTGCTAACATCTTCTCTTTCTATAATCTACCCTCTGTACTCAGAAACATCTCGAAAAAGGTTTTTTCTGTTCTTTTTCCCTTTTCCTTTGTTGGATAAAATAAAAGTTGTTGGCGAATCTTCCTCACCGCACATTTTCCAATACAAAATGCAAACCATTATTAACAGTCGGTTCTGCCACCGTATCACAACAAGGTTCCTGAAGAAGTATGGAGTTGCAAACAACCATAGGTGAGTCATTTGACTGTGTTTGGCTTTATGTTTTACAAGCATGTTCCTGGTGTGAGAAGAAAGGAGCTCGATGACAAGAGTGAACCTATGATTCTGGTAGGATATTATAAATTCGGTGCATACAGGCTATTCAATCCAGTTAATGAGTAAATTATGTTGAGTTGATACATTGTGATTGACGAAAATTCTGCATGGGATTGGAATTTTGATGATGCAATTAACAAGCTATTGATGAGGTATGGTTTTGATGAAGAAACTGATGAAGTCGAAATCGAAGAAATTTCTAATATTCCAGTCGAAGTTAAAGTAGTTGCTGACATTCCTGACAATATCAAATTCGAAGAGGTTGTGGCTGAAACAAGCCAAAGACCTCAAAGAAATAGAGTTCTTCCAACAAGACTTCATGATTATGAAGTGGTTGGTGATGATGAAGTGGTTGGTCATGATGAAGTCACACCAGATGGAGAATTAGTTCATTTTGCTTTACTTGCAGGTGTTCAACCAGTCAACCATAACGAAGCTTTGAAGATTAAACAATAGAAGTTAGTTATGGTCGAAAAGTTACATGCAATCGAAAGAAACAAAACATGGAAGTTATTCGAATTGCCAACACATACAAGAGCTATCAAAGTAAAGTGGGTGTTCAAATTGAAATACAATGCTGATGGATGGATATCAAGATATAAAGCAAGATTAGTAGCTCGAGGATTTCTTCAACGAGAAGGACTCGACTACTCTGAAGTATTTGCTTCAGTAGCAAGATTGGAGACTATTCGACTAGTGGTAGCATTGGCATGTAACCAATGCTGGTCGACATTTCATTTAGATGTGAAATTGGCATTTCTAAATGGTCCTTTAGATGAAGAAGTCTATGTCACACAACCTCCTGGGTTTATGATTCAGAAGGAAGCGAGTAAAGTATATAATTTGCACAAAGTGTTATATGGCCTTAAGCAGACACCTAAGGCATGGAACAATAAGATTGACTCATACTTAGTCGAATTAGAATTTGTCAAATACAAATCAGAGTATGGTGTCTATGTTCAGGTTGTAACACAAAATATAACAATCATATGCTTACATGTCGAGGACTTTCTAGTAACTGGAAACAGCTTGGAGATCTTGTCAAAGTTCAAAGAGATGATGATGAAGGAATTTGAAATGTCGGATCTGGGAAAATTGTCTTATTTCCTAGGCATGAAATTTTGAATGTCGAAGCAAGGTATGATGCTACATCAAAGGAAGTATGTCAAAGAGATACTCAAGAGATTCATAATGGATGATTCGAATCCTACATCCTCACATGTCGAACCAAATATAAAGTTGGAGAAGAATCGAGAGGAAGACAGAGTCGTTTTAACTTTGTTCAAGCAAATCATGGGATCTCTGAGTATGTGTGCAACAATCAACCTAATATAGGTTTCACAGTTATATTAGTGAGCAGATACATGAGTGAACCAAGAGTGTCACACATGAAGGCTGCAAGAAGAATCCTAAGATACTTAAAATGATCAATAAACTGTGGAATACTATTTCGACAAGACTCTGAAAGCAAAGAAGCAACAATTAATTGTTTTTCAGATGCTGATTGGTGTGAAGATAAGGAAAACCGAAGAAGCACAATTGGATATTTCTTTCAAGTATTTGGTGCTCCAATTTCATGGTGTTCGAAGAAGTAACCTGGGGTGGCATTATCATCGTGTGAAGCTGAATATATAGCAGGATCCTATGTTGTATGTCAAGTAATTTGGATCAGATTTGTACTTGAAGAAATGACTGTCGAAGTAAAGAAACTTCTTGTATTGCAAATCGACAACAAGTCAACCATAAATTTGGCGAAGAATCCAGTTCTGTATGGAAGAAGTAAACACATCGAAGCTATGTTTCACTTCTTGAGGGCAAAGGTAAATTGAGGCGAACTTGAAGTTAGACATTACTCAAGTGAAGCACAATTGACTGACATTTTCACCAAAGGATTAAAGATCGACAAATTCCTGAATTTAAGAAAGAAATTATGAATAGTTCAGATTGACTATTTTTAAGTATGTTTGACAAATTGGATTAAGGGGTTATATTAAAATATTAGATTAGATTCGATTAGATTTAACATTTAAATATAATCTAAGTTGTGTAAGCCCAAATATAATTATAGTTGTATATAATAATCATAATATGTATCCTTATTTTGTGTAATACAATTCAAGTGAATAATAAAAAAATTATTTTCTTTATTATTTTCATCACTTAAAGTGTCTCACGCACTATCACGGCTCACTCTCCTAATTCCTAAGTTTCCCTAAAATTATAAAATTAATTTTTGTTTTGAATTAACAATAAATTTAATGAAATAACACTATCATGGTGATTTTATTGTATTTCAAATATATTATTTTTTATAATGTCAAGATTATGATTATTTACTTAAACAAAATAACAAAAGATACAAATACCAGCAAAGTTTGAAGTTTAAAGAAATTTCCGAAGAGTCCAAGTAAAGCAAAACACAAACGTTGTCCGGTTGGGTGGTGGATTGCTTCAAACAAAAATAACCACGCGTATTCCCAAGCTTCTCATTATTCCTATATAAATACTCCGACATCTCTTCAATTATATTCATCCCCACATCTCATCAACAATAATCTACATACACACAACCTCTTCACAATTCACATATTTTGTTTTTGTCCTTTGTTTCACCATGGCTTCATCAGGAACCACATTGAAGTTCTTTTTCGTCTTTGCCGTCTTGGCTGTCATGGCCTCAGCTCAAGACCTTGGCCTCTCGCCGGCTTCGACTCCGGCTCCAAGTCCCGATGCCGGAGCTGCAGGTTACGTTACAAGTTCTATGGCTATGATCGGAGTGTCAATTGTATTGTCAATGTTTGTGCTTTTGAAGCATTGAGAACTTCGTGATTGAGTCTACTTGTTATCTAGCTGCACCACATTGTAATATGTATAATAAAACGGAGGATAAATTTTTAGTTTTTGTAATGAATCGTTTATTGTATATGTTGAAAAAAATAAAGAATGATTTTAATTAATATCATTGTTGCATAAATAATTAATGTCATTGCTGAATTTTATTATTATTAAATTACTCATCCGTCTCATAATATATATCTTTTTTTTTTTATCTTAAATTATTTATCCTTTTAGAATACTAATGTGATATTTATTATTTCTTTTCATTAATTTACTCTTATTTATTGTAATTTAATTCATATAACTATTTCACTACCTATTATTAATAAGGTTATTTTAGTAAATAAGACTCATTTTATCATTGAAATCAACATAATTAATCATTATCTTAAAAAGTGTGAAAAATCTCAAAGAGGACACCTATTATTATTATTATTATTATTATTATTATTATTATTATTATTATTATTATTATTATTATTATTATTATTATTATTATTATTATTATTATTATTATTATTATTATTATTATTATTATTATTATTATTATATTTAAAAAATGTCTACAATCGATCAGTTAAACCATAAACTGAACATATATTTGATTCAAAGCTATCTAAAACTCAGATTGTCTAGGAAGCAGAATTAAACTGGAGGAACATAATTACCCTAGCCTTTTCTAGGACTATGTGGAGAAGTTTGACATCTCTTGCACTTTTGGTGATTTGGAGATTTTAGAGCTTTGTCATCTCAATGTTAGAATGAAAACTATTATTATAAGTAAACTCTATCAGTGGAAGATAACTATCTGACGTACCTTCCTACTCAATGACACAATCTCCAATGAGTCTTCTCTGTCTGGCCATCTATGTGTGGGTGGTATGCAGAACTCAATTTAAGCTTAGAGCCCAACGCATCCTACAAACTCTTCCAAAATCCAGAAGTAAATCTCAGGTCTCTATCAGAAATAATACTCGATGGAACCCCATGAAGCTTCACAATCACGCGGATGTAAATCTCTCCTAACTTTGGTACAGAAAAACTGATATTAATCGGAATGAAATGAGCCTATTTTGTCAGTCTATCAATGATCACCCAAATTGTATCATGCCCTCTTGGAGTACCCGGTAACCCTATCACAAAATCCATCGATATAATATCCCAATTCTATTCCGGAACATCTAACGGTTGCATCAATCCTGCAGATTTCTGATGTTCGACTTTTGACTTCTGACAAGTCAAACACGTATACACAAACTGCATCACATCACTTTCAATCCGGGCCACCAAAGTAACTTCTTCAAGTCTTGATAAATCTTAGTAGATCCTAGATGGATACTCAAACTACTTCTATGACTTTATTCCAGAATCATCTTTTTCAACTCAAAGTCTTCAGGAATATAAATTTTGTCGCGGAATCTCAAAGCACCTTGCACATCCACTTTAAAATTACTGTCCACAGACTGACTACTCCCAACTATCAAGTTTACCAACTTTACATCCAACTTCTGAGGTTCTTTAATATTATTCAAAAAATCATTGTTAATTTTTAGCATACCCAACCTTACACTCTGCATTGTTAACTCACTGACTAAACTCATATCTCTGAACTTCTCAATCAATTCTAGCTCTCTAATCATCATAACATACATATGCAAAGATTTCCGACTTAAAGCATCTGCCACAACATTAGCTTTACCCGAATGGTAATTTAAACCAAAGCCATAATCCTTTAACAACTCTAACCACATTTGTTGCCTCATATTCAATTATTTATGATCAAACAATTACTTCAAGCTCTTGTGATCACTAAACACTTCAAATCTAGAGCCATAAAGGTAACGCCTCCAAATCTTTAACACAAACACTACTGCAACCAATTCTAAATCAAGAGTAGGATAGTTCTTTTCATGAATCCTCAATTGCCTCGACGTATAAGCTACCATTTTGTCGTTCTGCATAAACACACCACCTAAACCCAATCTAGATGCATCACAATACACAACAAATTATTCTTCAGGATTAGGTAATATCAAAATCGGAGTCGTCAATTTCTTCTTCAACTTAGTAAAACTTTCCTCACACTGGACACCCCACACAAACGCTTTGCCTTTATAAGTCAGCTAAGTTAACAAAAGTGGAAACTTTGAAAAACCCTCAATAAACCTTATGTAATAACCAGCTAAGCCTAAAAAGTATCTAATCTCTGTAACTAATTTTGGAAGGTTTGATATGAAAGTGATTGTTATTGAAGAAGCTCGGGACCTGAGTAGCATTAAGGTTGATGAACTCATTGGCTCGTTACAAACCTTTGAGATATTCATCAATGATAGGGTTGAAAAGAAGAACAAATGTATAACATTTGTTTCCAACACTGAGGAAGAAGGAATTCAATATGATAAAGAAGAGAGCTTGTCAGATGCTATAGCCCTAGTTGGTAGAAAGTTCAACAAATATTTGCATAATCTAGATAGAAGATGGAGGACATATGTCCCAGAAAAGTTTTAGACATCAATCTATTGGACAAGTTCAAAGATTACAAAGGCAGGGGAGCACAATGTTATGAATGTGAAGGGTTTGATCATATAAAGGTTGAATATCCAATTCTAAAGAATCAGAAAAGGGGGATTGCCAATCATCTGGTAAGAATCTGATGGTGATGGAGAAATAGATAATAAAATGATCACTTTCGTTGGAAATTATGAATCATGCAGTGAGTCTAATGTTGAAGAAATCTCAATAGGGGAATTTGTTCAAACATATAGAGAGTTGCTCAATGAATGGAAGAAATCTTGCTTGAGAGCAGATAAACAAAAGAAGATCATAAGTGCTCTACTCATGAAAAAGTGAAGCAAAGCTCAACCATTGTAGATCAGAAAGAGGAAGTCACATTGTTAAAATCCAATCTAGACAATATGACAAAATCTATTCGTATGCTGAACAAAAGGGTCTGACATGTTAGATAAAATATTGGAAGTTGGGAAAATATCTAGAAACATGAAGGGAATTGGGTTTGACCCCAAGTTCATAAGCAAGAAGGACACAACTCAACCGAAGAAGTTTGTTCCACCTGAGAACAAAAATGAGTTCCAGACGGTAGACCACATGTCTCATCATCGTGCACGACATGTTTATCCCTATAACGGAAAGAACATGAATTTCAATAGAAGATGTCATCATTGTGATAGATATATTGTAAAAAGTTGGTTAATGAAGTAATGAAGCTGGTTAATAATCACCAAGATATTAAAAATAATAGTAAAATAAACATAAAAAAATATTTTTTTTATATTTTTAAAAAATATTATTTTATTATTATAATATTTTAATATTCACCGTATTAGTGAACAGTGAAATATGGTGTATTGTATAACTTTTAGTTCATGAATACTCCCTCCGTCTCACAATAGATATCCTCTTTGTGATTTTCACACTTTTTAAGATAATGATTAATTATATTGATTTCAATGTTAAAATGAATCTCATTTACTAAAATAACATTTTTAATAAAAAATAGTGAAGTAATTATATGAAATAAAATACAATAAATAAAAATAAATTAGTGGAAAAATAAATAAATGTCATATTAATATTTTAAATGAAAATATAATTTAACACAAATAAAAATAAGAAAGAGAATACATATTTTGAAAAGAGGTATATTTTTTAAACTTTAATACCTATTTTTGGTGGGATTCTATTTCCCTTACTATTAGGGAAGACTATACACCTAAAAGACTCATCTTTCAAGAATTTTAATTTATATCTCCTCTCGGTTTTTGTATTTTCTTTTCTTCTCTTTAATGTTATTTTAGGGCTATACCCTCTCTATTGAAAATAAGAAGACGAACGAATATGTCCCTAAAATAAATTTTCATTTTAAATAATTAAATTGTAAATAATAATAAACGCACTTTGTTGTACCCCAAAATTTGCCCTCTCATTCAAAGGATCATCCTGGATCCTCAGGTTTGCTTCCATCCAATTCCAAGCCTTGAATTACATATTTTCCAAGAAAGTCATTCGCAAGGGAAAATTGCTCATTTGCACACTGAAAAGTCAAACTTTGACTTTTGGATCAAAAATTAAGTTTCGAGAATCATATTTCATCAAGACATGTTGAAATGTGAAGTTTGTTTCATCAAGAAATTCAAAAGTCAAAATTACTTTGGAAAGGTCAAAATTCTAAATACTTAGAATTTTTCTAAGTGTTTAAGAAAAATGTCAAGTTCAGAACTTCTGGCCAGATTTCCACCATGATGCAAGTTGATTCTGGAAGAACTACTAACTCAAGAGTTTTAGATCTGAATGAGACCTAAAATACTGCAGAACATAACTTCTTCTAGAAATGCTAGGATTTCAAGTTATACATTCTCAAATTCACGTCCCTGAAACTTAAACACTTAGTAAATTCTGAGCATTTTCAAATCAGAATTTGTTTACAACTTCTGGGCCAGTTTTCACGTAGGTTCAGTCAGAAGTTGCAAGAGAAATTTAAAGAGGGCTTACAAAGCATGTAATAAGCTTTCTGGAAAGTCTGAGAACTCGCTCAGAACATGCTGAAGCAAAGAGATTAAAGGATCAGAAGTTGGATGTTGGTTCTAAGTTGCGTTGATGCTGAACTTCTGACCCAGAATTAAGCTATGATGCATAATCTCACATTGCAAAATTTCTGGTTTGATAAATCTCATCATCATTTAATGCTCACAACCACTTTTGAGTTTTTATCTAAAGGATTTCCCCACGTGTGACATAGAAGTACATTGTTGTCCTTGAAAAAGAAAACTTTTATACAAGAGTATGCTGGGCCCATGCTTTGCTTTTGCTTTTGAGGGTACTTTTCCTTAATTTATGCTTACAAATCCAACTTAGGCACGGCTAAAAGCTGCTAACCACCATACTTGTTTATCTTGCTTCAAGAACAAGCCATCACGCTAGCATGATGGTAGTACTTTTGACTTCTCTAAGCTACAAAATTCCTGCCTATAAATTGAACTTCATTTGCAACTATGAGGGGGCCGATCGAAAAACTAAAAAGAACAAGCTTTAAAACCATGATAAAAATTTTAGGAATCCGAAACTGCAAACACAAATACAAAACCTGCTAGTTTTTTATTCTTGCATTCAAACTCCAACTTCCCTCAAGTGTTTCTTGACCAAATCATTCATACAAATTCTAAATTTTCCAGCCATTCGTAACCCAAACTAAAGGTTGTTCCAGTCTGTTGAGCACGTGAGGAAGCCAATCAAAACATTACAAGCAGTCAGAACCAGGCTCCAGTTCAAAGGACTTTCTCCAGCTGTAAGGTAAGCTTCGGCTGGCTCTCATCGTATCACTTAGGTATTTTTAAACTTGCATGTCCAAAATACAGTGTAGACATCCTGGTTCTGACGCTTTACATATTCTGAGGTTTCATGTATTTTGTCTGCCTAAGTAAGGAGAACATCAGTTCAGAACTTCTTAAGGAAACTAGGATTAGCATATACATGTTTGTTTCTGATTTACAGTCTTAACATTTTTTATGTTCCTGAAACCATGATAGAAACCTGCCATAATTGCTATGAATATGTTTTTTGTTCTGTTAAGATATGACTAAGTTGAAGATGTTCTTATTAGCATGAAGAAAAAGATGGAATTTATCATCAGAGTTTACTTTGTAATACATGTTTATGCTTTTACTTCTAATATCGGATGTACAGTCACCTCAGTGGTAGAATGCGTGTGCATAAGACATTAGTACTAATGGTCCTGGGTTCTAACCCCAGAAGCATCATTTTTAGGTTTATTTAGTGACATTTTCACCCATTTATCTGTCAAACAATATTCCTAAATCAGAACTTCTAGACAACCTTACCCAACAGCATTATCACCTCACTCTCTCAAATAGCCAGAACTTCTGACTTGCCAGTGATGTTAGAACTTCTAGGTTCTCAGCTACACTATAGCTTCTGAACCCCTTCAACAATCAGAACCTCTAGGTTTTCCTTTATTCCCAGCAACCTCATAACTTGGTGTACCCAGGCCCAGAACTTCTGACCCTCTACTTTCCTACTAACGTTTTCTCTCTTGCAGCGTATCAGAGTCAGAACTTCTATTCCTTCTCGTTTCAGCAATGTGCTGATTCTGACTCCTTTTTCTCTTCTCTATCTTATTTTAGATTTTAATAACCAAAAACACCAAAAATATTTCATATTCACATGTTTTATTTTATTTCTTTTAGAACAAAAAGATCAAAATATTTTCTTAAGTAAACTAACTCCTTTACTTAAACAAAACAAACTCATTTTATATTTGTTGTATATTATTTCAATATGGTTGTAATAGATAATTAGGACTTTAATTTCTTGCAATCCTCATTTGTAAGTTTGTACACCCCATCCCCCTTAATGATGCAATAATGTAAGACTTTATTTTTCCGCACTTTTATTTGTTTTCATATATTGCTGGTAATTAGGGTATGTATGGCAAGACATGAAAACAACAAATAGACAACCCAAAAATCAAAGACTAAATGCATGCAATCAAACACACTATTCACACATGCACCCTTAGGATAATCTCACTTGTTGCCTCGGAAAAATAGCCATGTCCCTCGAACATGGGCGTTTTAGCAAAGACCCTAGATAAAATATCGTAGTCCCTCGATGACCCTCAATGTTGCCTTCGGTAAACGATCTAGTCCCTAAACAACATTGCTAAAACGTCCCGTAGGTTGCCTTGTATGACTATACAAACGTCCTACACATGTCCCTTCACATCCAATGATAGAGCTTCTTACCAAATAAATGGTAAGATAGCAACATCTAAAGGAGGAGGAAAAGAACGTTTAAGACCTTTTGAGTAGGTAGGATGCTTCTAGTTGCTCGCTTGCTCACGACAAAAACATTTTATACACCCACAATTTCACTTTGAAGCATTTTCAAAATACAAAACACTTTGTATGCGTTCTTATAGAGACGAGAACCATTACAAAGACACCTTTTCAAAATCACTTTCAAAAACACATTCCACAAACACTTCTTTGAACTATTTTCCAAACAACACTTTGTACGCGTTTTTATAGAAACGAGAACCATTACAAAGATGTTTTCAAAATACTTTCAAAACCCACACCACAAGCACATTTTCAAACAAAAGCAAGTAATCTAGCAAACAACTAAGAGCCCGTAGATAACTACGGATGAAAAGGGTGCTAATACCTTCCCTTTTTATAATCTACCCCCCGAACTCAAGAAAACATCTCTAAAGGTCTTTCCTGTTCTTTTCAGCCTTTCCTTTTGGATAAAAGAAAAGTCGGTGGCAACTCTTTCTATCCGCAACATTTGAGATCAAACGCAAAACACCCAAGTCAGTTCTCCCACTGTATCACAGAATTGGCGACTCTGCTGGGAAATTGTTACTTAAAAGTGGGGTTACCTTAAGGCTAGATCACATTTACTTGCTTTCCTTGTTTGAATTGCTTGCTTTAAATTTTTTGGTTCCTTGTTTTGGTTTGTTTTGATCCTCTACCCGAATCTAGGGCACCTTTTAGGTAAGTAGCAATAGATTGTGGAAACTGTACCGCATAGACTGATATGGTTGAAGCAATGGCTACGTTAGTGTGACGTATTTGTGGGTATCGGTATCCCTTGTGTTGAATCGAGGATAATACGGGGCCACTGAGTGGCGTCATGAATCACTAACTGACCTTAGAACCTTAATTGAACAAACTTGGCCATTAGGACGTAGTGAGGTAACCGGTTTCGGTGGAAAGCTGAAAATTGGTTGATACTTGATACTACACTCATTAAGACTAGACTTTTAGGATATCTCGACCGCAAGAAAAGATTGATTGTGCTGAGACAATACCTGAAAGAAAAGTCAGTGATATTGAGACCCTTTTAGAACCCGTGTACTATTACTATGACATGTTTGAGCCAACTAAACTTCAAGAGGGTACTTACCTACAAACTCCATACAAGCCTAAGCCTAAGGACTTGTTTTTGCCTTGTGTGTATATGCTTACTTGTACATAACATCATAAACATCATAACATCATACGCATTCTCACTAACCATTTCAAGGATTTAGGAATTTATTTTTGTTTTTGTTTTGTAGGACATGAACTCCGTCCAAAGAAACACCATCCGAATCAGCTTCGTGAAAGCACACCCTCAGCTCCAAGAGTTAGCATCAAGGGTACCCGGAGATTATCCTTTTACCAAGAAATATGGAAAACTCCTCAGTTTAGCTGCCTCCAATTTCCAATAGGAGATGATGTGTGTGCTCTTCCAATTCTTTGATCCCATACATCATTGCTTCACCTTTCCTGATTATCAGTTGGTACATACACTAGAAGAGTTCTCTCTACTATTAGGAGTTCCCGTGATTGATCAGATACCATTCACCGGCCTAGAAGGGATTCCAAAACCTGAGGTCATGGCCGAAGCTCTGCATTTGAAGAGAGCCGACATCATAGAAAATTGGGAGACTAGAAGCAGAGTCAAAGGGTTCCTACCAAATTTCTACTAGAGAAGGCTCATTTATTATGGGAAGATATGGACTTTCAAGCCTGTGAAGACGTCCTGGCTCTTCTCATCAATGGTCTGGTTCTTTTCCCCAACTCGGACCAATTCATATATGTAAATGCCATCAAATTCTTTCTCTCTCGTAATCTTATACCTACCTTGTTGGGAGACATCTTACATTGCACTCATACCCGCACCATGAAGAAAAGTGGTACTCATTTGTGTTGTATTACCCTACTCGCCAAATGGTTCACTTCATATCTACCTCGATCAACATTGAAGAACGAGCAAAGAATGACATGGTCTCAAAGGATGATGTCCCTCACCCACTCTGATATTCACTGGTGTTCAAGATCCTTGGATGATACTTCTATCATTGACCATTGTGGGGAATTCCTTAACATCCCTCTGCTTGGCGTTAGGGTTGGTATCACTTACAACCCTTGCTTATCTTTACGACAATTTAGGTATGCCCGAAGAGATGGTCCTCATGAGATGCTAATCCAAGGTTTGGTGTTCGACTACGAAAGTGACAATCAAGGCTACCGTCAGAGGTTTATACAAGCTTGAAGGATGGTAAACAAGGTGGATAGCAGGACTTTGGGACACAAAAATTCCTTTCCCCTTGAACCTTACCTTAGGTGGGTGAGAGTTCATGCTCAGAGTCTCGTAATGCCTTACCCCTCTATCCTCCCTGTTATCATAGAGCCCATTATTGAAGGAGATGTCCCGTACACTGTCCTCCATCCCAACATGCCCACCTCTCTCGAAGACTTACAAAGGGATTGGATTCAGATTAAGGAAGAACGAGACACTTTCGAGGCTCGATTCTACGCCAGTGAAAAGAAGGTTTTGGAACTCACCAAGCACCTTCATGAAGAGTGGAGTCTGAACGCCTACATCGCACCAAAGAGGATGCGCTCAACTTTTTTGTCTTAGGAGATTTTGTATTTTATTTCTTTCATTGTAAGCCCAAAGAGACATGATGTATAAAACTTGGATTTATTAATATAATGCGTGTTCCTTTTTGTCTAAAGCGAATTTAAATCCCTAATTTCCTTGAAATCATTTGCACATGCATCTTCATTTATCATAAACACAAACAGGTTTCTTACAACAGGTCTCCTTATCTTTCTACTGTTTATTTCAGTGAGATGGATATGGAACAGACAGTAAAAGATCTTCAGGTGCAAAACGCTCGGTTTCAACAAATGTTCTTGACTCTGGAAAAAGGACAAGAGGATTTGAAAACTCTGTTGATCAAAGAAAATAAGAAGAAAGCAAAGAAATTCGCCGGTGTTTTGAACCTTGGAAGAAGGTTCCAAGGACCAGCTAGGCGGACCCTGGACTTCGCAACATCATCGGGTGAAGGGGACCATCAAGAAGGGAAAAACAAAGAAGTGACTGACCATCCAGAATATGAAGAGGAAGAAGAGATTGATTACTCTGAAGAGCAGTACCCTCCAGCTGACGACAAATACAAACAGTTGGAAGATCGCCTAAATGCTATGGAGATCCAGAGGGTACCAGGATTGGATTTTGAGGAGTTAGGACTTGTCTCAGGGGTTGTCATACCACAAAAATTCAAGGTCCCTACTTTCGCTAAATATGACGGTGTCTCTTGTCCAAAGCTACATTTAAGGTCATACGTCAGGAAAATTCAACCCCATATTGCCGATAGGGACCTATGGGTACATTTCTTCCAAGAAAGACTGTCAGGGACACAATTGGATTGGTTCTATCAGTTGGAAGGAACCAATGTTCGTAATTGGGAAGACTTGGCTTCCGCCTTTTACAAACAATACCAGTATAATGTTGAATTAGCTCCAACTCAGACACGGTTGTAAGGCATGTCCATGGGTACAGGTGAAGGTTTCAAAACCTATGCTCAAAAATGGATGGATCTCGCGGGAAGAGTTCAACCCCCTCTATCTGACAGGGAATTAGCGGATATGTTCTTAGGCACGCTATCTGGCCCTTTCTTCAAACACCTGATCGGAAGCTTCTCGACTGGATTTACCGAATTAATCATGACTGGCGAACGAGTAGAGGCGGGTATAAGAAGTGGAAAAATTCAAAAAGATGCATCCTCGAGCGCGTTGAAGAAACCATTTGCTGGGAAGAAAGAGGTTGGTGTTGTGTACCATCAAAGGAATCATGATAGAACTGAACACCGTACAACGGTAGGGGCTGTCATAATCTCTAAGCCTGCCCCTACTCAACAAAGGAATAATCAGCCGAGAACAGAAAGACCGGTAAGACAGTTTACCTGGATAAATATGACGTTGTCTCAAGTTTTGCCACATTTGTTGATATCTAATCTGGTAACCTTGCGGGAAGCTCCGAAGAATCCTAACACTGCCTCTCCCCATTACAACCCAAATGCTCGTTGTGCTTACCATTCATAATGTACAGGTCATGATACAAACGAATGTTGGGCTTTGAAAAACAAGGTGCAAGACCTTCTCGAGGAAAAGGAAATTGAATTTGACGCCCCCAAGATCCCAAATGTTATCACTGCTCCTATGCCCAAGCATGACCGTGGTATTAACATTGTTGAAGATGATGTGTTTGTTACTGTTGTTGATGAGCTTGTTACTCCTCTCCTACCGTCAAGAGGAACCTGTTGAAGGCCGGTTTATTTCCGAGTTGTGGTGAAGGTTGCCACCTCTATTTATCTCTACCGACTGGTTGTCATTTATTGAAGGAAGGTGTCCAGCGCCTGATGAACAACAAAGAGATTTCATTTGAAAAGACTCCCGTTCCAACCATTTCTTACAAGGATGTTTCAATAATAACCATTTCCGTCAATCCTCCTGGGGTCTCCACCAAAAGACCCGTCAGGATTACATCCGTTCTGAAGGTGACTCCACTGATATTACTATGCCAGGGCCAATCCCATACTCCTCAAATAAAATGGTTCCCTGGAACTATGGGGGAGATGTCTACTACCACGGTGTCAAGAAAGATTGGTTGGCTGATGAAGACTCAATTTTTGAGAAGGCTGACCCCGACGTTGGCAACATTGTGGGAACTAGCAAAATAACCAGAAGTAGAAGAGTGTTCTCCCCTGAGATTTCTCCTCTGAAAGCTGTTACTGGTCTTGTGATCATTCCTGCATTTTTCCCTGCTGATACTACTACTACAGTTCCTGTGATTATCCCTGCTGACACCCCCATCACCGAGTCGACCAAGACTCGGGGCAAAGACATTTTGGTTGAGCCTGTCCGGACAAAGGCGCATCCAGTATCTATCCCAAAGGCTTCCACGAAGGAGATGGAAGAAATTTTGAAAATTATAAAGAAAAGCGACTACAATGTAGTCAAACAGCTAGGGCAGACCCCTTCAAAGATTTCTATGCTAGCTTTGTTGTTGTGCTTCGAAACTCATGCGAAGGTTTTGGTGAAATTTCTTAAAACCGCCCATGTGCCACGGGAAACCTATGCTGATCAATTCGAAGATTGTGAGGCTAGTCTAACAATAGATAACGGTTTGGGCTTTTCTGATGTTGATTTGACACCCAGAGGGAGAAAATACAATGATGCGCTGCATGTCTCTGTCGAATGCAAGGGCACTACTTTGGCCCATGTCCTGGTAGATACTGGTTCATCATTGAACGTGCTGCCTAAGAAGCTCTGGATAGACTAGACTGTGAAGGTTTGACCTTAAAACCCAACAACATATTGGTAAAGGCCTTCGATGGTTCGAAGAGAATGGTGCACGGGGAGGTGGACATCCTCATCCAAATTGGTTCTTAGACCTTTGATTCAACTTTCTATGTAATGGATATCCGCCCTTCCTTCCTGTTTGTTAGGTCGACCTTGGATCCATGGTGCTGGTGCCGTCACCTCTATGTTACATCAGATGTTGAAATACCCGATCAAGGGAAAGATCATCACTGTTCACAGAGAGGAGGAATATATGCTCAGTCACCTAAACTCTTTCAGGTACGTGGAGATGGATGGTGAGTTCATCGAAACTCCGTGTCAACATTTCGAGGAGGTCCCACAAACAGTTACGACAACCAAGACTGCTACCAAAACTCCAAGAGCTACCAGACCACCTTTGAAAATGGCCTCATTGAAGGATGCTAGAGCAGCAATTGAAGAAGGTGAACGCACTATCTAGGGTCAACTCCCAGATATTCCTTAAAAATACGATAAATTTGGTTTGGGCTTCACCTCAGAGGCACAAAGGGCTGTTCGACAAACTCGCGCCAGAGGGCCACCTTTACGTATCAGTAATCAGCGAGTCTACGCGGTAGAAGACAGTGACAGTAACTGTGACCTGGACAAGTGGATCTCTTCAACCATCAGCAGAGGACTCAACAACTGGGAAGCCAAAGATTTTGTCCCTATTACTTTTCTTCAAGAGTAATTATCTTTCAATTTTTGTCAGATTTGTAATAATTAAACAATTTAGACTTTTAAAACCTAGTGTCTTACCCGAGGCTTAACGGTCCATTTGTGAGGGTTGTTACTTCATCTTCATAAGTCATCAATAAATCTTGGACGTTTTTGCATGAAAATTTTTATGCTTATTGCTTTTTCTCTTTTTAACTTTTATTGTTTTTCAAAGATAGCTATTCTCTTACACACACTCACATATCAAAATGCAGATCCACCTCCACTCAGGATCCCATGGGTAACGACTCTGCTATGGCCTATCATGACTTTGAAAATCCAATCTACCAGGCCAAAGACGAAGGTGAGGAAGATTGTGAGGTACCAGGGGAACTATCCAGGTTATTGCAATAAGAAGAAAGGACCATACAGTCCCACGAAGAGCCAGTGGAAACAATTAACTTAGGTACTGAAGAGGACAAGAAATAGGTCAAGGTAGGTCCCAACTTGGAGCCTAGCGTCAAGAAGCGCTTAACTTAGTTACTACATGACTATGTTGAGGTTTTTTCTTGGTTATATGAAGACATGCCAGGGCTCGACACTGACACTGTGGTCCATTGTTTGTCGACAAAAGAAGACTGCCCTCCGATAAAACATAAATTTTGTCGCATGAGGCCAGAAATGTCAGAGAAAATCAAGACTGAAGTCATGAAGCAGTTCAACGTCGAATTCTTAGTTGTCACCTCCTATCCATAATGGGTCGCCAATGTTGTTTCGGTGCCTAAAAAGGACGATAAGATACGTATGTGTGTGGACTACAGAGACTTGAATAGGGAAAGCCCCAAGGATGACTTCCCGCTTCCCCACATCGATATTTTGGTTGACAACACCGCACAACATAAAGTATTTTTTTTCAGGGACGGTTTATTCGGATACAACCAGATCAAAATGGCATCTGAGGACATGGAAAAAACGACCTTCGTCACACAGTGGGGTACGTTATGTTACAAGGTTATGCCATTAGGGTTGAAGAACGCTGGGGCAACCTATCAGCGTGCCATGGTAGCTCTATTTCACGACATAATCCATCACGAAATAGAGGTCTATGTGGATGACATGATAGACAGATCTCAAACTGAAGAGGAGCATCTGAACCATCTGCAGAAACTATTTGAAAGACTGAAGAAATACAAGCTAAGGCTGAATCCAAATAAATGCACTTTTGGAGTAAGGTCCGGTAAACTCTTAGGTTTCGTTGTCAGTGGCAAAGGTATCAAAGTGAACCCTGAAAAGGTAAGAGCAATACAAGAAATTCCCGCTCCTCGCACTGAGAAGGAAGTTAGGGGATTATTAGGACGGTTGAACTATATCACTCGGTTCATTTCCCATCTAACTGCTGCTTGTGAACCAATCTTCAAATTGTTGAAGAAAGATCAAGTGTTGGATTGGAATGACGAATGCCAGGCTGCCTTCGATAGGATCAAAGAATATCTTTAAAAGCCTCCCGTTTTGATGCCTCCAGTTGAGGGAAGACCTCTGATCATGTATCTAATTGTCTTGGAAAATTCAATGGGGTGTGTGCTGGGGCAGCATGACGAGTCTGGCCGAAAAGACCATGCAATTTACTACCTGAGAAAAAATTTTATTGATTGTGAAACCAGATATTCACTGCTCGAGAAAACTTTCTATGCTCTGGCTTGGGATGCTCGCCGGCTAAGATAGTATATGTTGACCCATACTACCTTATTGATATCCAAGATGGATCCAATTAAATACATATTCGAGAAGCACGCCCTCTCTGGGAGAATAACAAGATGGCATATGGTCCTGATCGAATATGACATTCAGTACACTACCCAGAAAGCCATAAACGGAAGTGTATTAGCCGATCACCTTGCTCATCAGGCTGTGGATGACTATCAGTCCATGAAGTTTGAATTACCAGATGAAGACATCATGATGTTAGACAATTATGAAGAACTAAGACCATATAATGGACCTGAACAAGGATCCCGCTTGTGATCGGTGGATCTGGAACTGACTGTTTAACGCTGGTTCGCGAAATGTCGCGGTAAGCAAGAGTCGCCACCGTCTTTTATTTTCTCCAAATGGAAAGGACAAAAGCACAGAAAAATTCCTTAAAGAGATCGCTCTCGGTTCGGGAGGTAGGTTATAGAAAGGGAAGGTGTTAGCACCCTTTCTATCCATGGTTATCCATGGGCTCTTAGATACTTGCTCACTTGTGTTTTCAAAAATGGTTTGTTTGCTTTTCAACTGTGGGTTTTAAAAAAAGTTTCTTTGAAAATTCCAGTTCGACTCTTGTATCGGTCCTCAAGAGTGTTTGAAAAATTGCTTTCGAAAGCTTTTGAAAAGGTGTCGGTGTGAAAAGTATTTTTTGAATCTTGTTTTAAAATTTAGAGCAAGTATCTAGAGTCGTCTACCTACCCTAAGGAATTCGTCTGTGTAAATGTCCTTTAAAGTAGTGTCATCCCACCATTGAGAGGTAGGTAGCACCACCGTGTGAGGTGTTCGGGTCAATTCGAGGTTCGGGACATGGTGATCACCAGAGCAATGGGAAGACACCTTAGAAGCTACCCTCATGCCAGGTTCCCGGATCATGAGGACTTACTAAGACGTCCTCTACTCGACGATCACCTTTCGAGGCAAGGCAACAGTGAGGCGTACCCTAGAGGTGGTGTGTGCGATTTGTGTGTCATGTTCAGTTATTTTGTCTTGTTCATGTTATTGGTGAGCTACGCGTTTGTTTTTATTTTATCATTCATTCTTGCATGCTTTGTTTAACAGTTAAAAAGTTGCGAGGAAAAGTAAATCTAAAGCTATTACAAATGGCGCGGGTCCACATCGCCAAAATTAACCAGGACCCGATTTGACAGAAAAATAAATAGACAAAGTAAATAAAGAATTGAAAAGTGTGAGTACATGACTTCGGGAGAGGTACATAATTATTTAAACAAAATAAAATAAATATGCGCAATTAAATCGAAACGAGGGCGTTGGACCCTTTTGCAAAAATCAAATTAATGATGAAGTTAATTAAAAAAAGATGTTTTTGGTATTTTTAATATTTTAGGATTTAATAGAAAAAGAAAGAATTAATTAAAATTAACTACTAACCCTAATTCTATTTTATTTTAATTTATTAAGAAGACGTTAAAATTTAACCTAAATTAAACCTAATTTTTATATACAATTTTAATTATGAAAATAAATAAAATAATAATATTTTTGTGAAAAAGGAAAATTAAAAGGAATAAAACATTTATTAAACCTAATTCTATATTTTTTAGATTTTTGGTTATGAAAGGAATTAAAATTAAAACCCTAATTTAAACTAATTAATTTACATGCATTTATTTACAAGAAACATTAAAATAAAATATTTTTTATATTTTTTATCTTTTCTGATTTTTATGCATTTTTTATATTTATGAAAAATAATTAATTAACTGAATAAATAATAATTAAGAGGAATAAGAAATAATAATACAAAAAGGGTAAAGAAAATAAAAAAGAATGTGCAAACCTGGGGGTTCAGACCCCAATATGGAGGTTAGATCCTGGAATTCTAGCCCAAAAATCTGGGTCCGTTTGACTCTTTTTTTTTAGTAGCATGCTGGCATATTGACTAGGGTTTAGGGTGTCCCTTCAATCTCAGCCTTTGGTTTGATTCCACTAGGCACGTGGGCGATTTGATCTGGAGGATGTATGGTGCGCTCCACCTTTGAAACTGCATAGGAATATGTATTGCAAAATAATATGGAAATTAACGTAGACCTGGGACTCGAACCCAGGTCAGGAGTGTTACCAATAGCCTTGCTCACCACTAAGCCATTCCACGCGTTTTGATATATAATAAACAAACAAATAATATAAAAGAAAGTGGGTTAATGGCTTTGGAAACGCGCGCGAGATTTGAATCAACCTATCATCGTGTGCCACGGACTCATCTTCTTCATCATCCCTGAAATATAAAACATTAGGCAACGGTTTCTTATATGTTCTCTTAGGCCTGCTATTAGAAAATAGCGATTAGGCCTATAGTGTTCATAAATTGATCGCGAGTGTTGCAACTTCTTCGTCCAGTCATGATGATTCTAATGGTAGTGGCCAAAGGTTCCAATTTTTCCTCGTTTCAAAATCCCCAATTTCAAACTCTGCAAACCCTAAAACTCAAACATGGCATAATCGCGTATAGCAAATAAAAAGACAATTAAATGCATTGGTTAGCTTCAGAATCAAATGAGGAATAAGAATCCATGGATAAAATGTTATGAAAATGCCTAAATTTGAGAACACGATTATGAGTTTTTCATGAAATATTTGGAATGCTGTATACCAATTCTTTGCGTTTTGATTATTGTTTTTGATTGGAATATGTCCAATGACCTTTGAGCAAGCTATTGAAACACAAATTCTGCCTTGAATCGCCCTCCAAGGTGATTTTCAGAGTTGAGGTTTTAGAGAGAAATTTCAAGTTCTACAATGGCTCTTGGGCGCAGCTCAGTGTCTATTCTGATTAGGGTTGTGATCCTGGCATATGTAGTAGTGAATTAGGTCAAAAAGAATCAATCAAATCCATTGCATTCATTGATTTGGAGATTTGATTTTCAAGCTTTATTTTCCAAATATTTTTCATGTTCTTTTGTGCAAATCATGATCTAATCAGTCCAATTCTTTCCTTATTTGGCTAGGCACGAATTATTGAGGCTAAAACATGTATAAAAAGATTGGTTAGATTAAGTTAAATATTTTTCATATATTTAATTGATTTAAGTGAATTATTATAAATAAAAATTCAAATAAATAAATAAAAAATGAGAAAATACTTCCCTTTGGGCCAAGTGGTCGTGCACATGCCATGGATGATGAATTATGGAAGAAAAATGGGCCCATTAGCAATTTTAGGTCATTTGGATCAATGTTGACTTTTCAAAATATCCAAAAATTTCCCAACTTCCACAAGGCATAACTTGCTCAATTTTTAATATTTTCTCATGTTCTTGGATATTTTGGAAAGGTCTTTGAGTCCTCTAACCAATGTCTTTTGTCCCATGTCATTTTGATTTGCCAATCTCAAGTTATGGCCTTTGACTTAAAGTCCCTTTTTGTTGACTTTTGAAAATGACCTATAATGTTGAAATTGATAACTTTTTGTGAGAGCATTTCTTGGATTTGAAGTATGAAGATGAGTTGTAGGAAATGTCTTTCTCTTCAAAATGAGCTTTGGATGGAATTTTTCTGATAATCCATGTGAAAGTTATGCCCTGGTCAATTTCAGTTGACTTTTTCAACTGTCCAAATAAGGAAACTTTTGCATCTTGATGATTTCTGAGCCAAATTTTGAGAATCATGATCAAGCATTGATCAAATGATGTTTGTGGCTTCAAAATGATATGTTGACCAAAAATTTGAACTTTTGACTGTCAAATGACCATTTTGCCCCTACAGTTGACTGTAGTGCAATTAGGGTTTTTGACTGTGCAATCTTGTGCTGAATGCCTTGAAACTTGATATGAGGATGCTTGACCATATTTGTAGGCATGTGAGACTTGATTGGACCTTTGGACACTTCATTTTCTTGATCAGAGCACAAACCCTAGTTTTGACTGTATAGGAGATCTTTGACTGTACAACCCTTGGAGAATTTTGCAGCTTGACTTGGCAATTTCTTGAAGAATATGGGAGGGCAAATTTTGGGGTACAACAGTTGCCCCTGTTCAATCTTCTTAGACCTGAGGATGCAGATTGGCTGACGTGCCTTTCGTAATCCGAAGGTAGAAGATGATTGGACACTAGAGTGCCCAGAAATTTGCGCTCACATAGTAGCAATGATGGTGGAATGGGCTTATAGATGCCATTTAGAGGTTGCTGGATAGGATGATGGGTGATCTATGCCATCTGGATATTGATCGCGTAAGAGATTCCTTAGCGAGAACCTACATACCTGCAAAAGAAAAATGAGTACCTGACATGTTGCAAGAGCTGGTTTTCAGATGCTTTGTATAAGTGTGTCCTGACTGGTTACAGGAGTTGGATCTGGAGCTTCAAACGGTGATGAACGAACCAGAGATGGTTACTACCTCAGCATGAACGGCGAGAGAACCTTGGGTGACTTTAACTTCAACAGCGCTCGTTGAGAAAATCTTGGTGGGAATTACCATCTTCGCAGTATCGGGAAGAGAACCAATAGGCAATTATAATCTGAAAGGGAATTACATCTCACGCACCGTCGGGGAGAGAACCATAGGAAATTATAATCTGAAAGGGAATTAAATCTCACGCACCGTCGGGGAGAGAACCATAGGAAATTATAATCTGAAAGGGAATTGTCACCTCACTCACCGTCGGAGAGGGAACCATAGGAAATTATAATCTGAAAAGGAATTATCACCTCACTCACCGTCGGAGAGGGAACCATAGGAAAAGGAATTATCACCTCACTCACCGTCGGAGAGGGAACCATCTGAAAAGGAATTATCACCTCACTCACCGTCGGAGAGGGAACCATCTGAAAAGGAATTATCACCTCACTCACCGTCGGAGAGGGAACCATCTGAAAAGGAATTATCACCTCACTCACCGTCGGAGAGGGAACCATCTGAAAAGGAATTATCACCTCACTCACCGTCGGAGAGGGAACCATCTGAAAAGGAATTATCACCTCACTCACCGTCGGAGAGGGAACCATCTGAAAAGGAATTATCACCTCACTCACCGTCGGAGAGGGAACCATCTGAAAAGGAATTATCACCTCACTCACCGTCGGAGAGGGAACCATCTGAAAAGGAATTATCACCTCACTCACCGTCGGAGAGGGAACCATCTGAAAAGGAATTATCACCTCACTCACCGTCGGAGAGGGAAACATCTGAAAAGGAATTATCACCTCACTCACCGTCAGAGAGGGAACCATCTGAAAAGGAATTATCACCTCACTCACCGTCGGAGAGGGAACCATCTGAAAAGGAATTATCACCTCACTCACCGTCGGAGAGGGAACCATCTGAAAAGGAATTATCACCTCACTCACCGTCGGAGAGGGAACCATCTGAAAAGGAATTATCACCTCACTCACCGTCGGAGAGGGAACCATAGGAAAAGGAATTATCACCTCACTCACCGTCGGAGAGGGAACCATAGGAAAAGGAATTATCACCTCACTCACCGTCGGAGAGGGAACCATAGGCAATTATAACCTGGGATAACTTCTACTGAGTCTTTATCAGAAAAATCTGTTGGGAGTCGATTTAGCTGGACTAGAGAAGGCCTGGGACTGGATAAGAAATCTTTGGAGTCGATTAACTGAACCGGTCTAGGTCTTGAAATATGATTGAGAATTTCAACTGCATCTTTCCTGAAAGGTAAAGGTCAGTCATATGCAATGCATGATATGGATCAAGCAATGATGTTCTCAACATAAATGAGATTTGTATGATATAATGCGTCTATGCATGCTATAATGATGTATGTGATGTTTTATGAATGTATGTTTTCGTCTAGGAAAGTAAATCCTTGACGGGTGCCGGGAAGTCATATCCTGGGCTGATGTTGAAGAATAGATTTTGCTTCCGATGGGGATGATAACTGCAAGAATACCGGTAGGAGAAGATGACTCCGTTGAGGGATAGACTTGGCAAATGGAAGATTCTACGGGGAGAAAAAGATACTCTAGCGACCATGCTGGGAAGCAATACTCTGTGGGAAGAGAGATACTTTGCTGAGTTGTTGATAATAACTTGCTGGGGATACCCTCGCTGTATTGGAAGTGCTGATAGACTTCGCTGGGGTAAGAAGACTTCGTCGAGGACGCTCTTTCCGTGGTTTTTGGCTGAGGATAACCCAGTTATATCCTGTTAAGGAAATAACTCTTTAAATAAAGTCGGACGACGCGTTCGTGCTCTGCGAAGGATAAGCTTCCAGAATTTACTGGGGATAAGCTTACTGCATGGGGGAGATGGATTCCAACTTTCCTTGGGAAACTGGATTGGACTTTCTGGGGAAGTTTTGATATACTGGGGAAGTGATTCCCTTGAGTGTTGATATGCCTCCGGGGAACAATCTTTAGACCAAGACTGTCGAGGATGCTTGTTAAGAATAGGTGTATATGGCTGCTGGGGAAGTATTGAGATCTACTAGAGGATACTCAACTTCCTTGAGATTTGATAACTCTGATTGGAGAGAGTGTACTGACTTACTTACTCTCTGGGGAATTAGGATATCTGGTTATATTCTTTAGCTGAACTCACCTTGATACCTTGGTGGACAGAGCGATTAGATTGTTTGGACAACTCATCATTGCCCCTGTTTCTGAGGTGGGGGAGGGAGACATGTGAGGTGCTGATAGTTGTCGAGGGTCGAACCTTCTTCCGGTAGGCAGGTGACAAGATGACAGGACATAGTCATACACTTTGATCCCTAACTTTTGCCTGGACTGCCCTTCCGGGTTTTCAGTCCACCGGGATACCCATTTTTGCCCAGGCCGCCTTTTCAGGTTTTCGACTTGCCGGGTGTACAGATTTTTCCATTTCATCCCTTCATTTTGCCCGAACCCTTTTGGTTCGCCGGGAAGCCCTTATTTTTGCCTAGGTATGTCAACCTAGCGGGTCTTTGATTATGCGTAGTATCTTTTCGACTATGTCCACGCTCTCAGAATGTAGGGAGTTGCCTCTGTTAGCAGTGTTTTGTCATGCCACCAGAAAGTGTTTGGTCAGGCAAGACTCGTTGTTGGGATGCCCCAAGTGACTCAGGTGGAGACTTGCCCCAGGATATTTGGCCTTTGAGAGATTCTCCGAATCTTGATTGGATTGCCCCAGATGATGGACCATGATCATGTCCTGCCCCTTGATTGGAAGTACTTCTGTTCATTAGACATTCGTCGTGCGAACTTCTGCTGTTCAAACAAAAGGTCATATGCAAACAAAGTTATGTTAAAAATGCAAAGCCTATGTCTGTCTTGAAAATTTTGAAAACGCATTCTTTTTTTCATAAATCAAATGATTGTTTGTAAAACATGATGTCAACCCTGTATTTACCGTAGGCCTTAAGGAGTCAGGATACCTTTCGTAACAGTATGCTTTCGAACTAACCCGTCCTTCAGCTAGGACTTTTAAGGGTTATAACGTGACCTGGTTCACGGTTTAAGAAACAAAGGATAAAGGCTCAAATTATATTTGTACCCACCCGCTCTTCGTGATGTTCTCCAAACCTAAACTCAGTTGATCATACGTTAGACCTTGTTTGAGTCTTTGCTTTAATATACTAGTGATGATTCGGATATTGAACGTTTATTTGAATAGGCAGTCATCTCCTTTTTTGCTGAGGGTTTGTAGGACCTCTTTCTTTTTTTGATTTTTGTTATCCCTTTCTTTTTTGCCTGAACTGTTTCCTTTTTTTTTGGAATTACAGTCAGCGGGATGTCCCAGTTTTGTAAGTCTCCTTCATGGGTTTTGACTTAATGGGTTTTTTATTTTTTGAGATAATGACTGCCTTTCTTTATTGATTATTCGGAACCATCACTGTCTTTCTTTGTTTTGTAAGGACCTTTTTGGTGCCATTCGTTATGCACTTGGATCAACTGAGAGACTACCCTGCCCCAGGTTATGATTAAGGGTTTTAATTTTCGAAAAGAAAAACTCCTACTTCTTTGGCTCAGAGGGGTTAACGAGGGATTATCTTCCTTATAACTCCAGTGTTTAGGGATTGAAACAATGCATGTACCTCATCAGCGGGGTCTGTTCAAAAGCATACTATAAAGATTGCGGTATCGTTTTCGTCATCCTCCCTCAAGAGGCTTAGAATTATTGAGAGTCGATTATCAGAAAAAATATGAAAATAATTTGCATATAGTGAATACGAATATATCGTTTCAGAACAGACATAAGCGATGCATTAATGGAATAACAATGTTTAACATGAATAAATGTTTGAACAAAAGAAAACTGCAACTTGAACATTCGAATGAACAAAAATTCTTCTCATCTCCGGGCTTGTTACTTCAAATGGTGCCTCCTGTAGGGATGGCAGAAGCACTCAGCCCGACCATCTTAGGTGAATTCCACAGCTCCTTCCTCAATCAGGTCCTGGATCTTATTTTTCAGAGTCCAACAATCCTCTGTGGCATGCCCCGGACTGTCAGAATGATAAGCGCAGTGAGCGTTGGGGTCATATCTTGAGGGTGTCCTGTTGGGATTCTTAGGAGGATCCTTTAGAGTTACCAAGTTCAACCTCAGCAGTTGTTGTAAGGCTTGAGGCAGCGACACGTTGAGCTTGGTGAATTGCCTTTTGGGCTTGTCTGGCTGAAGCTGGTGAGGTTGATACTGAATTGGTGATACTGGAGCCATATGAGGAGCTTTCTCCTTGCCTCTTTGTCTCAAAGATGGTCGAACGATGACTGGATTTTTACCCTTAGACGTTTGCCCCAGTTGGTTATTCTGAAGCAGTTGGTTGATGAGAACTCCGAGCTCTTCTTGTCTTTGAGCTAACCCTTGAATGGCAGTCCCCTGCCCCAGCATCTGGGTTTTCGATGTGTCTACCTCAGCTTGTAGACGTTTCAGCTGTTCGTCCTGGTCATCTTCAGGACTCTTTCTGATCAGATTCCCCATGAGGAATGTCCTCAACTCTTCCTGCCCCTAGGATAGGCTTAGGAAGATCTCCTTGAACTGAGTCTCTTGAGTGTGAAGGTCCTGGTTGTCTTGTTGAGCCATTGCTGAAATAAACAGCGGGAAAGGTAAGTGACCTGCAACAAGGGTACCTGTTATGCAATGATGTGTATGATATGCATGTAATGTTTTCAAGGACCTCGCGGGATAAACAAGGAAATTTGTTAGAATTTGGGTCCAGTAGCTTGATTGAAGAAACTTCATGTTGCTGAGAGTCCTTCTTCAAGGGTCAAAGGCTCACCATATCCAGTGGGTCATAGCCTCTGACTTTAGTCATCATGTCTGGTTTTGAAATCTTCAAACAACCTTGGTTAGGGGAACCTTCTTCAAAAGTCAGAGCTCACCATATCAAGTGGGTCATAGCCCCTGACAACTTTGTCTAGAGGAAAATAAATCCTCTTTGCCCCTTGTTGGGATAACTGATTCATCGTGACCTGCATCACAAGCCCTTGAGATCCTTGAAATGGGTTAGGATGTATGCAATGGTATGATGTTATGGTATGCATGGGGTAATGTGAGTAAACCCTGTTATGAGTCCCAATTAAGGACATAAACAAAACCTGCAAAAAACTAGTCTGCAAGAAACTCAGTACATTCTGTTATAAGCCTTAATTAAGGACTATAAACAAAGCCTGTAAGAAACTTAGTAAGCCCTGTCATGTGTCCCAATTAAGGACTAAAACAAAACCTGCAAGCAGTTCATGTGTCAGATAAAGCATGCAAGTAGTCAAGTACGGAGGCACACAAGTCACACATGACAAGCCCTTAGTGTTTAGGCCAGCATGGGGTCTGGGTATTACCCTCTTGAAGTTGGTGGGTTCAACCTGTCCTATCAAAGTAACCGGGTTCTAAGGGTCCCAATATCACCGGATTGCTTTCATTGTTCATCGTTTCGATTTAGCCACTGAACTGGCGACCGAAATATTCCAGGAAAGCAACCCTCAATTGAGTGTAGTATCGAGTATCAACCAACCTCGGACTGCACCAAAGTCAGTTATCTCACTACCCTAAAGAGGCCAAGATAGTTCAATTAAGGTTCCTAAGGTCTGTTGATGCTTCATGACACCACGCGGAGGCCCCGTACTCTCCTTGACTGAACTCAAGGGTTACCGGTACACACCAAAGTGCCACATCAACGTAGCAGACTGTTTCAACCATGTCGGTATACCCCGCACAGTTCCCTCACAGCCTTGTTGCTACTTTCTAAGAAGGTATCCCCAGATTCGGGTTAGGATCTATAGAACTCCCAAGCAACCCACAATTTTAAAGCAAGCAAATCAATACAATTGAAAACACAGTTATGAACTAGCCCTAAGGTACACCTCACTTTATAAGATATCCCCAGCAGAGTCGCCAGTTCTGTGATCGGTGGATCTGGAACTGACTGTTTAACGCTGGTTCGCGAAATGCCGCGGTAAGCAAGAGTCGCCACCGTCTTTTATTTTCTCCAAATGGAAAGGACAAAAGCACAGAAAAATTCCTTAAAGAGATCGCTCTCGGTTCGGGAGGTAGGTTATAGAAAGGGAAGGTGTTAGCACCCTTTCTATCCATGGTTATCCATGGGCTCTTAGATACTTGCTCACTTGTGTTTTCAAAAATGGTTTGTTTGCTTTTCAACTGTGGGTTTTAAAAAAAGTTTCTTTGAAAATTCCAGTTCGACTCTTGTATCGGTCCTCAAGAGTGTTTGAAAAATTGCTTTCGAAAGCTTTTGAAAAGGTGTCGGTGTGAAAAGTATTTTTTGAATCTTGTTTTGAAATTTAGAGCAAGTATCTAGAGTCGTCTACCTACCCTAAGGAATTCGTCTGTGTAAATGTCCTTTAAAGTAGTGCCATCCCACCATTGAGAGGTAGGTAGCACCACCGTTGGAGGTGTTCGGGTCAATTCGAGGTTCGGGACATGGTGATCACCAGAGCAATGGGAAGACACCTTAGACGCTACCCTCATGCCAGGTTCCCGGATCATGAGGACTTACTAAGACGTCCTCTACTCGACGATCACCTTTCGAGGCAAGGCAACAGTGAGGCGTACCCTAGAGGTGGTGTGTGCGATTTGTGTGTCATGTTCAGTTATTTTGTCTTGTTCATGTTATTGGTGAGCTACGCGTTTGTTTTTATTTTATCATTCATTCTTGCATGCTTTGTTTAACAGTTAAAAAGTTGCGAGGAAAAGTAAATCTAAAGCTATTACAAATGGCGCGGGTCCACATCGCCAAAATTAACCAGGACCCGATTTGACAGAAAAATAAATAGACAAAGTAAATAAAGAATTGAAAAGTGCGAGTACATGGCTTCGGGAGAGGTACATAATTATTTAAACAAAATAAAATAAATATGCGCAATTAAATCGAAACGAGGGCGTTGGACCCTTTTGCAAAAATCAAATTAATGATGAAGTTAATTAAAAAAAGATGTTTTTGGTATTTTTAATATTTTAGGATTTAATAGAAAAAGAAAGAATTAATTAAAATTAACTACTAACCCTAATTCTATTTTATTTTAATTTATTAAGAAGACGTTAAAATTTAACCTAAATTAAACCTAATTTTTATATACAATTTTAATTATGAAAATAAATAAAATAATAATATTTTTGTGAAAAAGGAAAATTAAAAGGAATAAAACATTTATTAAACCTAATTCTATATTTTTTAGATTTTTGGTTATGAAAGGAATTAAAATTAAAACCCTAATTTAAACTAATTAATTTACATGCATTTATTTACAAGAAACATTAAAATAAAATATTTTTTATATTTTTTATCTTTTCTGATTTTTATGCATTTTTTATATTTATGAAAAATAATTAATTAACTGAATAAATAATAATTAAGAGGAATAAGAAATAATAATACAAAAAGGGTAAAGAAAATAAAAAAGAATGTGCAAACCTGGGGGTTCAGACCCCAATATGGAGGTTAGATCCTGGAATTCTGGCCCAAAAACCTGGGTCCGTTTGACTTTTTTTTTTGAGTAGCATGCTGGCATATTGACTAGGGTTTAGGGTGTCCCTTCAATCTCAGCCTTTGGTTTGATTCCACTAGGCACGTGGGCGATTTGATCTGGAGGATGTATGGTGCGCTCCACCTTTGAAACTGCATAGGAATATGTATTGCAAAATAATATGGAAATTAACGTAGACCTGGGACTCGAACCCAGGTCAGGAGTGTTACCAATAGCCTTGCTCACCACTAAGCCATTCCACGCGTTTTGATATATAATAAACAAACAAATAATATAAAAGAAAGTGGGTTAATGGCTTTGGAAACGCGCGCGGGATTTGAATCAACCTATCATCGTGTGCCACGGACTCATCTTCTTCATCATCCCTGAAATATAAAACATTAGGCAACGGTTTCTTATATGTTCTCTTAGGCCTGCTATTAGAAAATAGCGATTAGGCCTATAGTGTTCATAAATTGATCGCGAGTGTTGCAACTTCTTCGTCCAGTCATGATGATTCTAATGGTAGTGGCCAAAGGTTCTAATTTTTCCTCGTTTCAAAATCCCCAATTTCAAACTCTGCAAACCCTAAAACTCAAACATGGCATAATCGCGTATAGCAAATAAAAAGACAATTAAATGCATTGGTTAGCTTCAGAATCAAATGAGGAATAAGAATCCATGGATAAAATGTTATGAAAATGCCTAAATTTGAGAACACGATTATGAGTTTTTCATGAAATATTTGGAATGCTGTATACCAATTCTTTGCGTTTTGATTGTTGTTTTTGATTGGAATATGTCCAATGACCTTTGAGCAAGCTATTGAAACACAAATTCTGCCTTGAATCGCCCTCCAAGGTGATTTTCAGAGTTGAGGTTTTAGAGAGAAATTTCAAGTTCTACAATGGCTCTTGGGCGCAGCTCAGTGTCTATTCTGATTAGGGTTGTGATCCTGGCATATGTAGTAGTGAATTAGGTCAAAAAGAATCAATCAAATCCATTGCATTCATTGATTTGGAGATTTGATTTTCAAGCTTTATTTTCCAAATATTTTTCATGTTCTTTTGTGCAAATCATGATCTAATCAGTCCAATTCTTTCCTTATTTGGCTAGGCACGAATTATTGAGGCTAAAACATGTATAAAAAGATTGGTTAGATTAAGTTAAATATTTTTCATATATTTAATTGATTTAAGTGAATTATTATAAATAAAAATTCAAATAAATAAATAAAAAATGAGAAAATACTTCCCTTTGGGCCAAGTGGTCGTGCACATGCCATGGATGATGAATTATGGAAGAAAAATGGGCCCATTAGCAATTTTAGGTCATTTGGATCAATGTTGACTTTTCAAAATATCCAAAAATTTCCCAACTTCCACAAGGCATAACTTGCTCAATTTTTAAGCTTTTCTCATGTTCTTGGACATTTTGGAAAGGTCTTTGAGTCCTCTAACCAATGTGTTTGGTCCCATGTCATTTTGATTTGCCAATCTCAAGTTATGGCCTTTGACTTAAAGTCCCTTTTTGTTGACTTTTGAAAATGACCTATAATGTTGAAATTGATAACTTTCTGTGAGAGCATTTCTTGGATTTGAAGTATGAAGATGAGTTGTAGGAAATGTCTTTCTCTTCAAAATGAGCTTTGGATGGAATTTTTCTGATAATCCATGTGAAAGTTATGCCCTGGTCAATTTCAGTTGACTTTTTCAACTGTCCAAATAAGGAAACTTTTGCATCTTGATGATTTCTGAGCCAAATTTTGAGAATCATGATCAAACATTGATCAAATGATGTTTGTGGCTTCAAAATGATATGTTGACCAAAAATTTGAACTTTTGACTGTCAAATGACCATTTTGCTCCTACAGTTGACTGTAGTGCAATTAGGGTTTTTGACTGTGCAATCTTGTGCTGAATGCCTTGAAACTTGATATGAAGATGCTTGACCATATTTGTAGGCATGTGAGACTTGATTGGACCTTTGGACACTTCATTTTCTTAATCAGAGCACAAACCCTAGTTTTGACTGTATAGGAGATCTTTGACTGTACAACCCTTGGAGAATTTTGCAGCTTGACTTGGCAATTTCTTGAAGAATATGGGAGGGCAAATTTTGGGGTACAACACCGCTGGACCTTGGTTTTTGATGGAGCTTCAAACGCACTCGGCAATGGCATAGGCACTATGATCATATCTCCTGAAGGATGTCATACTCCATTCACTGCTAGATTGTGTTTCAATTGTACCAATAATAGGGCATAGTACGAAGCGTGTATTTTGGGTCTCAAAGCTGCCATAGATTTGGGAATCAAGTCCTTAAGTGTATTTGGAGATTCAACCTTAGTCATCAGTCAGATCAAAGGAGAATGGGACATGAGGCACCCTAATCTCATCCCTTACAAAGAACATGTGTTGACATTGATCCCACATTTTGAAGAAATTACCTTTGAACATTTTCTACGAGAGGAAAATTAACTAGCAGACGCGCTGGAAACTATGTCATCCATGTTCAAAATCAATTTGGATAAGGAGACTCCTCAGATCACCATCGAGAGAATGGACGAACTCGCTTACTGTCACGAGGTCGATGCTGATGAAGTAGTGGACAAGTCTTGGTTCCATGAAATTAAGAGATACCTCGAGGCCCAAGAGTATCTGGAAAGAGCTTCAGTCAATGACAAGAAATTCTTGAGAAGATTCTCTGCTAAGTTTTTCCTCAGTAATGACACTCTCTGCTGGTTCAGTTTAAATCTCTCAACGGTTTATCCTGATTCTTTCCCGCAGACATCTTCTCTGGTTCAGATAAGTCGTTCCAAGATTTATTCTGATTCTTCTCCAGACCACTGTTGGTTCAGTTTAAATATCTCAACGGTTTATCCTGATTCTTTCCCGTAGACATCTTCTCTGGTTCAAATAAGTCGTGCCAAGATTTATTCTGATTCTTCTCCAGACCACTACCGGTTCAGTTTAAATCTCTCAACGGTTTATCCTGATTCTTTCCCGCAGACATCTTCTCTAGTTTAGATAAGTCATTCCAAGATTTATTCTGATTCTTCTCCAGACCACTGCTGGTTCAGTTTAAATATCTCAACAATTTATCCTGATTCTTTCGCGCAGACATCTTCTCTGGTTCAGATAAGTCATTCCAAGATTTATTCTGATTCTTCTCCAGACCACCGCTGGTTTAGTTTAAATCTCTCAATGGTTTATCCTAATTCTTTATGGTAGGCATTTCTTCTGGTTCAGATAAGTCGTTCCAAGATTTATTCTGATTCTTTTCCAGTTGAAATCAAGTTTAGACTTAGTCTAATTTCCATCAATAATCACCTTCGGATGGCATCTGTTAAGCCCATTCCCTGCATAATCAATCATGACATCATCAAGTGCAAATTTCCGGGCACTCTAGTGTTCAATCATCTTCCACCTTCAAGTCGCGAATGGCAGATTTGTCAATCTAACTCTTCAAGCGTAAAAAGATTGAACATGGGCAGTTGTTGTACCCCAAAATTTTCCCTCTCATTTCTCAAAGGATCATCCTGGACCCTCAGGTTTTCTTCCATCCGATTCCAAGCCTTGAATTACAAATTTTCCAAGAAAGTCACTCGCAAGGGAAAAATGGTCATTTGCACACTGAAAAGTCAAACTTTGACTTTTGGATCAAAAATTAAGTTTCGAGAATCATATTTCATCAAGACATGTTGAAATATGAAGTTTGTTTCATCAAGAAATTCAAAAGTCAAAATTACTTTGGAAAGGTCAAAATTCTAAATACTTAGAATTTTTCTAAGTGTTTAAGAAATATGTCAAGTTCAGAACTTCTGGCCAGATTTCCACCATGATGCAAGCTGATTATGGAAGAACTGCTAACTCAAGAGTTTTAGACCTCAATGAGACCTAAAACACTGCAGAATAAAACTTCTTCTAGAAATGCTAGGATTTCAAGTTATACATTCTCAAAGTCACGTCCCTGAAACTTAAACACTTAGTAAATTCTGAGCATTTTCATATCAGAATTTGTTTACAACTTCTGGGCCAGTTTTCACGTAGGTTCAGTCAGAAGTTGCAAGAGTAATTTAAAGAGGGCTTACAAAGCATGTCATAAGCTTTCTGGAAAGTCTGAGAACTCGCTCAGAACATGCTGAAGCAAAGAGATTAAAGGATCAGAAGTTGGATGTTGGTTCTAAGTTACGCTGATGCTGAACTTCTGACCCAGAATTAAGCTATGATGCATAATCTCACATTGCAGGATTTCTGGTTTGATAAATCTCATCATCATTTAATGCTCATAACCACTTTTGAGTTTTTATCCAAAGGATTTCCCCACGTGTGACATAGAAGTACATTGTTGTCCTTGAAAAAGCAAACTTTTATACAAGAGTATGCTGGGCCCATGCTTTGCTTTTGCTTTTGAGGGTACTTTTCCTTAATTCATGCTTACAGATCCAGCTTAGGCACGACTAAAAGCTGCTAACCACCATACTTGTTTATCTTGCTTCAAGAATAAGCCAGCTTGCTAGCATGATGGTAGTACTTTTGACTTCTCCAAGCTACAAAATTCTTGCCTATAAATTGAAATTCATTTGCAACTGTGAGGGGGCCGGTTGAAAAAACTGAAAAGAGGAAGCTTTGAAACCTTGCTAAAAATTCTAGGAATCCAAAATTACAAACACAAATACAAAACCTGCTAGTTTTTGATTCTTGCATTCAAACTTCAACTTCCCTCAAGTGTTTCTTGACCAAATCATTCATACAACTTCTAAATTTTCCAGCCATACGTAACCCAAATTAAAGGTTGTTCCAGTCTGCTGAGCACGTGAGGAAGCTGATCAAAACATTACAAGCAGTCAGAACCAGGCTCCAGTTCACAGGACTTTCTCCAACTGCAAGGTAAGCTTCTGCTGACTCTCATCATATCACTTAGGCATTGTTAAACTTGCATGTCCAAAATACAGTGTAGACATCCTGCTTCTGATGCTGTACATATTCTGAGGTTTCATGTATTTTGTCTGCCTAAGTAGGGAGAAAATCAGTTCAGAACTTCTTAAGGAAACTAGGATTAGCATATACATGTTTGTTTTTTATTTACAGTCTTAACATTTCTTATGTTTCTGAAACCATGATGAAAACCTGCCATAATTGCTATGAATGTGTTTTCTGTTCTGTTAAGATATGACTAAGTTGCAGATGTTCTGATTAACATGAAGAAAGAGATGAAATTTATCATCAGAATTTACTTTGTAATACATGTTTATTCTTTTACTTCTAATACCGGATGTACAACTACCCCAGTGGTAGAAAGCGTGCACATAAGACATTAGTACTAAGGGTCCTGGGTTCTAACCCCAGAAGCATCTTTTTAAGGTTTATTTAGTGACATTTTCACCCATTTATCTGTCAAAAAATATTCCTGAATCAGAACTTCTAGACAATCTTACCCAACAACATTATCACCTCACTCTCTCAAATAGCCAGAATTTCTGACTTGCCAGTGATGTTAGAACTTCTAGGTTCTCAGCTACACTATAGCTTCTGAACCCCTTCAACAACCAGAACCTCTAGGTTTTCCTTTATTCCCAGCAACCTCAGAACTTGGTGTACCCAGGTCCAGAACTTCTGACCCTCTACTTTCCTACTAACATTTTCTCTCTTGCAGCATATCAGAGTCAAAACTTCTATTCCTTCTCGTTTCAGCAATATGCTGATTCCGACTCATTTTTCTCTTATTTATCTTATTTTAGCTTTTAATAACCAAAAACACAAAAAATATTTCATATTCACATGTTTTATTTTATTTCTTTTAGAACAAAAAGATCAAAATATTTTCTTAAGTAAACTAACTCCTTTACTTAAACAAAACAAACCTATTTTACATTTCTTGTATATTATTTCAATGTGGTTGTAATAGATAATTAAGACTTTAATTTCTTGCAATCCCCATTTGTAAATTTGTACACCCATCCCCCTTAATGATGTAATAGTGTAGGACTTTACTTTTCTACACTTTTATTTGTTTTCATATATTGCTAGTAATTAGGGTATGTATGGCAAGACATAAAAACAACAAATAGACAACCCAAAAATCAAAGACTAAATGCATGCAATTAAACACACTATTCACACATGCACCCTTAGGGTAATCTCACTTGTTGCCTCGGAAAAAATAGCCATGTCCCTGGAACATGAGTGTTTTAGCAAAGACCCTCGATAAAAGATCGCATTCCCTCGATGATCCTCGATGTTGCCTCCGGTAAACGATCTAGTTCCTAAACGACATTGCTAAAACGTCCCATAGGTTGCCTTCTATGACTATACAAACGTTCCACGCCTGTCCCTTCACATTCAATGATAAAGCTTCTTACCAAATCAATGGTAAGATAGCAACATCTAAAGGAGGAGGAAAAGAATGTTTAAGACCTTTTGAGTAGGTATGATGCTTCTAGTTGTTCGCTTGCTCACGACAAAAAACATTTTATACACCCACAATTTCACTTTGAAGCATTTTCAAAAGACAAAACACTCTGTACGCGTTCTTATAGAGACGAGAATCATTACAAAGACACCTTTTCAAAATCATTTTCAAAAGCACATTCCACAAACACTTTTTTGAACTATTTTCCAAACAACACTTTGTACGCGTTCTTATAGAAACGAGAACTATTACAAATACGTTTTCAAAATACTTTCAAAACCCACACCACAAACACATTTTCAAACAAAAGCAAGTGATCTAGCAAACAACTAAGAGCCCGTAGATAACTACGGATGAAAATGGTGCTAATACATTTCCTTTTTATAATCTACCCCCTGAACTCAAGAAAACATCTCTAAAGGTATTTCTTGTTCTTTTCAGCCTTTCCTTTTAGATAAAAGAAAAGTCGGTGGCGACTCTTGCTATCCACAAATGATCAAACGTAAAACACCAAAGTCAATTCTCTCACCGTATCACACACCTACTCCCTAATCTGCTTGAAAATGATCAACCGATATTATTTGAAAATTTCACACAAATATATCCACCAAACTTTTAATTAGTAGTTGTTTTAATATATGCATTCTTAGAAAAGGTCAAGTCAATTATAAAGCATAAATGTTGCTTCGTATATGGATTAATTTACTTTTAAACAAGAGAAATGTTATTTGTAGACTCTATAAAGATTAACAATAAATAAAAAATAAAATAAAAAAATATCGAACACTATGAAAAAATATATTTCTTCTATTCTAAATTATAAACGACTTTTAAAAAATTCATATTAAATTATAAATTTTTTATATTATTTATTAAATATGTTATTCTTTATAATTTATTATTATCTTTTTGTAATTTATTTTTATGTTATTAATGAAAGAATATTTTATAATAATATATATAACTTTTTGCTAGCATATATAAAGGGAAAACAAACACAGTCATCTATAATTGGTTGTTCAACAAAAAAAAACAGCACATAAACACAGCGCAGAAACGTATACAAACATGTAACGGTTCAATTCATTCACTCAATACAATGTCGGTAACAGGTTTTCCACGTTTTATGTGGGTCCCACATACTTCTCCAAAATACTTCTTCAATAAATACTCCCACACCTTTTTATTTCAACATAGTACTCTTCAACAAAAATATAATTATTTGACTTATGATTTTTTTGAAAAAAATATATAAAAAAATATAAAAATAATTTTAATTATTTGTTGGTTATAAAAAAGATGAGAGAATAAATTAAAGGACAAAATTTATATACAATTCTTTAGGTGTGATTTTTACTATTTTTCAATAAAAATATGATAAATATACTTAAATATCATTTAAAGAGTGAAAATATGAGCAATTTATATATTTGTAAGAGGAAATTATACACTTATCATATTTTTATTGGAAGATAGTAAGAACCACGCCTAAAGAATTGTACCTATGTTTTGTCATGAATTAAATGCAATTTGCATTTTATTTTACCTTGAAAAAAAAATAAAAATTGAATTTTTCTCTTATATTTTGAAACAATAAAAATGCATTTTTTTCTCTTATATGTTGAGACGGAGGGAGTTGACAATCTTCTATTGTTTTCATCTTCAACTTTCTATTTTCATCTTCAACTTTCTTTATTCTATACTTTCCCAATGGCATCATCAACTACTACAATGAAGTTTCTTTCCTTCTTTTTCATTGTCATCTTCGCCGTTGAAGCCTCAGCCCAAGACTTTAGTCCATCGTTAGCCCAACACCAGATCCTGATGTCGGAGTTGTCGGATCTATTGCAAATTCAATTGCTATGATCGGAGCATCAATCGTCCTCTCAATGTTCGCCATCTTCAAGTACTAAACTCACGATTTCACTTATTTTCTTTCACTTTTAGCGTGTAGTGATGATATTTTATGTTACGTATACTTTCATTCTTTTAGAGTGAGAGAGATTTTTATTAAAGTAATTATTTTATAATTATGGGAAATGCTAATTAATATCCTTGGGACATTCTTTAAGTGTTTAAAGTGGTAAGTTTTTTTTTTGAATGCGTGTATTTAATGCATTGCAATTTGAAATTATTAACTTTTGTAAAAAATATTTTCCATATTTTATATTCTTAAAAATTATCCTCAGGACACTGATTAGCATGACCCTTTAATTATTTACAGTAGATGTTAAGATAAATAAAGAAGGGTTTTATTATCTTTGTCCAATTATTATTAAGAAAAAATAGTATTCATACGCTGAGATCTTACACTACACCATATTTTAATGTTCATCAATAAGATGAATAATGAAATATAATAATAATAAATTAATTTTTAAAAAAATTAAAAAAATTATTTTTTATTTTATTTTTTAATGTTTTTTTATATTAATTGGAATACAGATAAATTAACCAACTTCGTAACTACATTAATCAATATTTTAAATTTCATTAACCAATTTCATAACTACTAAAAATCTGAGTATTTATTAACCAACTTCACAACATCATTAACCAATATTTTATATTGTACACCCTCCGAACACATTTATAAACAACAAAATATTTCAATCTTTGATCACTATTATAAAAAAAAATCAATTATTACTAAATTATTTAATATTGTAATTTCTAATATACTCATCTATTTTATTTTTCAATATTCCATTAAATTTAATAAAGAAGACATTATAATAAATTTAATTAATATTTTAACTAATATCTAAAGAGTTAACTATACTTGATTGAATTTCTTAATAAGTGTGAAAATTATTTTTGTTGCTTATAAATGTGTTTGGAGGGTGTGTTAACCAATTTTGTTTTATTGCTAAAAAATATTTTTAATATCTAATCGTTTTTCCACTTGTAGGGGCAAGTAAAACTCAAATTTTTCCACTTGTAATTTTCTCACACATAAGGTACATATCCATCTCAATGTCTTTGGTGTGTTGATGTTGTATAGGATTATCGGAAAGTTACACCATACTTACATTATCACAGTTGGCAAGTGTTGATTTTGAAACAGGATAATGTAGCTCCAAAAGTAAAATTCTAATACAACATGATTCAAACAATACGTTAACTATTCCATGATATTCAACTTATGCGCTACACTGAGATAATGTATGTTGTCTTTTTGCGGACCAAGATATTAAATTATCGCCAAGATATACACAATAAGTAGAAGTAAACCTGCAAGTGTCTGGACAAAATGTCATCCACTTATGTATGTCTGCATCGCTGTAAGAGAGGAGTTATCGATGAAAGAGGTAGACAATTTATTGTGAAAATGATAAGGTTCAATTCAAATCAACACTTTGATATATGATAACAAAAAACAGTAGCAACCAAAATAAATGGCCTTCAGCAATAATAATAAATAAGCAGAAAAGTAACAGAAGAAAATAATGCGAGAAAAGGAGAAAGGTTTGTTTATCCAATTCGATCAAAAGATATACGTCTGGGGGAGAAAGCAACTCTCCAATTCACATTACTCTAAAAGTTGTTACAAGAGATTACAAAAGAGTTACGAAAAAATAGTCTTCCAAGTTTCCAAGAACAAACCTTATTTTCTAATCAAGTGTTTCTCAATCTCTCAAACTCTCAATATATGAATAACACAAAACTAAAATGTTTAGAAGTATTTTCCAATCCCCTTAGATAACTCCAAAGGTTTATCAAAACCCCACGCCTTTCTAAGTTTTTTCTTGAAATTCGCTAAACCTTTATTTATCCTTTTTACTCTAAAGTTCTAAAATTATCACAATGTAATAACAGAAGAGATACATATTCATAATAACTAAACCCCAACAAATCCATAACAAAATCCAAAACATATCTCATTAATTGTTAGAATAATATTTATTATTATAATCTTATAATATCTCTCAAATATTATAAATATCTTATAATATCTCTTATACTATTATAAATATATATCTTATAATATCTTTTAGAATATTATAAATATAATATAATATCTTTTTATATTAATTTATGTGATCTCTAAACTAATATAAAGTATTCTAATATTAATGAATAGATACATGAATTGAACAGACCGAATATGATATATGTGAACCGCTCGGATCATATTATTTTTCGACTTTCTGATTTATGGTCATCTCAAAATATGTTTTCTTTCTCTTCACCACTCAAAGATTGTAAGACATACTTCACCAATCTCCACCTTGACTTGAAACCATGGTGATGCCAATTTAACCATCAACCACCTTGTCGCTCTCTACCATGTTAAAAATCTATTTAACAATATTCATCAAGTTCAAGATATCCTTGAACCTTGATCTCTCCACTTGCATCCACTTGTTTCTAATCACCTTTTTCTGCCTAGGTAATCTAACAATCCCACAAGCATGGTTTTTCAACCATTGTTGACTTCACCTTCTTTTGAGTGCCTCTCTTAAGGTCCTTCTTTGTGAATTTTTCAACCCTTCAGCCACATGCAAAGCATAACAACCAAGGCTTGCATAACCATCCCTTTTAGATGCTACAATCTCCCTCCTTACCTTATCACGAGTCATATGATAATCAAAGATCTCTGTAACTATTATCTCGCTATTGCTAGTATCCATAGTAGGAATCTCCACCTCAAACTGAGTTTTCTCCGTTATAGTTTCTAAAAGGTTTATCCCTTGGTTTTTACAATTCTTCCTCAGAAGAAATTCTCTATAAACCAAGTAAGTTATTTTGACATTAACTATTCCATTATCTCTTTTACTTTTAAGTCAATTTATTTCCTCTGTTTCTCAATCCTTCTCTTTATCCCACTGCTTATTTCCTTATTTGTTTTACAAAGAATTTTGAACTCTGAGTTTTCAAAGATTTTGTTTTTAATCATATTTTTAATTCTTCACAATTCTACCCATCATATTGTATTTAAAGTCACTTATCCAACAAAACATTTGTCTTAATATGTGGTGAGTGTCAAAGGCATGCAAATCTACACCTTGCTCCACCGAAAATAATCCATTTTATGACATTGGCCAAGCCATTTTATCAACGGGGCATAGACATTTTAGGCCTTTTTCTCACTGGCGTCTGGATAACTAAAGTTCCTTATCATAGGGGTAGATTAGTTTAAAAAATGGATAGAGGCTAATGTTGTCTCCAAAATCACTACAGAGAGGGTACACCGCTTCTATTGGCAATAAATCATGTGCATGTTTATCTTACCAGGAGTAATCATCTCTGACAATGGTACTAAGTTATCAAGATCCATTGGGTCTATTTCTTTCACAGCCTAGGTGTTCAAACAATGTTTATTTCCATTGGTCACCTGCAGGCAAAAGGGAAAGCTAAATCCGCGAACAAAGTAATATTTGGTGGAATAAAGAAAAAGCTTGTTAGGAAAAAAGGCTCTTGGACAAGAAACTTCATGAAGTATTATGGTCGTATCACACCACCCCACATTTAACCATCAAAGAGACTCCTTTTACCATGATTTACGCCACTGGCGCCATGTTACTAGTCAAAATTGACACCTCTCCTCGAGGCGTTCTCAATTCAATGAAAAGGAAAATGAGGTAGGATTCAAATATGCAGAGGACTTAATCAATGAAACCCATAATTTCACCCACATCAAGGAATTCGCCGCCATACAAAGGGTGGCCAGAAGGTATAAATAACTTAAAGGTAAATCTGAGGCATATGCAAGATGGTGACCTCTGGCTCAGGAAAGTGGTCCTTCCATCCTAACAAGGAAAACTGCAGCCCAATAGGGAGGGTTCCTGCCACATATTTCGAAAACTACCTCATGGATCTTACAAGCTCGAAGAACTGAACGGACGACTCAACATAAGGATATAGAACTCAATTAAAATGTTATATTATTATAATTAACTTTTTTATGTTATTTGTTTTAAGGCGGGATGCGACTAGCCGACCAATGTGTGAATACCTTTGAAAAATTGATTGTTAATTATTCACATAAAGTTAATTCATTTCTCAGTTAATCTTAGTGTTATATTTCTTTTGGAAAATCCTTTCCACCTTCGAGAGGCAATATAAATGATGGATTTTCATTAGAAGATAATTTTTTCCCTCAAGAGACAATCTAAATGTTGGATTTCCATTGGAAAAGTATTGCTATCAAAAGGCCATCTATATGATGGACTTCCATTGGAAATTCCTTGCCACCCATAGGGGAAATATAAATTCTAGACTTCCATGACAAGATCTCTGCAAAACAAGAAGCAATGACTCAACTTAAATTCCTTCCCAAGGGACTCAACTTGAAGTATCACTTGTAGGATTCAACTTAAAGTCTCGCATGAGGGACTTAATTTGAAGTCTCGCCTAAGGGACTATTGAAGCGGTAAAGTGGAAGTAAAAAGTAAGTAAGTATTTAGTTTTAAAATATCATCTCCACCGGGATTAGTGCTATTGAATTACCGTTCGACAAATCTATCATTAATGAGTTTGGGTTAAAATGGGTTTAAAGTAAATGCGGGAATTAAAGTTATTAACAGGAAAAGGATTCATTCTTTGAAGAAGAGACTTATCAAGCATGCATATAATCCACTCCTCACAAACTTAAACCTATAGAACAGTGATAATCAACCTACAATACTCATAAATGTCATCACATATCAAACACAACACCCACTGCATCATCAAGAAAGTGATCTCTCAACCAACCTCAACGAGACAGAAGTCAAACGTGCTACTCGCGTTGATGATCTCTCAGCACGACACAACCAATACAGAGGCATTAATCACAGACACCCAAGTGAGTAATAGCTCTAAATCTATCTCTAGAATCTATACTCTATTAGATAATCACCCTAGATAAGAATTTGAGAAGTATATGTCTATAGTAGTCCAAACCCCAAGCACATAGAAAAAATCCAGGATAATAATCGACATAGATTTGTAAAACAAGCTTTATACAACACCATGGGCGACAAATATACATGAGTTAAATTAAATATATACAAACCCAACACATGAAGAATACACAAAGAAGAAAAGAAATGAACCATAAATTTCTTGGTTTGTCAGCATCGATCAATGAGCAATCTACCCCGGATTGTCTGTATGCAAGCTTCATAGTTGTTTTCTAATCTAATTTAGCAAAAAAATGAGGTGATGGAGTTGGGAGAATAAAAACACCCACAAAACCATAACCTAACAAAAGAATGAAATAAAGTTATAAAATAAATCTCAGCAGACCGCGCTAAGCGGGCTACATTGATAATTACATGTTAAATCGCCTAAAACTGCGCAAAGCGGCCTCAGAAAATCACTTCTACCAAATTTGTCAAAAATATGCGTAGCGCGCTAGATAATGCACTAAGTGCAATCCCCTAAACATAACTTCTCCAAAATGGTCTTTTATTTCAAAAACGCGCATATGGAGCTTTGTCTTCGACACCTTATTCCTCGATGCTCCAAATATGCAACAAATACCTACAAAAGATGTGAAATCTATCAAACGGTTGTGTAATACGGTGGGAGAAATGACTTGGTTTTATGTTTTATTGCAAATGTTGCGGATAGAAAGAGTCACCACCGACTTTTCTTTTATCCAATAAGGAAAGGGTGAAAAGAACAGGAAAGACCTTGAGATTATTTGAGTTCGGGGGGTAGGTTATGAAAAGGGAAGGTGTTAGCACCATTTTCATCCGTAGTTATCTACTGGCTCTTAATCGCTAGCTCACTTTTGAAAATTCTTTGTGTTCGTGTGTTTGAAAATATTTTGAGAATGCCAATAGTAAGGCAACTTTGTAATGATCCTCGTATCTGTCCTCGAGAATGCGTACAAAGCGTTTTGTTTGAAAATATTTTTGAGAAAGTGTTTGTGAAGAAATGTTTTGTTTTTGTGAGCAAGTGACTACAAGCGTTCTACCTACTCAAGGTATTTCGTGTTATTTTCCTCTTCCTTTAGATAGTGTTATCCTACCATTAGTTAGTAGGAAGCCCTATCGTTGGATGTGAAGGGACAGACGCGAGTCATCGTACAGTCATCGAAGGCAACTCATAGGGACGCTTTAGAAATTTCTTAAGGGACTAGATCGTTTACCGAAGGCAACATCAAAAGGGTCATCGAGGGACTGCAATCTTTGTTTTCGAGGGATAGTGCTAAAGCGTCCTAACGTTCGAGGGACATGACTGTTTTTGTTCCGAAGGCAATAAGGGAGGTTATCCTAGAGGTGCGCGTGTGCAAAGTAAGTTGTGGTTCGGTTTTTATCGTGTATTAGGTTAACTACCGTTTGCTTTTATTCTTGCCATTCAATCCTATTACTAACAGTAATAGTAAAATAGGAAAGCAGTAAAGTGCAGAAAATAAATGTTCCTACGCTATTACATGGCTTCGCGAATAGGGGGTACAAGTAATAAAAATGCGGAAAAATAGAAACCCTAATTACTATTACAAACAGTAAGAAGTTACATAATCATAAAAAACGCGAAAAGAATAAACTATGAGAAAATGAAAAGAGAAAGGAAATTGTTTTGATGATTTTTTAATCTAATAACCTAATTAATTTTAATTGATTAATTAAGTTAAACAAACCCTAAATTGATTTTAATTAAAAAAAAGTTTAGTGAAAAAAACCTAAAAAATAAATTAATTGTTTAAATAAAAAACCAAAAATTAATTAGGGTTGATTAAATAAAAAACCTAAAACTAATGAGGGTTTATATAAAAAATTTAAGGTTTTGAAAAAAAGTTTTGTGAAAATAAAAGAAAATAAGAGGAAGAGTAAGAAGAAAAGAGAATTTATGGAAGAAAAAAAAACCCAAAATGGTAGGGGTGGGTGTTGAACCCACGCCCTCAGCAGCTTCAACCAACATATTCACCACTAGGCCATGCGCGCCTTGGTGATAAGGAAGGGAAGCCAACACGTTTTATCATCTGCAAAGAAATAAAAATAAGAAAAATGTCAAAATGTCAAAAGATTGGGATCGAACCCACGTATTGGCATAATAAGTCTTTAACGCGCGCGCTTCAACCGCTGGGGCAGTAATACATCTGTTCACTTTAATGAAACAAGTCAAATAAATATTAAGTAAAACGCCTTGACCAGAGAGATGCCGGAACCCTAGCTCTGGTGAGAAGATTTCTTTTCCCTGCAAAATAAAAGATCTTAGCAAACCAAAAGTATCCTACCCCCCTAAATCGAGGGCTGTGAATTCAATAGGGTGGTTATTTTAGCTTGAAACTCAACAGTTTGAGAGGTATAACAAAAACAACGTGGATCGGTTCAAATATGACATATCACGATTTGGCCAGCAGGGGACCTCCACGATGGTTCTATCCTACACTATCAAACCTCACGAACATGTTAATAACATTAGTATGCGTAAAAACATCACAAAACAACAAATATGAAAAACACGCAATGACGAAACTGGAGAGGAATGTTCATGTGATTTTATCCACTTTTGACCATGGAAATTGATCCATCCTTACCCTCTTGCATCCCATGAAGTGAATGGACTGACTGTTTTGGGGTGGAAGGGATTTTGAATAGGGTTTCAAGTTATTTTAAGGTTCTTTAAAAATTGGATATTTTGGACAAGTTTCTTGATATAAGGGTTCATGCTTTGCTTGTATGAAGAATGCATAATATATAACATGAATTAGGTCAAAGATAAGATGGGCTTGGACTTTGTGTAAAAAGCCTTGTGTTTTATCTTATTTATTTTTGAATTATTAATGAATAAATAAAAATAATTACAATAAAATAGATCAAGGGATGAATGAAAAAGAACTGAAGTGTATAAGGAGTGTAATACACGTTTGGACTTTAAAATAATGGCCTAATAGTCCAAATTATCAAGTTTTCTCAATTTGAACTTCATGCATTTGATCAAAATTTCCTAACTTGCAATGGTCATAACTCTCTTAATTTTCATCTTTTGAAGGTGATCTTTGACTTTTTGGAAAGCTCAAGATGTCCTCTACAATCCTACTTTTGATCATTTTTGCATTTGGAGACTTTATCTTGATGTACTTTGCCTTGACAAAAAGTGTCTTTTTGTTGACTTTTGGAATAACCTGTAATGTATTGGCCCATATCTCTCAAATGAAGCATTTTTTTTGGAATTGAGCTTAGAGATTCAATGTTGTAGAAAATTGAATTTCCTTCAAACTGAGCTTTGGTTGAGGAGAATCTGATGAAGCATGTGAAAGTTATGCTTGGTCAAAGTTCAATTGACTTCTCCTAAGGAAAACCCTAATTTGGCAACTTTTGACTTTTGATGATTCGAGGGTTGTCTTGATGAATCATGATAAACACTTGATAAAATGATGAATATGACTTCAAAAACTTGATGTTGACAAAAAATATTGAATTTTGATTGTATGTTGATCACAATTGACTTTTTATCCAATACAATTGATTTTCAGTCATCTGAGCAATTGACTGGGAAAACTTGTGATGCAAGGCATGAAACTTGGTATGAGCATTCTTGAAGACATATAAGAGACCATGGATTACATTTTAGAGCTTATAAACCCAAATTTCCTTGTGAAATATGAAACCCTAGTTGTGGACCCATTCCCTAGGAGGAGAATTTGTCTGATCAATTCTTGAGCAACCTTAAGCATTTGAGAACCCTAGGAGAATGTTTTGAAGAAAAGGGAGGGAAAATTTTGGGGTACAACAGCTTCCCATGTTCAATCTTCTTAAACATGAATATTTAGTTTGGCATGTCTGCCATTCGTGATCTAAAGGTGGAAGAGGATTGAACACTCAAGTGCCCAGAAATTTGCACTCGCTTGTGCCAGAAGTAACATTATTGGTTGATGATATTGCTTGAATGAGCTTAAAAGATGCCATTCAAAGAGGTGACAGAGTGTCGTTAGAGATGGGCTTATAGATGTCATATAAAGTAACTGTTGATAGGAGTATCAGAATAAGTCTACGCTTGACTATATCTGAAGAATGCTTTCTGGAATGATCCTCTAGGGAAGGTGCTTAGTTAGCTGCTTGTCAGATTTAGTCTGTGAAGGAAATGCTTGTCGGAATTCAGTCTCTAAGGGAAATGTTTATCATGTAGATAGTCGCCCCGTCCTGTTTCGGGAATTGATCTATAGTCTGCTTTTTTATGGAGAACTCGACTTGTTTCAGGAATTCATACCACCTGGCCATGTCGATAGTTTCCCCATCCTGTTTCGGGAGTTAATATTTGCCTGGTTATAAAGATAGTTTCCCCGTCATGTTTCGAGAATTAACCTACAATCTGTTTTTTATTGGCGAACTCGTCCTGTTTCGGGAATTTACGTCGCCTGGTCGTACAGATAGTTGCCCCGTCCTGTTTCGGGAATTAATCTGCGACCTGTTTGAGTATTGTTGATGGTATTCGTCTGTTTGTAGACTTTTACCTGAAAAGATAAAGAGTTAGTTGTATTTAATGTCATGATGTATGTGATGCATTGCATAATGATATTCTCAAAGCAAATGAGAGTGTCATATATACGTTTCATATGCATATGCTATGATATTTGTAAATGATGTATGAATGTGAGACGTCGTTGAAGTGTATTGGTAACTTCGTGCAACATCTTTGACTAGGGAAAATAAATCCTTGACTGTTGTTGGGGATAAAGAACATGAATCTTCATTCTTGTTTAGAATGTTTCCACTGGGGATTCCTGCTTTCTGTTTGAGGAAACTCCGCTGGGGAATTTGATTTCTGCTTGGGGATGGAAGAGTTTAGGAACATTGGTCTTTCATCGCTCTACTGGGGAGTTTAATTTTATATACCGTGACTGGAGATAAAAGAGATGGATAACCTTCTGAGGTGCTGTCTGACTGAGTTTTGGATATGGATGCCGACTTGTCCAGGGAAGATAAGGCCAATTGACATTTGGCTTGACTTCAGATTCCGTAACAACTCTCTAGGGATAGCAGCTTGGACTACCCTTTGCTGGAGAAGAGAATCTTGTGGTGATTTGCAGTAGCCGAAGAAATAGACTCAAGTTGGGGAGATTGAATTCTGTTGGGGAAATAAACTCTTCTAGAGAGATATACTATGCTGAGGAAATGAACCCTGCTAGAGAAGAGAATTCTGCAGGGGATTTTATAGTATTGGAGAAATAAACTCAGCTGGGGAAGAGAATTCCTATGAAATATGCTAAGGAAATTGTTAGAACATAGTTTGATTCTACAACCCTTAATTAGAGTTTTGATGATAACAAACACAAAGAACAAATATGCATTCTAAATTTGTGTTATTTTTTATATAGAAGTTCTGACTAAAACAACATCAAAAGTTAAGTTGCAGAAGCTTTCAAGCTGAGCTAATCAGAATGTTCTGAAGAATGATGATCAGAATCTGCGTTGAAGTAAAAGATAATATAACTCTGAACAGAAGTTTAATATGCCAACAGATCCTCACATTTTTGAGTCATCAAAGTTTTGAAGTAAAAGCAGCATGCAAGATCCTATTGTTCTGAAGCGTTACTTTTCAATAAAGACAATATTATATGCAACGACTTCATTCAGACAAGAATCTTCTCAATATGGAAAGTGCATTGAGTGTCCATTATCACGCTTTATTTTGGACAAGATTTCCACGCTATATAAACAAGCTTAAAGGACAAATCGTTTACGATTTTTCACCTACGACTGCTCATACATCTTAAACGCTGCAAATACTCATATTCTATTATACTCTCAAATTGTGTAATATATCACAGTAATGATACAGTTTTTGTAACGAAAAACAACAGTACACAGTAAATCATTTTCTTTTGATTAAGCTTGTTTTCCTTGAGATAATCCGGGTTGTGGTTGTACTCAAGAAGACTTTGGCAGTTGTCAAAGTAGTATTGTTATCAGTTTTGATTAGTGAATTAAGTCCTCGTTGGAGAGAGGCAAAATCACCTTAGCGGGTGGACTGGAGTAGTTTGAGATCAAACGAACCAGGATAAAAATATTGTGCCTACTGCTTTTGATTTTAAGTTTCAATTCAACCCCCTTTCTTGTGTTTTTCACTTCTTCAATTGGCATCAGAGAGTCTGGTTCTAAGTTCATACACTTAACCGTGTCAGTATAAGATCCAAGCTTTAGAAAAACACTATGGTGGGACCAAGCCAAAACATCAGCAATGACTATCATGAGGACAAGGACAGAATCAACGGCAAACCTCCAGTCTTTGATGGAGAAAATTTTGACTACTGGAAAGACAGAATTGAGAGCTTCTTTCTGGCTCATGATGGTGATCTATGGGACATGGTAATTGATTGATACGCACATCCTGTGGATGAAAGTGGTCAGAAGATAGATAGAAAAATGATGTCTGACCAGCAAAAGCGTGATTTCAGAAACCATCATAAAGCCAAAACAATACTTCTCAGTGCCATCTCATACTCAGAATATGAGAAGATCTCAAACAGAGAGACAGCCAAAAATATGTTTGACTCTCTGAGAATGACGCATGAAGGTAACACAAGTTAAAGAAACCAAGGCCCTTGTGCTCATTCAGAAATATGAAGCATTCAAGATGGAAGACAGTGAATGCATATAAGCAATGTTCTCAAGATTCCAAATTCTTGTTGTTGGGCTGAAAGTTCTTGACAAAGGATATTCTACTACTGATCACGTAAAGAAGATCATCAAAAATCTACTAAAGCAATGGAGGACAATGGTCACTGTTGTATCCCAAATTTTGACCTAAGATACCATCTCCCATCTGCATCATTACATTGCGAGTGTTTTGACCTATCTTTATCAATTTTCAAAGCGGATTTTAAATTCATAACTTTTTCAAGTCGATAGCTGTTTATTTTTTGAACGCTAAATTTATTAATTGATCAATGCTAAAACAATGTTTATTTAATTATTTATTATTCTGAATTTAAATAGTTGAAATTTTATTTTCAGTTATTATATAATTTAAAGAATTATAAATAATAAAGTAAATATTTGAAAAGAAGTTTATTAATTGATCAAACAATGTTTATTTAATTATTTATTATTCTAAGTTTAAATAGTTGAAATTTTATTTTCAGTTATTATAATTTAGAAGAATTATAAATAATGAAATAAATAATTGAAGAGAAGTTTATTAATTGATCAAAAAATATTTATTTAATTATTTATTATTCTAGGTTTAAATAGTTGAAATTTTATTTTCAGTTATTATAATTTAGAAGAATTATAAATAATGAAGTAAATAATTGAAGAGAAGTTAATTGATCAATGATGTTTATTTAATTATTTATCATTCTAAATTTAAATAATTGGAATTGATTTTCAGTTATTATATAATTTAAAGAATTATAAATGATAGAATAAATAATTGCAAAGAAGAAAAGAATTAATTGGTAAAATATTGGAGTTTTATTCATTTTATTCTAATTGTTACAATTGTTGTTCAAATACCGTATTTATTTACAACGTATTTACAATGATAATTTTTACAATGTTTAAAATGAAATAAAAACTATCCTAATTTTTTTTCCCAAGTTCTAAATCTTCATCTTCTATCCAATACTTCTTTAATGCTCACTTTTACCTGCAAAGAATTAAAATAAAAGTCAGAAATGAATATATAATTAAAAGTGGATGATTAATTTAGCGTTCATCATTAAAAGCAAACGGCTGGAATCAGTTTTTACCCTTTTTGCAAATCACGGGATTTCTCCCGGTTCACAAAAAGGGATGAATTTTTTTGACAAATATGAATGCACAAGTTAAAAATTTGCACAAATTCATTTTTTTGTCAAAACTGCATATTTCAAAATCAACATCATATGCATAGTTCAACAACATATGCAATTTTCAAAGCCAATATGCCACGTAAACTGCCAAAAATGTGGGAAGAAGTCAAAACACAAGGCTCCATGCTGTACATGCAGATGACAAGAGAAACATGTGTAGTTTAAAACCAAATATGCAAGCAATATATTTCTAATTTTCATCATTTTCCAGCTTATGCTTTTTCAGAACCAAGTACATAGCATCACATTTTAATGTCAAACTGTACTGAGGAGAGAGAAGAGAGAAAGAGTGTGGGTTTACAGGTTTTGGCCTTAGGCAGAAAATGGACACAAAACAAAACTGCAGTAGCACAATAAGAAAAGGAAAGCATGGAAAAAGGATACAAACAAACTGAATGAAGCAGTAATGTGCAGAGGTATCAAAAGACAACATAGTTAAAAATATACAAAACCTGTAACATAACCTCAAGGTCAAAAAACTGTTATAACAACAACAAACCCCTTCAAAAAGTAGAGGGAGGTCATAACCTGTTTTCAAGCCTCAAAAAATTCAAAAATTGTGAAACGAATACAAAACCAATTCTCAAAGTCCCAAAGCAAAAAACCATTAGAACCTGCTACCTCACAACCAAAAACCATGGCCTAAAAAAATCAGTAAAACACAAAACTGTCCAGCCTAACCAGAAAACCAGAAAAGCCTCAACCAATATGGCCTAAACCATAAAACCTGTGAACCTTGTCAAGGCCATAACCTGCACAACCAGCATATGCCCAACATAACCTGCACAAACCTGTTAAACCATGCCAAACATGAAACGAGTTTCACCAACACAAAAACCAGTAAAACTTTAAGCCCTTTCAAACCATAACTTGTTCAACCTATTTACCTGCCTAAAACCCTCATACCAACCAACATCCAAGGCCAAAATTGGTACCAACCATACACGCCCAAAAAGCCAAAAACCAGAATACCACAACAACACAAACTTTGAAAAACAATGTCCAAACCGGCAAGCCTCAGAGTTATCCCATCATAGGCAAATAATAAAGCAACTGAAGCACGACAAAGAAGAAGAGAGGAAAAGTATTCAAGCATCAAGTATACAGAAAGTAAGCCAAAGAATCAGAGAAGAAGATAAAGAAGCATTTCAAGACGTCAAGATCATCAGACAATAAGCATACAGCAAGCTAGCAAGAAGAGGAAAAAGACAGAGTACCAGGTTCCAGTCAAAGCAAGCTAGCGCGCCTCCGCCGTCTTCCCCGCCGTCTTGGCCGCCACAGCACCCCCAACCTTTCTTCCTCCGTCTCCAAAGGTAACGATTTCTCCCTCTCTTTCTTTCAAATACCTCAAATAACCATTAATAATTTGAAGTCAGAATCAATGGATGAAGGATCATAACATGCAGTAATGAAACCCTAACGAAATGAAAAAACGAAAATTGTTACCGTGAATCTGTCGCCCTAACGTTTTGTTGGAGGGAAGAAGAAGCTTGGACATGCCGGTGGCCATGGGCAAGGAACTCAGAGGTGAGGACATGAGAAGGCAAAGGTGAAGAAGACGAAGTGAGCGATGAACAAGCGGCGCCTCTGTCAAAACCTTAACCCTAATCTCTTTTCCCAAACTAAAACAATATGCTTAACCCTAAGAAAAACAAATTATGAAAATTGGACTCAACCCATTTCATCCACCTAAGCCCAACGAATCTCCTTAAGCACACCCCCCCATTTCTGTTTATTTTGATTTGGCTCCTTAGAACTCTTAGGCCCATACATTGCTTATGTACCCCCTTTATTTTTGGACACCCCCTTTCTATTTGCTTTCTTTTAGTTTTTTTTCTCCAGAATTTTTATTAATTTAGTTTAATTATAAAACTTAATCAAATAGAGATAATTTAATTAAACAATTTTTAATAATGTGACCAATTTTATTAAGTTTAACTTTAAGATTAATTTAGTAATTGTTAGTTTTTTTTTAATTAGACTTAAGTTAGTAGCTTTTAAGTTTTAATTTAGTCTAGAATTATTTGTTAATTCTTTAATAATACTTTATATTAATATTAAAAAAAACATATAAAAATAAAAACTTAAAAAACATTTTATTTTCTTTAATTAATTCCCTCGCTTTAATTAATATTAAACAAAAAATATAAAATGCATGTTCACGCTATTTAGTCTGTTTATTCAATCATTGTTGTGGTTATCTATCACTTAGCTATTTAATCATTATCTATCTGATTTTTAGTTTGATTATTTCATCGTTATTTGTTTATTCTGTTTACGTCTAAATCCAAGAGAAAAAATGATTAAATTTGTTGACTTCATGTCCTCAAATCCAATCACGCGAATGTCTGCATTTCATTAAAACTTAAGATAATTTTTCCCAAAATATTCAATCTTTTCAAAACTTATACCTTTTAAGCCAAAACTTCGACATTAGGTCGTCGTACCTTCAAAAACCCATATGTACCCCTTTTCGGCCAAAACAATTTATTTTTAATCAAACGAACATTTTAATAAACAGATATTTCAAAAGGTTCCTATAGAATACTATAGATACATTGGGTGCTAGTACCTTCCCACTGTATAACCAACCCCCGAACCATAGATCTCTTTTCAAAAACGCCTTGTATTTTCATTACTTTTAAAAGTATTATTTTACATTGCTTACTTTAGGGTTTTATTTCGCTCTTTTCCCTTTTCCCTTGGAAATAATAAAGCGCGGTGGCGACTCTTGCTTTTGTGAGACGAATTAATCAATAATTCGATCTCTGATTTACCCCGCTACATTTTTTATCGCTACAGAATTGGCGCCGGACAGGGATAAACTCCGGGCGATGTCCCAGAGAGACAAAGAGTCTTTTAAGGAATACGCCCAGAGGTGGCGTGAAATTGCTGCTCAAATCTATCCTCCTCTTGAGGAGAAAGAAATGACGAAGATATTCTTGAAGACTTTAAGTTCCTTTTACTATGAAAGAATGATTGCCAGCGCACCCAGTGACTTCACCGAAATGGTAAGCATGGGCATGCGGTTGGAGGAAGGGATTCGTGAAGGGCGTTTGGTTAAAGAAGGAAGTCCGTCTAGCAGTATCAAGAAGTTTGGAAGTGTTTTCCCGAAAAGAAAAGAACAGGATGTCATCGCAATCTTCCCAGGGAGACCAAGAAGAGGTTACTCACACGTTGCGGCAGTCACTCCGGCTGTCCGCCCAGCTTTGATGACCCCAGCTCATCAAACCCCACCAACTCAACAACGGCCATTTCAGCAGCAGCCTCGACAACAGGCTTATCCATTCAACAACCAGAACCGTTCACCAAGAAAACCGCAATTCGATGCCATTCCTATGACTTATACTGAATTGTTCCCTGCTCTTATCAGAAAGAACCTCATAACGACAAAACCTCCTCCCGTCGCACCAAATAGTACTTCTCCGTGGTACAAGGCGGATCAGTTTTGTGAATATCATCAAGGGTCGCCGGGGCACAACCTTGAAAATTGTTTTGCTCTAAAGGCGGACGTGCAGAGGTTGATTAAGAATGGTATCTTGTCTTTCAAGGATGTTAATCCAAATGTTAGAGATAATCCTTTGCCTCGACATGGGGCAGCATCAGTGAATATGGTGGAAGGTTGTCCGTGAAAGTTTCGAGTTTTTCAAGTTGAACACATAAGGGAGTCGTTGATCAGGTTACATCAGAGTTTAAGAAGACTTGCCTTTGTTAGGCATCAGCATGATTATGATGTTTGCGAATTTTGTTCAAGAGAGGTTGATTGCCCTATTGTGAAAGAGGATATTCAAAAGTTGTTAGACCAGAGAGTTATCACTATTACATATGACAGAGATCCGGAGGATGAAGTGAATGTTATAATACCACAATTCAATTTGCCTGAATCAGTTGAGATCGTTTACGACAGTCAGACTGCACCTGTTGCTCCTTTGATCATTTATCCACCTGGTCCTGTGCCTTACAACTCAGACCAAGCTATACCGTATAAGTATAATGCCACAATGATTGAGAATGGGGTAGAAGTCCCTATACCAACCAGGCCATCTTTTGTTAACATCGCAGATGTGAGTAGAGTTACGAGAAGTGGACGTGTCTTTGCAGCAGTACCTTTGAAGAGACCAGAAGTTCAAGTCAGGAGACCCATACCGGCAGAAATTCCAGTGAGAAATGTTGAACCAAGGGTTGAGATAGGCCGATCCAATGAACCTATCCCTCATCCTGAGGATGATGAGATTCTGAAGCTTATCAAGAGAAGTGAATATAAGATTGTGGACCAACTATTGCAAACTCCTTCCAAGATTTCTTTGCTTGCTTTACTGAGAGATTCTGGTGCCCATAGAGAAGCTTTGATGAAGGTCTTGGACCAGGCATTCGTGGATCATGATGTGACGGTTGACCAATTTGATGGAATTGTGGGAAATATTACTTCGTGTAACAATCTTGGTTTCAGTGATGAAGAGCTTCCGGAGGAGGGAAGGAACCATAATATGGCTTTGCATATCTCAATAAGTTGTGGAAATGATACTTTATCAAGTGTGTTGGTAGATACAGGTTCGTCGTTGAATGTAATGCCCAAAACTACATTGTCTCGACTCTCATATCAAGGTGCTCCCATGAGACCTAGTGGAGTAATTGTCAAAGCGTTTGATGGTTCTAGGAAGACTGTCATTGGTGAAGTGAATCTTCCTATAGTGATTGGTCCTCATACTTTTCAGATCACTTTTCAAGTAATGGATATTCGTGCCGCCTACAGTTGCCTATTGGGTCGTCCATGGATCCATGATGCAGGGGCAGTCACTTCCACGCTCCATCAAAGATTGAAGTTTATAAGGCATGGAAAGCTGGTAATGATTGGTGGAGAGCAGGCTATGGTGGTAAGCCATTTGTCATCTTTCTCTTTTATTGATGCTGATGAGGATGTTGGAACCCAATTCCAAGCTCTATCTGTTGCTAATAATAAAGTGAAGAAGCAAGGGGCATGTATTTCTTCTTTTGAGGATGCGCGACGAGTGGTTGAAAGTGGTTCGGCTGAAGGTTGGGGCCAAGTGTTGACTATGCCCGAGAACAAGTCTGGAGAAGGTCTTGGTTTTCATCCCGTGTCTACAAGAGTCAAGCAGGAAGTAGTTACTCGTCCGATGCAAGAGGTTTTCCGAAGCGCAGGTTTCATCCATCCGACTTCTCCTGAAGTTGATGCTATAATAGGAGACGATTCTGAAGAGGATTTACCCGATTTTGTAACGCATGGAGTGGCTTGCCAGAACTGGATTGCTGTTGATGTTCCTGTTGTGATGCACGTTTCTGAGTAATGTCTTGTTTTATTTTTGAAAAATTTTTCGCTCTGCCCAAGGCGAAAAGTATTTGTGTCGGGCTATGTTGAAAATAAATCCTTTTGCTCTGCCTAAGGCAAAAGAGAAATGTCTGGGCTCTTTGTTTCAAGTATTTCCCGTCATGAATAAAAATATTATTTTGTCCACTACTCTTTTATTTTTCACTTTTTCTAGGAAATAGTAATGAAAATTAATTGGTAGTAATAGGGAAATATAATAACTTTTTGTTTTATTTGTACAAATCGATTTCTAAAATAAAGCATAATCATATGTGCAGATTAATCCATGACTTAACCATTGAAAACAATGATCCTATGCCCTCTCCCAACTTTGAATTCCCTGTGTTCAGAGCCGAAGAAGAGGATAGTGAAGAGATTCCTGATGAAATTTCCCGTTTACTTGAGCATGATGAAAAGACTATTCAGCCGTTTGAGGAACCTATAGAGTTGATAATTTGGGTGATGAAGAAGATAAGAAGGAAGTTAAGGTCGGAGCATTGCTTATCCCAGAGGTCAAAGAGAAAATGTTGGAGCTTCTCAAAGAGTATGTTGATGTGTTTGCTTGGTCCTACCAAGATATGCCAGGTTTGGACAACAATATTGTGGAGCATCGTTTACCGTTGAGACCTGAATTTCCGCCGATTAAGCAGTAGTTGAGAAGGACTCGTCCCGATATGGCTGACAAGATCAAAGAAGAAGTTCAAAAACAAATTAATGCAGGTTTCCTTGTTACATCGGTCTATCCTCAATGGTTAGCCAATATAGTGCCTGTTGCTAAGAAAGACGGCAAAGTTCGAATGTGTGTAGACTATAGAGATCTGAATAGAGCTAGCCCAAAGGATGACTTCCCATTACCGCACATTAACGTATTGGTCGACAGTACCGCAAAGTTCAAAGTCTTTTCCTTCATGGATGGTTTCTCTGGTTACAATCAAATCAAGATGGCACCAGAAGATATGGAGAAAACAGCTTTCATTACACCTTGGGGAACATTTTGTTATCGGGTTATGCCGTTTGGTTTGAGGAATGCTGGTGCAACATACCAAAGGGCCATGATTGCTTTGTTCCATGACATGATGCATAAAGAGATAGAAGTGTATGTAGATGACATGATTGCCAAATCACAAACTGAAGAAGATCATTTGGAACATTTATTGAAGTTATTCCAGCGTTTGAGAAAGTATAAACTCCGTCTGAATCCCAACAAGTGCACTTTTGGTGTTCGTTCTGGAAGACTTCTGGGTTTCATTGTCAGTCAGAAAGGTATTGAGGTAGATCCTGATAAAGTCAAAGCTATTCGGGAAATGCCCGCACCCAAGACGGAAAAACAAGTAAGAGGATTCCTTGGGAGACTGAACTATATTTCTAGATTTATATCTCATATGACTGCTACCTGTGGGCCGATTTTCAAGCTTCTCCGAAAGAACCAAGGATGTGTGTGGACGGAAGATTGTCAGAGAGCTTTTGATAGCATCAAAGAATATTTGCTTGAACCTCCCATTTTGATTCCTCCGGTGGAAGGAAGACCTTTGATTATGTACTTGACTATATTGGAAGATTCCATGGGATGTGTGCTTGGTCAACAAGATGAGACTGGAAGAAAGGAACATGCCGTATATTATCTGAGTAAGAAATTCACAGACTGTGAGTCTCGATACTCATTGCTTGAGAGAACCTGTTGTGCTTTAGCTTGGGCTGCTCGTCGTCTGCGCCAGTATATGATTAACCACACCACTTGGTTGATCTCCAAAATGGATCCGATCAAGTATATCTTTGAGAAGCCCGCCTTATCTGGAAGAATAGCCCGTTGGCAGATGTTGTTATCCGAATATGACATTGAGTATCACAGTCAGAAAGCAATTAAAGGGAGTATTTTAGCCGATCATTTGGCTCACCAACCAATTGACGACTATCAATCCATCAAGTTTGATTTCCCAGATGAAGATGTTATGTACTTGAAAGCTAAAGATTGTGAAGAGCCGTTACCCGAAGAAGGACCTGATCCTGAATCCCGTTGGGGTTTGATATTTGACGGAGCTGTGAATTCTTATGGAAATGGAATTGGGGCAATCATCGTCACTCCCCGAGGTACTCATATCCCGTTCACGGCGAGATTGAAGTTTGACTGCACGAACAACATGGCTGAATATGAGGCATGTATTATGGGTCTCGAAGAAGAAGTGGATCTAAGGATTAAGATTCTTGATATTTACGGAGATTCGGCATTGGTAATTAATCAAATCAAAGGAGAATGGGAGACTCGTCATCCTGGTTTGATCCCTTACAGAGACTATGCTAGAAGATTGTTAACTTTCTTCAACAGAGTGGAATTACATCATATCCCTAGAGATGAGAACCAAATGGCTGATGCTTTAGCTACTTTGTCTTCAATGTTTCAAGTGAATGGTTGGAACGACGTGCCTACAATTCGGGTTATGCGCCTCGACAGACCTGCTCATGTGTTCTCAGTAGAAGAGGTTACCGACGACAAACCGTGGTTCTATGACATTAAACGTGTCCTTCAAACTCAAGAGTACCCGCCTGGGGCATCCAATAAAGATAGGAAGACATTGAGAAGATTAGCAAGTAGTTTCTTCCTCAATGAAGAAGTTTTGTATAAGAGGAATTACGACATGGTCTTGCTCAGATGTGTAGACAGACGTGAAGCAGACATGCTGATGCAAGAGGTACATGAAGGATCTTTTGGCACTCATGCCAACGGACATGCAATGGCTAAAAAGATGTTGAGAGCTGGTTACTATTGGATGAAGATGGAATCTGATTGCTGCAAATATGTGAAGAAATGTCATAAATGCCAGATTTATGCGGACAAGATACATGTGCCACCGACCCTCCTCAATGTTATATCTTCACCTTGGCCTTTCTCTATGTGGGGAATTGATATGATTGGAATGATTGAACCCAAAGCCTCAAATGGTCATCGTTTCATATTGGTAGCGATCGATTATTTTACTAAATGGGTGGAAGCAGCATCTTATGCTAATGTAACCAGACAGGTGGTAGTCAGATCATTTGTCGATACAGTATCCCGAGCAAAATCATCACGGATAATGGTTCGAATTTGAATAACAAGATGATGAGAGAGCTTTGTGAAGAGTTCAAAATCTAACATCATAATTCTTCTCCTTACAGGCCGAAGATGAATGGGGCTGTTGAAGCTGCTAACAAGAACATCAAGAAGATTGTCCAGAAGATGGTGGTAACTTATAAAGATTGGCATGAAATGCTTCCGTTTGCTCTGCATGGATACCGTACTTCAGTTCGAACTTCAACAGGCGCAACCCCATTTTCCCTAGTTTATGGTATGGAAGCAGTACTCCCCGTGGAGGTTGAGATTCCGTCTTTGAGAGTGTTGATGGAAGCTAAACTTTCTAAGGCTGAATGGTGTCAAAGTAGATATGATCAGTTGAATTTAATTGAAGAGAAGAGGTTGACAGCATTGTGTCACGGTCAATTATATCAGCAGAGAATGAAGAAGGCTTTTGATAAGAAGGTTCGACCACGCGAGTTCAGAGAAGGTGACCTTATGCTCAAGAAGATATTATCTTTCCAACCTGATTCTAGGGGCAAGTGGGCTCCGAATTATGAAGGACCGTATGTCGTTAAGAAAGTTTTCTCTGGAGGTGCCATGATTCTCACAAATATGGACGGTGAAGAGCTCCCGCGCTCCATAAACGCTGATGCAGTCAAGAAATATTTTGCTTAGGTTTGAGTTGACAGCTTGCTAAGTTGAAAACCCGAAAGGGCGGCTTAGGCAAGCTTTTGGTCAGACCAGTCTTGGCATTTGAACACTTTGGAAATTCGAAGTTGTTAGGGAGAATAGTGATCATTGTTTTTGTGTAACCCTTTCTTTCATGTACTATTTCCCAAGCTTTTGTAAACCGTTGGAGTCGCGTTGTTAGCGAACTACCATCTTATTAATGAAATTTGAGCATTTTTACCATTTGTGGGAAAAATTTTAATTTTTACAGAAATAGTTGAAACAAAGTTATGTAAAGTATTCTTATTTTAAAAATGTGTCGTGAATGATGAAAGGAATATTAACAGTTGTTCCGAGGATGGTCAAGCCATGAAATACGAAACAATACAGTAATTTATCCTTGCATGATGAACATGTTTTATTTCAAAATCGTCATGAGGTGTTGGTTGTGTAAACTTGTGTTTCTGGTGGTACTAGGTTTTGTGACTCCCTAGTTGTTCCAGTTAAGCGTTGTTTTGGCTACCTTTATTTGGGCAATTTCTGAAGTGTGGTACGCTTTGTCTCATGCCAGTGGTCTATTGGTATTAGAAGATTGGATTTGATTGCTTTTCTCCTCAGAAGACTTGAACCTTATGGCGTGTTACGCTCCGACGTTGCTTTGTGTTTCCAGTTCTAGTTATTTTCCGTCTTTTTTTAAGATTGGCCGAGTATCTATTATGTCGTGACATCTTATTGTCTTCAAGATATTCCGTCTGTTTGTTTCGTCAGCATAACATTCATTTATTCATTTACACTTATATCACGCATGCATATTCACATTTGCCGTTGATTTTGGGTTGTGTACTTTGTTTTTAATACAAGGTACAACTTCTTTCCAAGTAGAAAGTCAGCTTAGGCAGAAAATGTGCTTCCTTTCTAAATTCCCCAACTGAGCTAATCCTCGTGGATGATTTTTGATCTAGCCTACCTTGTCCATTTCTGGATAGGATGAATCCCCAATCGAGTTACTTTCTCATTGGGTGGAGTCTTGTTTGACTGTTTTCTCTCTAGTTTATTCCTGGATGAAGTTGTTGTCTCTTGCATAGGCTATCTCATGATTTCCCCAGTGAAGTCGCGACCTAGACGATTGGTGCATTTATTTTGCACATTTAAGTATGTGATCTCCTCGGGAAGGATTGATTCATGGTTCTCTTTGACGAAGATTTTATTCTCTGCCAGTGTCATCGCAATTTCCTTCTGGGTTATTATTTTGGAAAACGACAAGCGGCGGTCTCTTCATGAGCAACTTGTACGTTATAGACATCGTTGGAAAACGGCAAGCGGCGGTCTCTTCATGAGCAACTTGTGCGTTATTATTATTTTTGGAAACGACAAGCGGCGGTCTCTTCATGAGCAACTTGTACGTTATTATTTTTTGGAAACGACAAGCGGCGGTCTCTTCATGGGCAACTTGTACGTTATTATTTTTGGAAAAACGACAAGCGGCGGTCTCTTCATGAGCAACTTGTGCGTTATTATTATTGTGGAAAACGACAAGCGGCAACTCTTCATGAGCAACTTGTGGGTTATTATTATTTTGGAAAACGAAAAACGGCGGTCTCTTCATGAGCAACTTGTGCGTTATTATTATTTTTGGAAATGGAAAGCGACAATCTCTTCATGAGCAATTTGTACGCATATTATTTTTCTGGAAGACAGCAAGTGACAGCTTCTTTATTTGAGCAGCTTGTATGTCATAATATTTTTTGGAAGACAGGAAGTGGCGGCTTCTTTATTTGAGCAACTTGTATGTTATTGACATCCCTGGACGACAGCAAGTGGCAGCTTCTTTATTTGAGCAGCTTGTATGTCATAGTATTTTTTGGAAGACAGCAAGTGGCGGCTTCTTTATTTGAGCAGCTTGTATGTTATGGACATCTTTGATACAGCAAGTGGCAGCTTCTTTATTTGAGGCAACTTATGTATCTACAATCTTATTATTTCAGCATTAATGAGTATATCTCCGGAAGTCTCGCAGAGAAGTTTGTCATGAATCTTTACCTTCAGAAGTCGGTAATCCGTCGCCAGCAAATTTGATACTCTCTGTCTATCTTTGACCTTGAGTTGTGAGCTCACTGATATTTTTGGGTCAATAATCTGTTTTTGTGGCCTATGCAAGATACCTTCTTTGTTAGGGTCAGAGGTCGTATTCCCTCAATTTTCATTCGCCGTCAAGAGTCTATTACTTGAAGTCGATAGCTTATTTCCCCAGTATTGTATAATCCTTGTCCCTGTGTTTTGTTGGTGTTTGATTTCTCCAACATTGTCTTGTTTCATACAAAATCTTTCTCTGTGAATTCAATTACTACATTCATATCAAACATAATGGCGGTATCTTAGGGCAAAAATTTGCGTATTATGTATTTAAGTACCTTTAATCTCGTCGAAACGAAGATTTTAATCTTCATATCTCCGGATAGAAGAAACTTAAATAGGGGAAGCTGTTGTATCCCAAATTTTGACCTAAGATACCATCTCCCATCTGCATCATTACATTGCGAGTGTTTTGACCTATCTTTATCAATTTTCAAAGCGGATTTTAAATTCATAACTTTTTCAAGTCGAGAGCTGTTTATTTTTTGAACGCTAAATTTATTAATTGATCAATGCTAAAACAATGTTTATTTAATTATTTATTATTCTGAATTTAAATAGTTGAAATTTTATTTTCAGTTATTATATAATTTAAAGAATTATAAATAATAAAGTAAATATTTGAAAAGAAGTTTATTAATTGATCAAACAATGTTTATTTAATTATTTATTATTTTAAGTTTAAATAGTTGAAATTTTATTTTCAGTTATTATAATTTAGAAGAATTATAAATAATGAAATAAATAATTGAAGAGAAGTTTATTAATTGATCAAATAATGTTTATTTAATTATTTATTATTCTAGGTTTAAATAGTTGAAATTTTATTTTCAGTTATTATAATTTAGAAGAATTATAAATAATGAAGTAAATAATTGAAGAGAAGTTAATTGATCAATGATGTTTATTTAATTATTTATCATTCTAAATTTAAATAATTGGAATTGATTTTCAGTTATTATATAATTTAAAGAATTATAAATGATAGAATAAATAATTGCAAAGAAGAAAAGAATTAATTGGTAAAATATTGGAGTTTTATTCATTTTATTCTAATTGTTACAATTGTTGTTCAAATACCGTATTTATTTACAACGTATTTACAATGATAATTTTTACAATGTTTAAAATGAAATAAAAACTATCCTAATTTTTTTCCCCAAGTTCTAAATCTTCATCTTCTATCCAATACTTCTTTAATGCTCACTTTTACCTGCAAAGAATTAAAAGAAAAGTCAGAAATGAATATATAATTAAAAGTGGATGATTAATTTAGCGTTCATCATTAAGAGCAAACGACTGGAATCAGTTTTTACCCTTTTTGCAAATCACGGGATTTCTCCCGGTTCACAAAAAGGGATGAATTTTTTTGACAAATATGAATGCACAAGTTAAAAATATGCACAAATTCATTTTTTTTGTCAAAACTGCATATTTCAAAATCAACATCATATGCATAGTTCAACAACATATGCAATTTTCAAAGCCAATATGCAACGTAAACTGCCAAAAATGTGGGAAGAAGTCAAAACACAAGGCTCCATGCTGTACATGCAGATGACAAGAGAAACATGTGCAGTTTAAAACCAAATATGCAAGCAATATATTTCTAATTTTCATCATTTTCCAGCTTATGCTTTTTCAGAACCAAGTACATAGCATCACATTTTAATGTCAAACTGTACTGAGGAGAGAGAAGAGAGAAAGAGTGTGGGTTTACAGGTTTTGGCCTTAGGCAGAAAATGGACACAAAACAAAATTGCAGTAGCACAATAAGAAAAGGAAAGCATGGAAAAAGGATACAAACAAACTGAATGAAGCAGTAATGTGCAGAGGTATCAAAAGACAACATAGTTAAAAATATACAAAACCTGTAACATAACCTCAAGGCCAAAAAACTGTTATAACAACAACAAACCCCTTCAAAAAGTAGAGGGAGGTCATAACCTGTTTTCAAGCCTCAAAAAATTCAAAAATTGTGAAACGAATACAAAACCAATTCTCAAAGTCCCAAAGCAAAAAACCAGTAGAACCTGCTATCTCACAACCAAAAACCATGGCCTAAAAAAATCAGTAAAACACAAAACTGTCCAGCCTAACCAGAAAACCAGAAAAGCCTCAACCAATATGGCCTAAACCATAAAACCTGTGAACCTTGTCAAGGCCATAACCTGCACAACCAGCATATGCCCAACATAACCTGCACAAACCTGTTAAACCATGCCAAACCTGAAACGAGTTTCACCAACACAAAAACCAGTAAAACTTTAAGCCCTTTCAAACCATAACTTGTTCAACCTATTTACCTGCCTAAAACCCTCATACCAACCAACATCCAAGGCCAAAATTGGTACCAACCATACACGCCCAAAAAGCCAAAAACCAGAATACCACAACAACACAAACTTTGAAAAACAATGTCCAAACCGGCAAGCCTCAGAGTTATCCCATCATAGGCAAATAATAAAGCAACTGAAGCACGGCAAAGAAGAAGAGAGGAAAAGTATTCAAGCATCAAGTATACAGAAAGTAAGCCAAAGAATCAGAGAAGAAGATAAAGAAGCATTTCAAGACGTCAAGATCATCAGACAATAAGCATACAACAAGCTAGCAAGAAGAGGAAAAGACAGAGTACCAGGTTCCAGTCAAAGCAAGCTAGCGCGCCTCCGCCGTCTTCCCCGCCGTCTTGGCCGCCACAACACCCCCAACCTTTCTTCCTCCGTCTCCAAAGGTAACGATTTCTCCCTCTCTTTCATTCAAATACCTCAAATAACCATTAATAATTTGAAGTCAGAATCAATGGATGAAGGATCATAACATGCAGTAATGAAACCCTAACGAAATGAAAAAATGAAAATTGTTACCGTGAATCTGTCGCCCTAACATTTTGTTGGAGGGAAGAAGAAGCTTGGACATGCCGGTGGCCATGGGCAAGGAACTCAGAGGTGAGGGCATGAGAAGGCAAAGGCGAAGAAGACGAAGTGAGCGATGAACAAGCGGCGCCTCTGTCAAAACCTTAACCCTAATCTTTTTTCCCAAACTAAAACAATATGCTTAACCCTAAGAAAAACAAATTATGAAAATTGGACTCAACCCATTTCATCCACCTAAGCCCAACGAATCTCCTTAAGCACACCCCCCCATTTCTGTTTATTTTGATTTGGCTCCTTAGAACTCTTAGGCCCATACATTGCTTATGTACCCCCTTTATTTTTGGACACCCCCTTTCTATTTGCTTTCTTTTAGTTTTTTTTCCAGAATTTTTATTAATTTAGTTTAATTATAAAACTTAATCAAATAGAGATAATTTAATTAAACAATTTTTAACAATGTGACCAATTTTATTAAGTTTAACTTTAAGATTAATTTAGTAATTGTTAGTTTTTTTTTTTAATTAGACTTAAGTTAGTAGCTTTTAAGTTTTAATTTAGTCTAGAATTATTTGTTAATTCTTTAATAATACTTTATATTAATATTAAAAAAAAACATATAAAAATAAAAACTTAAAAAACATTTTATTTTCTTTAATTAATTCCCTCGCTTTAATAAATATTAAACAAAAAATATAAAATGCATGTTCATGCTATTTAGTCTGTTTATTCAATCATTGTTGTGGTTATCTATCACTTAGCTATTTAATCATTATCTATCTGATTTTTAGTTTGATTATTTCATCGTTATTTGTTTATTCTGTTTACGTCTAAATCCAAGAGAAAAAATGATTAAATTTGTTGACTTCATGTCCTCAAATCCAATCACGCGAATGTCTGCATTTCATTAAAACTTAAGATAATTTTCCCCAAAATATTCAATCTTTTCAAAACTTATACCTTTTAAGCCAAAACTTCGACATTAGGTCGTCGTACCTTCAAAAACCCATCCGTACCCCTTTTCGGCCAAAACAATTTATTTTTAATCAAACGAACATTTTAATAAACAGATATTTCAAAAGGTTCATATAGAATACTATAGATGCATTGGGTGCTAGTACCTTCCCACTGTATAACCAACCCCTGAACCATAAATCTCTTTTCAAAAACGCCTTGTATTTTCATTACTTTTAAAAGTATTATTTTACATTGCTTACTTTAGGGTTTTATTTCGCTCTTTTCCCTTTTCCCTTGGAAATAATAAAGCGTGGTGGCGACTCTTGCTTTTGTGAGACGAATTAATCAATAATTCGATCTCCGATTTACCCCGCTACATTTTTTATCGCTACAGTCACTACACTTAAGTTGGCTAAAGATCTCAACAAGATATCTCTGGAGGAACTTGTTAGCTCCCTCAGAAGTCATGAGATAGAGCTAGAAGAAGACGAACCTCAGAAACAAGGTAAGCCTTTAGCATTAAAATCTTACAAAAAAATTGTCTCTAAGGTTTTGCAGGCTATGGAAGAAACTTCTGAGGGATCCTCATCAGAAGAAGACGAATTGTCTCTTCTCTCCAGAAGGTTCAATCAATTGTGGAAGCAGAGACAAAGAAAATTCAGAAACCCGAGAAGATCAGAGAATCAGATTGAATCCTCCTCCAGATACAGAAAGTCTGAATCTTCCTCTAGACACAAAAGATCTGAAGCTTCCTCCGGTCACAGAAAGTAAAATAACAAAGACATCATCTTCTATGAGTGCAATGAACAAGGGCGCTACAAAAGTGACTGTCCAAGGCTTCAGAAGGAGAAGCCCAAAAAGAAGTTCTTCAAGGAGAAGAAGAAAAGACTCATGGCAACATGGGACGATTCATACACTTCTGATGCTGACTCAGAGTCAGATGATGAAAGAGCCAACATCGCCCTTATGGAAAATGTGACAGAAGACAGCGAAGCTTCTGGTTCAGACTCAAAATCAGACACAGAAGAGGTATTCCCTGATTTCATTGTTAATTTTACTAAAGATGAACTTGCAGAAAGTCTGAATAAAATTGTGGAAAGGTATCAACAGATTAGAGTCAAATTCAAGAACCTGAAAAGGGATCTTGTCTCTGACTCTGAAAGAACTGAGAGTCTTAGATTAGAAAATTCTGAGTTAAAAGAAAAGATTTTAAAATTAGAAAAGATTTACAAAACTCTCAGAAGGAAATAATCTCAGAGACTCCCAGTAATGCTGATAAGATCATCAAAGAATATGATCACAACTTTCAGAAGTTTCTGGCTAAAAACATAGATAGAAGCAAGATTACTTCAATGATCTATGGAGTTAGCAAGAATGGCATAAAAGGAATAGGATACCATGGTAAGGTATCTCCACCTAAGAAAGTCATGGACCTAGTTATAAAACTCACACCACTAAAATCACACTTCACATACAGGCACACACATGACCTAAAATACACCAGTAGTGATTATTCTGTCAAACCAAAATTCAAACAGAATTTTGGTAAAACTAACAAACCAGCACCCAAAAAGATATGGGTACCTAAGGACAAAATTATATATGTAGCAGATATCTTTAGAAGAAAGGATAAAACACCAGTCATGGTACCTGGACTTTGGATGCTCTCGACACATGACGGGAAGAAAGCATATGTTCCAAAGCCTGGAACTTAAACCTGGAGGCTATGTGGGCTTTTAAGGCAACCAAAGAGGGAAGATCATTGGCTCTAGAATAATAGGTAATGGTAATCTTCCTTCTATTAATAATGTGCTTTTAGTTGATGGATTAATGCATAACCTGTTATCCATAAGTCAATTAAGTGATAACGATTATGATATAATCTTTAATCAAAATTCATGCAAAGCTGTTAGTTAGAAAGATGGAACTATCATGTTTAATGGGAATAGGAAAAACAACATTTATAAGATAAAACTTTCTGAACTAAAAAGTCAGAATGTAAAATGCCTTCTTTCTGTTAACAATGAGCAATGGGTCTCGCACAAAAGATTGGGGCATGTTAGTATGAGAAGAATATCTCAGATTAACAAACTCAATCTGCTCAGAAGACTTCCTAATCTGAAGTTCATCTTAGATGCTCTGTGTGAAGCATGTCAGAAAGGAAAATTTGCAAAACCTACTTTTAAAGCTAAAAATGTTGTTTCCACCTCTAGGCCATTAGAACTTCTGCACATAGACTTATTTGGACCAGTGAAAACTGCGTCTGTTAGCGGCAAGAAGTATGGGTTAGTGATCGTAGATGACTATAGAAGATGGACATGGGTAAAGTTCTTAAGACACAAGGACGAGTCACATTTTGTGTTCGTTGCCTTCTGTAACCAAGTTCAGAATGAAAAGGATCTTAGAATTGTCAAAGTCAGAAGTGATCATGGTGGAGAATTTGAAAATAAAAAATTTGAAACATTTTTTTAATGAAAAAGGCATTTCGCATGACTTCTCTTGTCCTAGAACTCCCCAACAAAATGGAGTTGTAGGACGAAAGAACAGAACATTGCAAGAAATGGCCAGAACCATGATCAATGAGACTAACATTGCTAAGATCTTATGGGAAGAAGCAATTAACATAAAATGTTATATTCATAATAGAATCTCTATAAGACCTATTCTGGAAAAGACTCCATATGAATTGTGGAAGAACTGAAAGCCCAACATTTCTTATTTCCATCCTTTTGGATGCACATGTTTTATTCTGAATACTAAAGATCATTTGAACAAGTTTGACTCTAAAGCACAGAAGTGTATTATGTTAGGATACTCTAAACACTCAAGAGGGTACAAAGTATACAATACAGAAACACAGATTATTGAAGAGTCAATTAGTGTTAGATTTGATGATAAGCTTGACCCTCAAAAGTCAAAGCAGAATAAATCTCTTGCAGATATAGAAGTTGAATTCACAGGTGCTGAAGACAACTCATCAGAAGTTTCCTACAGAGACGCTCCAACAACTTCAGAAGAAAATGTCACAAGTGTTCCAGTACCTTCTATTGATCAACTCCAAAAAAGGTTATTCAGAAGCAGCATAGCTCACCCAGAAGATAAGATCATGGGAAAGAAGGATGATCCAATCAGAACAAGATCAACTTTCAGAAACTATGAAGAATCCCTCACGGGACTGGTCTCACTGATTGAACCAACAACAATTGATGAAGCTCTTCTGGAAAATGACTGGATTCTGGAAATGCAGGAGGAATTAAACCAGTTCACCAGAAATGACGTATGGGATCTGGTTCCCAAACAAAAATGATTCAACGTCATTGGAACAAAGTAGGTGTTCAGAAACAAACTGAATGAGCAAGGAGAAGTCATCAGAAACAAGGCACGACTGGTGGCACAAGGTTATAGTTAGCAAGAGGGGATAGACTATACAGAAACCTTTGCTCCAGTCTCCAGGTCAAAATATATCAGAATCTTAATCTCTTTTGCTGTAAATAATGGCATCACTCTGTATCAGATGGATGTCAAAAGTGCATTCTTAAATGGTTACATTGACGAAGAAGTATATGTGCACCAACCCCCTGGGTTTGAAAATTCCAAACACCCAGAATATGTTTTCAAACTAAAGAAGTCACTCTATGGTCTGAAACAAGCTCCTAGAGCTTGGTATGAAAGGCTAAGTAACTTCCTGTTAGAAAAGGAATTCACCAGAGGGAAAGTGGACACAACTTTGTTCTGTAAGATATTTAAGAATGACATTTTAGTTTGTCAGATTTACGTAGATGATATTATTTTTGGATCCACTAAACCTTCTCTGGGAAGAGAATTTGCTAAGTTCATGCATGAAGAGTTTGAGATGAGCTTAACGGGGGAACTTAAATTCTTTCCGGGCATTCAGATAAACCAGACTCCAGAAGGAACTTACATTCATAAGAGCAAATATGTCAGAGAACTTTTGAAGAAATTTGACCTCTCAAAATGCAAGCCCTTAAAGACTCAAATGCATCCCACGTGCATTCTGGAAAAGGAAGAGGTAAGTAAAAAGGTAGAACAGAAGATCTACAGAGGTATGATTGGATCTCTCCTTTATCTGACGGCTTCAAGGCCTGATATTTTATTCAGTGTTTTCTTATGTGCTAGATTCCAATCAGATCCTAGAGAATCTCACTTAACAGCAGTTAAGCGAATTTTCAAGTATCTGAAAGGTACTACTAATCTGGGTTTGTTTTATAGAAAATCCAATGAATACAACTTAGTAGGATACTGTGATGCTGACTTTGATGGAGACAGAGTAGAGCGTAAAAGCACTTCTGGAAGCTGCCAGTTTTTGGGAGACAACTTGATCTCATGGACCAGCAAGAGACAGTCCATAATAGCGCTGTCAATAGAAGAAGCTGAATACATCACAGCTGCTGGATGTAGCACTCAAATGCTCTGGATGAAAAGTCAACTTGAAGACTTCAACATATTTGAGAGCAACATCCCTATCTTCTGTGATAACACTTATGCCATCTGTCTATCCAGAAATCCCATTTTGCATTCTAGGGCTAAGCATATAGAAATAAAACACCAATTTATTATGGATTATATTTAGAAAGGAATTCTTACTTTAAAATTTATTGACACAGACCATCAATGGGCTTATGTGTTTACAAAACCCCTTTCTGAAGATAGATTCAATTTCATTCTGAAACATCTCAGCATGAAATTCTTTCCAGAATAAAATGTTTTATTTTCATATTCTAACCCTTATAGTTTTATTGTTTTCTGTGAACATATGATCAACTTATCTTCAGGAGTTAGGAGTACAGTTGCATCAGAATATATCTATGAAGATCTGAACTTTTCATTTCAAGGATCGAGGTGTGCAGTTCACACCATCAAACATCTGTCATCCTCTCACAAGCTACCTTCTGAGGCTGAACACGCGTTCAATTTATGAAGGGTCCAAGGCTCTGACTGGATGCATTGAGACACTTGTCATTGGTAACTGTTCAATATCTCACTAAATCCCCTAATTTCAGGTTTCATTAACTCAGTATAATCATTACTTATTTTCTCTTTCTTAATGATTACACTTTCTAAAGTACTTATATAAACTAAATTTACTATTTCATTCATTCACGTTTTACCACCTTCAATATTCTCTCTTGCTCTAGCTTTTCAAAAAACCCTTTCTATCAGTTTTCTTCAAAGAATCCGTGTGAACAATGGCATCCTCATAAAGTATCAATAATCTCAACAGTGCTCCTGGTTCTTCGTCAACTGAACAATATAAGGAGCCCATTAGAACTCTGCTCACTCCGGTCGACAACCTTGAAGTTCTCTGTGGGATAGATTCAGAAAATGGTTCAACTTTGAATCCCAGAAGCTGAAAGAAGTGAGCTATGAGATGGCTCAGCAGAACTTCAGTGATCAGCTGAAAGCCTTCAAAGATCAAGTTCTATGTCACTGGGACAAGAAAGAAATTCTTCTGCTGGAAAATGCTCCCTGGAAAGTGTACCAACCTTCAGAAGTCACTGAACTAGATTCTGAGAGTCACCCTCTGAATACTACTCCAGAAAAAGAAATTGAAACAGAAGAAGTTGTTCAATCAGAAGAGGCTGCAGAGTGTTATGAACGACATGCAACCCCTAAAGATACACCAACTTCGTCTCTAGTCATGCAAACTATGGAAGAGTTGAAAAAGGAGAATGCTTTAATCCATGCCAGACTGGATAAGCAAGAAGACACAAACAAAGAGATCAGGGATATATTGGACAAACAAGAAGATACAACAAAAGAAATCAAAGACATTATGGGAAAGCAGGAAGAATTAAACACTCAGATTAAGAGCTTGCTGGAAGCGTTGTTCACACGAATTCCCCCTCCTTATTAGATTTTCTTTAACTTATTATCTGTATTCTTCAACTTATCCTCTTTATTTCTGATAAATTGTCATTGCATTCTGATTTCAATACAAAATCTTCTTCTTGAATCTGATTATATTTCTTTTTGATACCTGACAAAAAGGGGGAGAACGTAAGATATTTTCAATAACAGTATACCGGGACAAAGTCTCAAACATTCTGAATATCTTAACTTCTATGTTTCTTTTCTGAAAGCTTAAACAGGAACATATTCTGATAAGGATAGAAGGAGATGCATCAAAAGCTCTGACGAGTAGGAACTTTAGAGAAGTATATCATCTCTATCTGAGTAATCAACTCAAGGGGAGACTCTCTTAAGCTTTTTGTTCTATATTTGCTATTGAAAATCCTAGTTTTTGTCATCATAAAAAAGGGGGAGATTGTTAGAATATAGTTTGATTCTACAACCCTTAATTAGTGTTTTGATGATAAAAAACACAAAGAACAAATATGCACTCTAAATTTATGTTATTTTTATACAGAAGTTCTGACTGAAACAACATCAGAAGTTAAGCTGTAGAAGCTTTCAAGCTGAGATAATCAGAATGTTCTGAAGAATGATGATCAGAATCTACGTTGAAGTAAAAGATAATCTGACTCTGAACAGAAGTCTAATATGCCAACAGATCCTCACATTTCTTAGTCATCAAAGTTCTGAAGTAAAAGTAGCATGCAAGATCCTATTGTTCTGAAGCGTTACTTTTCAATAAAGAGAGTATTATATGCAACAACTTCATTCAGACAAGAATCTTCTCAATATGGAAAGTGCATTGAGTGTCCATTATCGCGCTTTATTTTGGACAAGATTTCCATGCTATATAGACAAGCTTAAAGGACAAATTGTTTATGATTTTTCATCTACGACTACTCATACATATTAAACGCTGCAAATACTCATATTCTCTTATACTCTCAAATTGTGTAATATATCACAGTAGTGATACCGTTTTTGTAACGAAAAACAACAGTACATAGTAAATCATTTTATTTTGATTAAGCTTGTTTTCCTTGAGATAAACCGGGTTGTGGTTGTACTCAAGAAGACTTTGACAGTTGTCAAAGTAGTATTGTAATCAGTTTTGATTAGTGAATTAAGTCCTCGTTGGAGAGAGGCGAAATCACCTTGGCGGGTGGACTGGAGTAGTTTGAGATCAAACGAACCAAGATAAAAATATCGTGTCTACTGCTTTTGATTTTAAGTTTAAAATAAATTAACCCCCCTTCTTGTGTTTTTCACTTCTTTAGAAATCTCTGGTGAGGACTGGAATTCTGTAGGTTGTGTAGAAGAAGTTTCCATCGTATGCTAGGGAAATGATCAAACTCCTTTATCCGCCAGAGGGATCTGCTGAAGAGTATGGTCATGTTAATAGCTGGAAGATGCCCCAGTTTCTGTCTTAGAGGCATATTAGAATTGCGGGGAAATGTATCTTTGTTGAATGTGAGCTTGTAAAGATAGCTCTGTGTGGACGACTTGTAAAGATATGCATATGTTCATTAAATTTAGTCATTGGATGTTTTTGCGAACAACACAGAAAAAGCAAAACAAAAATTTGAATTTTGAAATGGTATTTGTATTGATATTTTTCCTATAAAAAGCGGTTTTTGTACAAAGAGACATAAATACTAGTAAGAGGAAATTGTCGTAAAAATGAAAAGAGTAAAAATTAAAACAAAACATATAGCTATGTGTAAATAATATCGTCGGGTTGCAACTCTGCTATTGCCCCTATGTCTTCGAGCATCTCATCCCTTACTGTCAGAAGAAGTTGACTGAATCTATCTGTACCATTTGAACTTGAATTTAGTAACAAAGCTTGCTGTAAGTGATCCAACGGGACATAGTCATACACTTTGATCCCTAATTTTTTTCCTATACCGCCCTTTCGGGATTTCTGTCCACTGGGATACCCTTTTTTGTCCAAGTCGGCTTTTTAGGTTTTTGACTTGCCGGGTATACAATCTTTATATATATATATATATATATATATATATATATATATATATATATATATATCCCTGATTTTTTCCCGAACCGGTTCACCAGGATGCCCTTATTTTTGTCTAGGCCAATCAACCTAGCAGGTTGCTTTCATGTGTAGTATCTTTTGACTATGTCCGCATTCACAGGGTGCAGAAAATCTTCACCATCCATGGTGGTAAGTATCATGGCACCGCCAGAAAATATATTCTTGACTATAAATGGCCCTTCGTAGGTGGAAGTCCACTTGCCCCTGGGATCACTTTACGGTAGGATGATACACTTTATTACCAAGTCACCAGCCTGATATTCCCGATGCTCGACTTTCTTGTTGAAGGATTTGATCATACGCTTCTGATACATCTGACCGTGACAAATAACCACAAGCCTTTTATCATCAATCAAATTCAACTGGCCCAACCTAGTCTGAATCCACTCGTCTTTGCCTAAATCTGCATCTTTCATGATCCTCAAAGAAGGAATCTGAACTTCGACAGGTAGGATAACTTCTATGCCGTAGACTAGAGAGAATGGAGCTGCCCCAGTTGACGTTCGCATTGAAGTGCGATAACCACAAAGAGAAAATGGTATCATCTCGTGTAAATCTTTAAACATAACCATCATCTTCTGTATAATCTTCTAAATATTCTTATTGGAGGTTTTCACTGCGCCATTCATCTTTGGTCGATACAAAGATGAGTTATGGTGCTTGATCTTGAATTGCATGCAGAGTTCAGTGATCATGGTGTTGTTGAGATTGGTACCATTTTCTGTGATAATTCTCTCGGGGATTCCATACCGACAGATAAGGTTATGCTTAATGAACCGAGCGATAACATTCTTGGTAACGGAGTCAAATGAGGCCGCTTCAACCCACTTTGTGAAGTAATCAATGGCGATGAGAATGAAACGATGTCTGTTAGAAGCAGTAGGCTTGATTTCTCCAATCATATCAATGCCCCACATTGCAAACGGCAAAGGATTAGTTAAGACATTCAGAGGTACTGGTGGCACGTGTACTTTGTCAATGTAGATCTAGCACTTATGACAAGTTCTCGAGTGGTGATGACAATCAGTTTCCATAGTTGACCAATAATATCCCGCTCTCAGAATCTTCTTGGCCATAGTATGCCCACTAGAATGAGTACCAAAGGTACCTTCGTGCATATCTTCTATAATCTTCCACGCTTCCTTCTTATCCATACAACGTAGCATAACTGAATCGTGATTGAGCTTGTACAAAATTCCATCGCTCAGGAAGAACTTGGCTGAGAACCTTCGTAGGAATTTCTTGTCATTGATATATGCTCTTTCAAGATACTCTTGAGCTTAGAGGTACCTTTTTACTTCTTAAAACCAAGGATTCTCTTCTACTCCATTAGTGTCAACTTTGTAGCAGTGTGCCAGTTCGTCTAGCATTTTGATGGTAATTCGAGGAGCCTCATTGTCCCATCTGATTTTGAACATAGATGACATGGTAGCCAATGCATCTGCCAATTGGTTCTCTTCTCGTGATATATGTTCAAAAGTGATTTCCTCGAAGTTTGAAATTAAGGTTAGCACATGCTCTCTATAAGGAATGATATTCAGATGTTTTGTATCCCATTCTCCCTTAATCTGACTCATTACTAGGGCCGAGTCCCCGTATACACTTAAGCATTTGATTCTCAGGTTAATAGCAGCTCTGATGCCCATTATTGTACCCCAAATTTGGCCTCTCATGTTTTCCAAGATCTTCTCTTGCCTGGGTGGTTAGAAATACTTGCTTAAAGAAAATATATTTTTTGAAAATGGTCAAGTGTCTTTCGATTGGCACCTTAACAAGGTAATTCGATTGGGCATATAAAATCCTTCGAGCGAGCTCCGTTTCACAAAGTATCAATTGGGAATTTGGCCCCCCTTCGACCAGGCTTGATTCATAAGATTTGATTGGGTATTTGGCCCCCTTTCGATCAAGCTTTGGTCCACCAGCTTCGATTAGGCATTGAGTCCCCTTCGAGCAAGCTTTGGTCCATAAGCTTCATTCAAGGTAAGAAACTCCTACAAGTTTGCTTCACCAGCAGTGGTCTCCTGCATGTTTATTTTGATTCACAAAGCAGTGGCCTCGTGCATGCAAGCTTCGTTTAGGAAAAGGCTTCTTCAGACTTTCCTTCAATCCACAAGGCCAAGGCCTCTTCATGCTTTCCTTTGATCCACTAGGCAAAAGATTCCTCATGCTTGCCTTAGATTCACAAGGAAAATGCTTCCTCAGACTTGCCTTCGATCCATAAGGCAAAAGGCTTCTTTAGACTTGCCTTTGATCCATAAGGCAAAAGGCTTCCTCAGACTTGCCTTCGATCCACTAGGAAAAATGATTCTTTCATGTATGCTTCAACCCACAAGGAAATGACTTCCTCTGTGCGTGCCTTCAGTGCACAAGGCAAAGGCCCCTCAACTTGCCTTCAATATATAAGGAAAAAGGCCCCTTTCAACTGACATTCGATTCACAAAGCAATGGCTATCTACATGCAATATTAGACTAGGAAATGTCTATCTTCAGGCCTGCTCTGACTCCACCTCTAAAACCCCTCAACATAGTTTCTACACTATGACATTCAATATGATCCATTCGAAGAAGCATTCAGGATGGTCCCTTCGAAGAAACTTTTCAAAGGTCCATTCGAAGAAATATTCCAGAGGTCCATTCGAAGGACACACAAATGGTGCCTTCGAAGGACCTACAATTGGCCCATTCGAAGGACACATTATTGTAGGGAACCAATCTATTTTATGATGAGTCTTGGTCCAAGATGTTGGCTGGCCAAAGTCCAACATGCTGCCAAGCCCAAGCCTCTTGCGCAATTGCATTCGAAGGAAGTGACAAAAGAAGCTTCGACTGGCCAGAATGAAGTGTTCGATTGGGTTAGTTGGGTATTTTCAGAGCCATCAGAAGGAGCAGCTCAGATCCAATCGAAAAACCAGGAGTGGGAGCATTCGAAAGAGGCAGGGGGCGAAACATGTCCAGGTTCACTCAAGATTTAAAAATGGCAAGAATTATCCAAATATGGCCAACTTTCAATATGTTGGGTTTTTGTCTCATGGCCTTGAAAGCCTTTGTCTCTTGCCATACTTACTCTCCTCACACCCCTATAAATACAAGGCTAAGGGCACATTGCCAAGGAGGGGGGACGAAATAAAGAGAATCGAAAAAGGGATAAAAAACACACTGCCTCAGAAATTCACACCAAAAATCTCAAAATCTTCACAAAGTGGTCCAAAATCGAAGCAACCTTCGCAGACCTCTTCAACAAGCGCTCCACTCACTCCCTGAAGGTTGCAGGAAGATGCTCCCAAGCACTAGGAAGGTCCAACATACACTGGAGTATCACTCACACAATCTCTCTGTTGGTAGTTTGCTTTCAATCTCAAACTAGCTAAATATGCAGTTTTTTTTTTAAATTCATATTAATCATACATTCATGTTATTGCTAATGTTTGTGATTGCTTTCATGCATTACATACAAGGTTAAGCGCATGGATGAGATCATGCCATTTTTAAGGCATGATCTATATTTTCTTTCGAATCTCAGGATGCAGGATGTTGCAGGACGAAATAGCTTTCGATTCAGACTCAGGGGATTCAAACTAGGATGATGCAACCATGGGCTGTAGAATCCAAGACTAGATTCGATCCAAGACTAGATTCTCTAATAAATTTCCTGCAGATCCAGTGTTCCCAGATCGAAGGAGTATATCATGCACCTTCGACCGGTTTCCTCATTGGATCGAAAGGAAGCTCTAGGCTCCTTTTCGATCCAGGCCTGCATTCTACAATTTTCCTAGTTTCCTTCACTATCCTGGCTCTTTAAATTTTGGTTTAAGTTATTAACTTATTTATTTTTATTTATTTGGTTTTATTTACTCAACAAAATAATTATAAAAAAATAATCACAAAAAAATTAGGTCTAGTCTTTTATAATTAAAATTAATTATATTAACTAATTAATTAATTAATTATTTTAACCTTTTCTTTAATTTAAAACTAAATAGACTTAAGATTTTTAATTAAATCATTTTCCCAAAAAATAAAAATAAACAAAAAAGATTTTTATACCTTAGGATTTTTTAGACGTTATGTTCCATTTCGCGCGCGTTTACATTCATATTATTGTATGTGTCTACTGGATGTAATAGAATTAATTAGGACTTTTACTGTTTTATTTATTTTCCCCCCGGTTTTCGACTATGTAATTAATCCCCCTCCCTAAAGCTTTTTAATAGCTAGGATTTATTTTCCGCATTTTAATTTTCTTTACATATTAACTGTTAGATGTATGGTAATAGGATTGTCTGGAGAGAAATTAAAAGCAATATTAGCAAACCTAACATCCAAGAGAAAAATAACTGAAAACAAACACTCTTGCACATGCGCACCTCTAGGGTACTCCCACTTTGGTTGCCTTTCGGAAAAATAGTCACAACTCTCAAAACGTGAGAGATTTTAGTTGCTACCCTCTGGTTTAAAAAAGATCATAAGTCCCTCGATGACCCTCTCGACGTTGCCTCGGTAAAAATGATCTTAAAACCCTAGGGTAGTTACTAAGGTTTCTTTCCCATTTGCCTTTGTGACTATACATTGTCCCTTCGAATGTCCCTCAAACATCCAAATGACTAGGGCTACCTACTCACTAATAGTAGGATAGAACTGTCTAAAGGAAAGGAGGAAAAGAACGACCCATTCGAGTAAAGTAGATAGTTCCTAGATGTTATGCTCAAAAACAAACTTTTTACACCTACACAAAAACATTTCAAAAACATTTACAAAAAACGCTTTATCAACACTCTTGAGGACTGATACAAGAGTTATCATAAAGCGAATCTCTTCACTAAGGCACTTAAAATTTTTTTTTTAAAAACACACAAAAAGCACAAGGTATTTTCCAAATGAGCTAAGAATCTAAGAGCCCATAGATAACTATGGATGGAAAGGGTGCTAACACCTTCCCTTTCCATATACTACCCCCTTACTCAGAAAACACTCGAAAGGTATTTTTCTGTTCTTTTCACCCTTTCCTTTGTTGGATAAAAGAAAAGTCGGTGGCGACTCTTGCTTACCGCAACATTTGCAAACACAAACGCAAAACCAGTATAAAAGTCGGTTCTGCCACCGTATCACAGAACTGGAGACTCTGCTGGGGACATACTTATAAAGTGGGGTTACTTAGAGATTAGGTCATATTTAATTTGCTTTCCTTGTATGCTTTTATTGCTTTTATCTTTAAGTGTTTTTTTTTGGGTTAACTTGTAAAGATCCTACACCCGGATCTGGGGCACCTTTTAGGTAAGTAGCAATAGATCGTGGGGACTGTGCGCGGTATATCGACACGGTTGAAACGATAGCTACGTTAGTGTGACACATTTGTTGGTACCTGTAGCCCTTGAGTAGTCAAGGAGAATACAGGGCCGCTGTATGGTATCACGAAGCACCAACTGACCTTAGAACCTTTAATTGAACAACTTGGCCATTAGGAAGTAGTGAGATAGCTAGCTTTGGTGCAATCTAAAGTTGGTTGATACTCGATACTACAGACATTGAGATCCAACTTCCGGGATATTTCGGTCGCCAATAAAGAGGCTTATGCTGAAACAATTCCCAATGAAGAAAGATCAGTGATATTGAGACTCCTTAGAACCTAGTTAATTTTCTAAGACAGGTTGAACAGACTAAACATTCAAGAGGGTATTCACTTAAAAATTCCCATGTAAGCCTGAACCTAAGGCTATTTGTGTGACTTATTTACTTTCATTATCTAATAACTTGAACTCATTGCAGGGCTTTGTTTGTACTCCTTGCAGGACTTGTTTGTAGTCATTATCCAATAACTTGGATTTCCTGCAAGACATACTTGTCTTCATCGCCTTACATTTTTGCTTGATGCATAACATATACATCATAGCGTCATACCATAACATCTCCTTAATCATTTCAAGGATCTCAAGGGCCTGTGATGCAGGCTATGATGAACCATACGTCTAGCAAGGGGCAATGAGATTTATTTTCCTATAGCTAATGTTGTCAAAAGACCAAAACACGAAAACTTGAGTCAGGGGCTATGACCCACTTGATATGGTGAGCTTGATTCTCACAGAAGGACGTTCAAAGATACAAAGTTCTTCAATCAAAGCTGCAGTCAACTCCTAAAATCTTCTTGTGTTTACCTCGCGAGATCCTTGAAAACATTTACATATCATGCATGCCATCGCATAACAGGTATTCTTAAGACATGTTTCTTATTTTTCTCGTTGTTTATTTCAGTAAGAAAATGGATCTAGAGCAAACGGTTAAAGATCTCCAAGCTCAGAATGCCCAGTTCCAACACATATTCCTGAACTTAGCCAAGGGGTGGGAAGAACTGAAAGCTCTCGTCATCAAAGAGAATAAAAAGAAGGCAAATAAACTGGCTGGCCTCTTAAATATGGGAAGAAGACTTAGAGGACCAGCCAAGCGAACTTTAGATCTCACAATGCCATCAAGTGAGGGGGATAATCATGAAAAAGATAACAACCCGGGGACTGATGAAGAAGAAGCTGATTACTCTGAGGAATAATATCCTCATGCTGATGATAAATACAAACAGATGGAGGATCATCTCAATGCCATGGAGATTCAGAGGGTACCCGAGCTGGATTTTGAAGAGCTAGGACTAGTCTCAGGGGTGGTCATCCCACCAAAGTTCAAGGTTCCCACATTTTCTAAATATGACGAGGTCTCTTGTTCTAAACTTCAATTGAGATCATACGTCAAAAAGATCTAGCCTCACACTGCTGACCGAAAGTTATGGGTCCATTTCTTCTAAGAAAGTTTGGCTGGTACTCAACTAGAGTGGTTCTATCAGTTGGAAGGAACCAACATTCATACCTGGGAAGACTTGGTTGCTGCTTTCTACAAGCATTACCAATACAATGCTGACTTGGAACCAACTCGAGTGAAATTGCATAATATGTCCATGGGCTCAAGAGAAGGGTTCAAGGAATATGCACAGAAATTGAGGGATTTAGCTGGCAGGGTGCAACCTCCTCTGATTGATCGGGAAATGGTAGACATGTTCATGGGCACTCTGACGGGCCCGTTCTCCAATTTGCTGATTGGGAGTTCTTCGTCTGGTTTTATAGAGATGGTACTAACTGGGGAGAGGATCGAAAGCCGTATCAAGAGTGGGAAGATTCTGATGGCCGCACCCTCTAATGTTGAGAAGAGGATGTTTAGTGGTAAAAAATAAACTAATGCTGTCTATGGTCAAAGAGGCCATAGTAGAAAGGACCACCATCAGTCTGTGGGAGTGGTGTTAACTTCTAATCCTACACCTGTTCAATCACAATGGGGAAATAAGCGTAGGATAAAGTTTCAAGAAAAGCAGTACGCTAAGATTAATATGCCATTGTCTCAAGCGTTATAACATTTGCTGAAAGCGGAACTGATTACACTAAAGGATCCTCCTCAAAACCCCGATATCTCCTCTCCTAAGTACAATCCAAATGTAAAATGTGCCTGCCATTCTGATAGTCTCGAGCACGACACAGACATCTGTTGGACTTTGAAGAACAAGATTCAAGATTTGATCAATAGCAAGAAGATTGAATTTGACCCTCCTAAGGGTCCCAATGTGATCACTGCTCCCATGCCAAATCATTGAGAGTGTCCAGTTCATTTTGAATTTTCAATTGTAATTTATTTTGTTTGTTTGAACGCTTATCCATTATGTCAAACTTTGTTTTCTTTAATGCATCATATATGTTTGTCTTGAATCAATTCATTCGTATTCACTATATTCAAACTGTGTTTTTACTTCTTTTTTGTGATATTCGACTCTTGATTAAAAGCTATAGGCTTTTAGAGGGAGGATGACGATAACGATACCATAATCTATACAGTATGCTTTTAGACAGACCTGGATGATGACGTACATGCGTTCTTTCAAATACTAAACAATGGATTTATAAGGAAGATAATCCCTAGTCAACCCCTTTGAGCCTAAGAAGTAGGAGTTTTTATTTTCTCACAAATTAAAACCCTTAATCATAACCTGGGGCAGGGTAGTTTCTCAATTATTCAAAGGTGCATTCGATCACAAGCTTTCTCTTCATATGCGACGAGTGGTGCTGAAGACGCCCTTCCAAAACAAAAGATGGTGATGGTTCCACATGGTCATTAAAATAGGAAGTCATTATCTCTCAAAAAAAATCCCGCTAAGTCAAGACCTATGAAGGAGACTTAAGAAAAAAAACTGGGGCATCTCGCTGACTCTAATCGTAAAAGAAATAGTTCAGGCAAAAAATAGGGATAATAAAATATAAAAAATGGGCCGTTACAAATCCTTAACAAAAGGAAAAGGTTATAAAATTGACTGCCTTCTCAAAACAAACATTCAATTTCCGAACTATCATCGGAACATCAGGGCCAAGATTCCAGATTCAATTGGGATCTAAATGCACAGTTAATTGAGTGTAGGACTGAAGAACATCACAAAGAATGGGTTGGGTACAAATAAAGTTTGAGCCTTTATCCTTTGTTTCTTAAATCGTGAACCAGGCCATGCTACAACCCTTAAAAGTCCTAGCTGAAGCATGGGTTATTTCGAAAGCATATTGTTACAAAAGGTATCCTGACTCCTGTAAGGTTTACCATAAATCTTGAGTTGATATCACACTCTTACAAAATTTGTTTGTTTTACTAAAAAATGAATTTTTCAACTTTAAGACAAACATAAGCTTTGCATTTTTTAAAAATACCATTGTTTGCATATGACTATTTGTTCAACAATAGAGAAATTCACATGAAGGATATTCGATGAACAAAAAATCCTCTCAGTGGACAGAATCACCTCAGATGGAAAGACATTCCAGTAACAGGCCTTTCATAATCAAGGGGCATAACATGGTGTCCAGTTGATCTGGGACAATCAAGTCAATATTCGGGGAATCTCTCAAAAGTGCCAAATAGCCAGGGGCAGATCTCCATCTGAATCACTTGGGGCATTTGACATGAATTCCAGCAACGAATCACGTGCAATCAAGAAAACATCTTCTGGAAGTGTGGCAACACTTACTACTATGGACAATGACAATTTTCCGCACCCTGTAAACATGGACATAGTCAGAAGATACAACATATGAAAAAGACCCGCTAGGTTGACTGGATTAGGCAAAAACAAGGGCATATCGGTGAACCAAAAAGGTTCAGGAAAAAATTAGGGATATGCATAAAAAACCTGTACACCCGACAAGTCAAAAACCTGAAAAAGGCGGCTTGAGCAAAAAAAGGGTATCCCGGTGGACTGAAAATTTGAAAGGACAGTCCAGGCAAAAGTTAGGAATTAAAGCGTACGAATGTGTCCCGTCATCTCGTCACTTGTCTATCAGTAGAAGAGTTATTACCATGATCAACATCTACTCGAGACTCTAAGAGTTGGGATAACATTCAAACCATCTACAAAATCCACAGCAGATACTTTCTCCAGCAGGTACAGAGGCAGAGGCAGTCTACCATAAAGTCACTGCCATATCCTCAGTTCACAGCCTAATGATGTCAGGTGTTCTTATATCCCCGACAGAACAAGAGTTTCTAATTACTTACCTGGCATCTTAGAGAATTCCCTAACCTAGGTCACAAGCTTTTCGGATTCCCCAGTGGGACTTCATAAATATCCCCAAGTAGCTCACAAAGTTTCCCTTCTCCAACATAGTTTATTTCTCTTACAATGGAAGTTCATCTACCCGCAATTCAACTTCAACAAAATTTGAAGACTAACATTCTTCATCCCCAACAACAATCTGGGATTTATTTTCCCTAGTTCAACAATACACAAGGGAATGATTGACACATTCATACATTGCATTCATACATCATTTTACAAACGTCATAACATATGCAGCACGAATGCACATATCACAATCTCATTTATTTTGAGAGCGTCATTTGTACTTCATGCATCATGACATGGCATACAACTAACCCTTTACCTTTTCCGGTGAAAGTCTATAAACAGACAAATATCATCAACTATTTACATGACCAGAGAAATTTATGTCACCCTACAGAAGTAGTAGTCGTCAAAGATTCCTTCATCACCTGCTGAAGTAGTAATCATCCAAGATTTCTTCATTATCAGTTGAAGTAGTAATCATCCAAGATTCCTTCATCACCTACTGAGGTAGTAATCGTCCAATATTCCTTCATTATCAGTTGAAGTAGTAATCGTCCAAGATTCCTTCATCACCTACTGAGGTAGTAATCGTCCAAGATTCCTTCATTATCTGTTGAAGTAGTAATCATCCAAGATTCCTTCATCACCTACTAAGGTAGTATTCGTCAAAGATTCCTTCATTTACCTGCTGAAGTAGTAGTCGTCAAAGATTCCTTCATTGTACGTCATAATCAAGCTTCATACTTACAGACAAAAACAAGTTCCAGATTAATACCTGTAACAAGCCAGGATAACTATATGTGAATGACTGATTATAGATTAATACCTAAAACCAGACAGGAAAACTATCTAGATAAACAAATTGAAGATTAATACCCAAAACAAGACGGGAAAACTATATTTCTTTCTAAGGTCAGAGATTAATACCTGAAACCGGACATGACAACCATCTCAACGACCAACAAAAGTAAGTTCTAGATTAATACCTGAAACCAGACAGGACAACTATCTGTGGACGACTGATTGTAGATTAATACCTGGAACCAGACAGGAAAACTATCTACCCGAGAAGATTAAAGATTAATATCCGAAACCAGACGGGAAAACTATCTTTCTTTCTCTAAGGTCAGAGATTAATACCTGAAACCAGACAAGATAACTATCTAAACGGCCGACAAAAGCAAGTTCCGGATTAATACCTAAAACCAGATATGAAAACTATTTGTGGATGACTGTTTATAGATTAGTACTTGGAACTAGACAGGAAAACCATCTAAGCGAGCATATTGAATCAATCTTACACGGATTCCTTCTCAATTTCTAGATCGAACCTAACACAGACTCATCATGAAGCAACCCTACGCAGGTTTCTTCTAATACATTTCCAGATAGCAGTTAATTTCATCCTCCGCAGCAAGTTACTGTGAAGCCTGGAGTCCAACCAGAAAACAACAAACTTTTCCAGAGATAATTCCTCAGTAGAGCCTTGGACAACTGGAGTTCCTATACTATATTCCCCATAGAGTTTTCCTCAAGCAGGAAAACAACAGAAATCAACATTCTCCAACGGACTCCTCCTCAAAAAACATGAATAGGATTCCCCTACAAAGATACCTCTTATGAAGTCAGCATCTACTTTAGATGACATCTATAAGCCCATCTCCAACAACTCTCAGTCATCTTATCCAAATGGCATCTTCAAGACCCTTCCCTATACAGTCAATCATCACATCATGCAAGTGCAAATTCCTGAGCACTCTAGTATTCAATCATCTTCCACCTTCAAATCACGAAAGGCAAACAAGCAAATCTAAATCTTCAGGTTTAAGAAGATTGAACAGGGGCAGTCGTTGTACCCCAAAATTTGGCCTCTCATGTTTTCCAAGATCTTCTCTTGCCTGGTGGTTACAAATAATTGCTTAAAGAAAATAAATTTTTTGAAAATGGTTAAGTGTCTTTCGATTGGCACCTTAATAAGGTACTTCGATTGGGAATCTAAAATCCTTCGAGCGAGCTCCGTTTCACAAAGTTTCGATTATGCATTTGGCCCCCCTTTGATCAGGCTTGATTCATAAGCTTCAATTATGTATTTGGCCCCCTTTCGATCAAGCTTTGGTCCACCAGCTTTGATTAGGCATTGAGTCCCCTTCGAGCAAGCTTTAGTCCATAAGCTTCATTAAAGGCAAGAATCTCCTACAAGTTTGCTTCACCAGCAGTGGCCTCCTGCATATTTATTTTGATTCACAAAGCAGTGGCCTCCTGCATGCAAGTTTGTTTAGGAAAAGGCTTCTCCAGACTTGCCTTTGATCCATAAGGAAAAGGCCTCTTCATGCTTGCCTTTGATCCACTAGGAAAAAGCTTCCTCATGCTTGCCTCAGATTCACAAGGCAAAGGCTTCCTCATACTTGCCTTTGATCCACAAGGCAAAAGGCTTATTTAGACTTGCCTTTGATCCACAAGGCAAAAGGCTTCCTCAAACTTGCCTTCGATCCACTAGGAAAAAAGCTTCTTTCATGTGTGCTTCGACCCACAAGGAAATGACTTCCTCTGTGCATGCCTTCAGCGCACAAGGAAAAGGCCCCTCAACTTGCCTTCGATCCACAAGGCAAAAGGCCCCTTTCAACTGACCTTCGATTCACAAAGCAATGGCTATCTACATGCAAGATTCGACTGGGCAATGTCTATCTTCAAGCCTGCTCTAACTCCACCTCTAAAAGCCCTCAACATAGTTTCTACACTATGACATTCAATATGATCCATTCGAAGAAGCATTTAGGATGGTCCCTTCGAAGAAACTTTCCAAAGGTCCATTCGAAGAAATATTCCAAAGGTCCATTTGAAGCATACACAAATGGTGCCTTCGAAGGACCTGCAATTGGCCCATTCGAAGGACATATTATTGCGGGGAACCAGTTTGTTTTATGATGAGTCTTGGTCCAAGATGTTGGCTGGCCAAAGTCTAACATGCTGCCAAGCCCAAGCCTCCTGCGCAATTGTATTCAAAGGAAGTGACAAAAGAAGCTTCGACTGACAAGAATGAAGTGTTCGATCGGGCTAGTTGGGTATTTTCAGAGCCATCAAAAGGAGCAGTTCAAAGCCAATCAAAGAACCAGGAGTGGGATCATTCGAAAGAGGCAGGGGGCGAAACATGTCCAGGTTCACTCAAGATTTCAAAATGGCAAGAATTATCTTAATATGGCCATATTTAAATATGTTAGATTTTTGTCTCATAGCCTTGAAAGCATTTGTCTCTTTCCATACTTGCTCTCCTCACACCCCTATGAATACAAGGCTAAGGGCACATTGCCAAGGAGGGAGGACGAAAGAAAGAGAGAAGAAAAAGGGATAAGAAACACACAGCCTCAAAAAGTCACACCAAAAATCTTAAAATCTTCACAAAGTGGTCCAAAATCGAAGCAACCTTCGCAGGCCTCTTCAACAAGCGCTCCACTAACTCCCTGAAGGTTGCAGGAAGGCGCTCCCAAGCACTAGGAAGGTCCAACGTACACTAGAGTATCACTCACACAATCTCTTCATTGGTAGTTTGCTTTCGATCTCAAACTAGCTAATTATGCAGTTTTTTAAAATTCATATTAATCATACATTCATGTTATTGCTATTGTTTGTGATTGCTTCCATTCGTTACATACAAGCTTAAGCACATGGATGAGATCGTGCCATTTCTAAGGCACGATCTATATTTTCTTTCGAATCTCAGGATGCAGGATTTTGCACGACAAAATAGCTTTCGATTTAGACTCAGGGGATTCGAACTAGGATGATGCAACCACGGGATGTCGAATCCAAGACTAGATTCTCTAATAAATTTCCTGCAGATCCAGTGTTCCCAGACTGAAGGAGTATATCATGCACCTTCGACTGGTTTCCTCATTGGATCGAAAGGCAGCTCTAGGCTCCTTTTTGATCCAGGCCTGCATTCTACAATTTGCCTACTTTCCTTCACTATCCGGGCTCTTTAAATTTTGTTTTATGTTATTAACTTATTTCTTTTTATTTATTTTGTATTATTTACTCAGCAAAATAATTATAAAAAAATAATCACAAAAAAATTAGGTCTAGTCTTTTATAATTAAAATTAATTCTAATAACTAATTAATTAATTATTTTAACCTTTTCTTTAATTTAAAACTAAATAGACTTAGGATTTTTTAATTAAATCATTTTTCCAAAAAATAAAAATAAACAAAAAGAGATTTTTATACCTTAGGATTTACTTAGACGTTATTTTCCATTTCACGCGCGTTTACATTCATATTATTATATGTGTCTACTGGATGTAATAGAATTAATTAGGACTTTTACTGTTTTATTTATTTATCCCCCGGTTTTGGACTATGTAATTAATCCCCCTCCCCGAAGCTTTGTAATACCTAGGATTTACTTTCCGCATTTTAATTTCCTGTACATATTAACTGTTAGATGTATGGTAATAGGATTGTATAGAAAGAAATTAAAAGCAACATTAGAAAACCTAACATCCAAGAGAAAAATAACTGAAAACAAACACTCTTACACATGCGCACCTCTAGGGTACTTCCACTTTGGTTGCCTTTCGGAAAAATAGTCACAACTCTCAAAACGTGAGAGATTTTAGTGGCTACCCTCCAGTTTAAAAAAGATCATAAGTCCTTCGATGACTCTCTCGATGTTGCCTCAGTAAAAATGATCTTAAAACCCTAGGGTAGTTACTAAGGTTTCTTGCACAATTGTCTTTGTGACTTTAAAACGTCCCTTCGAATGTCCCTCAAACATCCAAACGACTAGGGCTACCTACTCACTAATAGTAGGATAGAACTGTCTAAAGGGAAGGAGGAAAAGAACGACCCTTTCGAGTAGAGTAGATAGTTCCTAGATGCTATGCTAAAAAACAATCTTTTTACACCTACACAAAAATATTTTAAAAACATTTTCAAAAAACGCTTTATCAACACTCTTGAGGACTGATACAAGAGTTATCATAAAGCGAATCGCCGCACTAAGGTACTTCCAAAAAAAAAACTTTTCAAAACACACAAAAAGCACAAGGTATTTTCTAAATGAGCTAAGCATCTAAGAGCCCGTAGATAACTACAGATAGAAAGGGTGCTAACACCTTCCCTTTCCATAATCTACCCCCCTTACTCATAAAAATCTCGAAAGGAATTTTTTTGTTCTTTTCACCCTTTCCTTTGTTGGATAAATGAAAAGCCGGTAGATACTCTTGCTTACTGCAACATTTTCAAACAAAAATGCCAAACCAATATAACATTCGGTTCTGCCACTGTATCACACCCATGATGCACGCTTCGTACTCTGTCATGTTGTTGGTACAGTCAAAGCATAGTCTGGCAGTAAAAGGAGTGTGGCAACCCTGGGGAGAGGTAATCACAACACCGATTTATTTTCCAAGTGCATTAGAAGCTCCGTTGAAAACCACAGTCCATCGGGATCCTGGCTCAGGCCCTTCATACGGTCCAGGTTTTTCATAATCTGTAACTAGCATAATATTCTCGTCTGGGAACTCGAAATTCATAGACTAATAGTCGTCTACAGCTTGATGAGCCAAATGATCTGCCAGTACACTTACTTTGATTGCTTTCTGAGTGGTATACTGAATGTCGTATTTTGTTAAGACCATTTACCATCGGGCTATCCTTCCGGAGAGAGCGGGCTTCTCGAATATGTATTTGATTGGATCCATTTTAAAGATTAATAAAGTAGTATGGGTCAATATATACTGTCTTAGTCGGCGAGTAGCCCATGCCAAAGTGCAACAAGTTTTATCGATAAGTGAGTATCTTGTTTCACAGTCAATAATTTTTTTGCTAAGGTAGTATATTGCATGCTGTTTTCGACCATACTCATCATGTTGGCCCAGTACACACCCCATTGAGTTCTCTAACACTGTTAGGTACATGATCAGGGGTCTCCCTTCAACTGGTGGCATCAGAATTGGAGGTTCTTGTAGGTACTCCTTGATCTTTTCAAAGTCTATATGGAAATCTTCATTCCATTTTACTACATGATCTTTCTTCAGCAACTTGAAGATCGGCTCACAAGTAGTAGTCAGATGAGAAATGAATCTGGAAATATAATTCAGTCGTCCCAAGAAACCTCTGACTTCCTTCTCAGTATGGGGAGTCGACATTTCTTGAATAGCTTTGACTTTGGTGGGGTCAACTTAGATAACTTTACCACTAACGACGAAACCCATGACTTTACCGGATCTCACCTCAAATGTGAACTTGTTCAGATTTAACCTCAGCTTGTACTTATTTAGTCTCTCAAACAGTTTATGTAGATGGCCAAAATGTTCTTCTTCAATCTGGGATCTAGCTATTATGTCGTCAACATAGACCTTTATCTCGTGATGAATCATGTCATGGAACAAAGCTACCATGGTATGCTGATATGTTGCGCCGAAGTTCTTCAACCCAAAAGGTATAACCTTGTAGCAGAAAGTGCCCCACTGTGTGATGAAAGTAGTTTTCTCCATGTCTTCAGGTGCCATCTTGATCTGGTTATAACCCGAGAAACCGTCCATGAAGGAGAATACCTTCTGCTGAGTGGTGTTGTCGACCAGAACATCAATATGTGAAAGCGGGAAGTCATCTTTAGGGCTCGTCCTTTTCAGATCCATGTAGTCTACACACATTCGCACCTTGCCATCTTTCGTTGGTACCAGAACCACACTTACAACCCATTGATGATATAATGTAACAACCAAGAAAACTGCATTGAATTGTTTCATAACCTCAGCGTTGATCTTCTCCAAAATCTCGGGACGCATTCGATGAACCTTCTGCTTTATTAGAGAATAACCCTCTTTCATCGGTTGACAGTGAACCACAATATCAGTATTGAGCCCTGACATGTCTTCGTACGACCAAGAAATTATCTCAACATATTCGTGCAAAATCTGAAATAACCTATTCTTGATATTGTCTTTTAGATCAACATCTATCTTAACTTCTTTTCTGTCTGCTTTGATACCCAAGTTTACAACCTCAACTGGCTCTTCGTGTGGTTGGATAGCCTTTTCCTCATGTATTAACAGTCTGGAAAGTTCTCTTGGTATTTGACAATCTTCCTCGCCTTCTTCCTCGGCTTGGTAGATCAGATTTTCAAAGTCATAAGTGACAATAGCAGAATTGTTATCAACACGATCTAGAGTGGATGTGGATCTGCAATTTTGTGTGGGTGTGTATAAGAGCACATAGCTATTTAAAAGTGACAATAAAAGAAAGAAAAAGAGTTCCAAATTTGAATGCAAAACGTCCAATGCTTTTATTAAATGGGAATTTGTTTATGAATGATAACCCTTAACAAATGGACCGTTGTGCCCCGGGTGAGACACAAGGTTTAAAGTCATTATTTAAAAATTACATAGCCAAAACTTGAAAGAAATAAAAATAGAAAGTAGCTATTACTCCTGACTAACAGAGATTGAAATAATGTCTCGAGTCTTCCATTTGCTGGGTTCATTGCCGATGGTAGGAAAGATCCAGCTGTCAAGGTCATAATTACTGTCAGCATCTTCTATAGCGTTGACTCCATTGTTGCTGACACATAATGGTGGTCTTCCAGCACGAGTGTGACGAACAGCCCTCTGAGCCTCTGCAGTGAAACACAAACCAAATTTTTCAGATTTATACGAAAGTTCAGGAAGCTGACCCCAAGTAGTACAACCACCTTCTTCTACAGCAGCTCTAGCATCCTTCAAAGAAGCCATTATTGGAGGAACCCTGGTAACCTTGGGAATAGCAGAGACGTCTTCAGTGGAGGTAGGAGGGATAACTTCAAAAGTTTGATAGAGAGTCTCAATGAATTCACCATCCATCTCTACATACCAGAATGAGTTCAAGTTGCTAACCATATACTCTTCTTTGCCACAGACTGTAACAACCTTTCCTTTCACATGATATTTCAGCTTTTGGTGTAGGGTTGAGGTAACAGCTCATGCCCCATGGATTCAGGGGCATCCCAATAAGTAATAATAAGCTAGTCGAATATCCATCACGTAGAAGGTATATTCGAAGACCTGCAAACCTACTTTGATCGGAAGATCCACTTCTCCGTGTACCATCCTCTTTGACCCGTCAAAGGCTTAGACTATAATATCAATGGGTTTCAACACAACTCTTTCACAATCTAGTCTGTCAAGAGCACCCTTCAGTAGGTCATTCAGCAAGGACCTCATATCAAACAATACATGAGCTAAAGTAGTGCCTCTGCATTTAATGGAGACATACAAGGCCTTATTGTGATTTCTTCCCTCAGGAGTTAGGTCAGCATCAGAAAAACCTAACCCAATGTCAGTTATTAAGCTAGCAACATAAATCTCAAATTGATCGGCAGAAATATCTTGTGGCACGTGAGCAGTCTTTAAGAATTTCACTAAAGCCTGTGCATGGGCTTTAGAACACAGTAACTGAGATAACATGGAGATTTTGGATGGGGTCTTCCCTAACTGTTCAACAATCTTGTAATCGCTCTTGCAGATAATCTTCAGTACCTCTTCCAACTCTTGCCTAGAGGTGTCTTGAGATGAAACTTCTTTAGGTGCCTTAGTCTGGGAAGGCTCCATTATTTTCTCTTTGCCCCGAGTCTCAGCAGTTGACTCGGTAGCGGTAACTCTAGCTGGTGTAGCAATAGTCTTCGGAGAGATTTATGGGGAGAAAACCCTTCTGCTTCTAGTAAACTTACTGGTCCCAACAATATTGTCAATGTTGGAATCAGTAGCTTCAATAACTTCATCTTCAGTAGTCGAAAGTTCTTGCTTGACACCGTGGTAGTAGACGTCGGATCCATAGTTCCAAGGAATAGCTTTGTCTGAGGAATATGGAATAGGTCCAGGTGTAGTGATGATTAGAGGAGCAGTTTTGGAATTGGCAGTGATCCTTACAGGACCCTTGGAAGTGATCCTGATAGGAGTGACAAAAATTACAGATCAGTCTTGAAACAGATTCTCAGTAGACGAAATCTTCTCAACCAGAATTATGTGATTTTCCATTAGGCAATGAATTCCCTCTTTCAGTAACTTGTAGCCATTGGGTTAGGCTGCGCAACAAAAATATCTTTCAATACAGCCTGGAAATAAACCGGCCTGCCACAAATTATTTTGATAATTGGGAGGAGAGTAAGCAATTCACTTATAGTAGAAACATAAATAACATCATCAATAGAACTTATACCTTTGTCGTGCTTCGGCATTGGTGCAATAATTACATTCGGGGTCTTCGGAGGATCAAACTCAATTTCTTTGTTGTCAATCATATCCTGAATTTTTTTTCAGGGCCCAACAATTATTGGTGTCATGCCCAAGACTATTGGAATGGTAGGCACACTTCTCATCTGGATTATAGCGAGGAGAGGAGGTGTTGGAGTTCTAAGGAGGCTCCCTCAATGTTATCAACTCCGCGTTCAGTAAATGTTGTAATGCCTAAGATAGTGGCATACTGATCTTCTTAAAATGTCTTCTCGGAGCATCTAACCTACGCTGATTGCCCTGTTGTTGTTGTTGTTGTTAAATAGGCGCCATATTATAAATTAGCACAGATCTTACAATTTGGTTACGATCATTTCTAGTACGACCCTTCTGGCCATACACAACATGAGTTTCCTTCTTACTAATGAATGTCTTCTTCACAACACTCGAAGACACAACCACTAGAATCTTTTCACTCTTGATACCACCTTTGACACATTCTCCCGTTAGAATCAACTCAGTAAAACCAGATAAGGAGCTTCCAATCAGACAGTTAAAGAAAGGCCATGTCAAAGTGGCCATGAACATATCAACCAACTCCCTATCTGACAAAGGAGGTTGCACCCTTCTAGCCAGATCTCTCCACTTTTGGGAATACTCTTTAAATCCTTCACTTGAGCCATAAACATACTTTGTAGTTGCAGACGAGTTGGTGGAAGGTCACCATTGCATTGATACTGCTTGTAAAAAGCAGCAACCATGTCTTCCCAAGTGCGAATGTTGATTCCTTCTAGCTGATAGAACCACTCGAGTTGTGTCCTAGATAAACTCTCTTGAAAGAAGTGAACCCATAACTTTCTGTCAGCAGTATGAGGTTGGATGTTCCGGACATAGGACTTTAAATACAGTTTTGGACAAGACACACCGTCATATTTAGAAAAAGTGGGGGTCTTGAATTTGTGAGGGATAACAACCCCCGAAATAAGACCTAACTCTTCAAAGTCCAATCCATGCACTTTCTGGATTTACATGGCATTAAGGCGGTCTTCCAGCTGTTTATATCCGTCGTCAGCGGGAGGATACTGCTCATCATAATAGTCTTCATCCTAAGGAATTTTCTCAGAACCGAGGTTACTTTCGCCTTCATCTTTGATACTTCTTCCGTCTTCCTCCTGATTGTCTTCTTCATCAGTGGAAATGACACAATTTTGAGCTGGCTTGGGAAGACTTTTGAACCTTATCCCCATGTTAAGGATGGCGACTGGCTTTCTGGTCTTCTTCTTCTTGGAGATGAGCGCCATCATCACTTTCTGCCCCTAGGCTAAGTTCAGGAGCGTTTCTTGAAGTTAAGCATTCTGTGCTTGGAGTTCCTTGAAAGTTTGTTCTAGAGCCATCTTTTACTGAAATAAATAGCAAGAAGATGAGAAAACCTATATTGGAAAACCTGTTATATAATGATGTGTGTTGTAACCCAAAATTTTCCCTCCCATTTTTACTCAAGACATGCTCATTGAGGTTCTCAATTGCTCAAGGATGACCAAGAGTTGGTCAGACAAACTCTCCTCCTAAGCAATGAACCTCTAATTAGGGTTTCACTTTTCATCAAGATGTGTGAGCTCCAAAGGTATCAAATGTTTTCCATTGTCCTAATATGCCTTCAAGGTTGTCCATTACAAATTTCATTGCCTTGCACTACAAGTTTGCTCAATCAATTGCTCAAGTGTTTGAAAATCAACTGTACTAGGTCAAAAGTCAACTGTGGCCCATATACAGTCAAATTTCAAGATTTTTGGTAAACATCAACACTTTGAAGTGATATCCATCATTTGATCAAGGGTTGATCATGACTCCTCAAGAAATGCTCATAATTCATCAAAAGTCAAGGATTACTAGTTAGGGTTTCTATAGGAAAAGTCAACAGAACTTTGACCAGGCATAACTTTCACATACTTCATCCATTTTCCCCAACCAAATAATTTTGAAGAGAATCTAATCCCCTACAACTTCTCTTTTTTCCTCGAGATCAAGAGATGCACCATTTGAAATATACAAGCTCATACATTACAGGTCATTTTCAGAAAGTCAACAAAAGACACTTTTTTTCCAAGACCTTTTACATCAAGATAAAGTCTTAAAATGAAAAATTGATCAAAAGAGGGATGGAAGTAGACATCTTAGGCTTACCAAAAAGTCCAAGATCATCATAATGAGATAAAAATTGAGCAAGTTATGGCTTTCCCAAGTTGGGACAATTTGGGAAATTTCAAGAATTATGCACTGAGCAAACTTGAAGTTTTAGGTCAAGGGCTTAATTTCTTGGACTTAAATTATCTTCCTAAGCCTATAGATGACCCCTAATATCATTTTGCATGGCCTTACCATTTTTACCTATTTTTTACATATTTATTTTGATTTATTTCAAATAAATATAAAATAAATGGTACAAAATAATTGGAAATGGGCCTTGACCCTTAGGCTTTTGTTTTCTCGTGACATGAGGCTCATGAACAAGTGCAAGCAATGCCCAGATTCATCCAAATTCTAAAGTGGCATGAAAACACAAAAATGGCAATTATTCAAGTTTTGATTTTGCTCTTAAAATGCATAGTTATGGCATTGATTCTTGCCATGAAAACATGTCCCCTCCTTCTACTCTATAAATACAGCATTCTTGCAAGCTTTACAAAGGGAGACACAACCTCAAGAACTCACACGAAATTTGCAAAATATAAGCAAAGTTGTCAAAATTCAAAAACGAGTTTTCAGCCCTTCCCAGTCCAAACAAAGGATTCAAACACATTCCTGGAGATCCCCTGAAGCTTTCCCAATCATCACCATGAACTGAAGCATCACGAAGCGTCTCAGCAAGCTCACACGGTTTGCATTTTTTCTCAAATGCGTTTTCTTCGATTCATGTAATATAAACTTGTTTTGATCATGCATTATTGTTCAAATGAATGTGTGTAAACTTTCTGTATAGCTGGATTTGAGTTTTGATGCAGGTGTGATGTTTTGCCATGTCTAGGGTTTATACCTCCGAATTGTTTTTTTTTTGAAATAGACGAAATTAGCCCAAACCAAGGATACCATCATGTTCGGGAGGTCGATGCCAATCGATCCATGGCTTCACATTTGATTTATATTGCGTATTCTGGACTTTATTGAGTAACATGTGTTTTAGTGACAGACCAAAACCGTCACTATAGGTCTCTGTACCTAAAATGACGGAATGAGGAAGAAGATGAGGCGTGGCAGTCTCCAATTGGGTCATTCAAATAAGCGCGCGTTTTATTTTTTTCTTCAGATGTTTGTGTTGGTTTTTTTAATATATTATTATTGCTTGATATATGTAAATGATTGGTTCAGCAACTCAGTTGGTAAAGGCGTGCGTGTAGAAGGGAAATGACCTGGGTTTGAATCCCAAGTCCAGTATTTTTATCTTTTCTAACATATTTCATGCAGATCTAGTGCTCCTCAAGGACATTTTCTCATCATACTCCATCAGGTCCAAGCCATCAGAAGCATCTCTGATCCAAGTCAAAACATCCAACGCGCAAGCTTATCATGCACCTTCAAAGCTGCTCCTCACTGGATCCAGACGAAGTTTGGGCTCCCTTCAGCTAGGCCTAACCAACTTCAATTTCAACACCCCCCCATTTAATTTTGCTATCCTGGCCCATTTAATTTTTCTTCATTTTGTTTTATTATTTATTTCTTTTACTTTTTTTATCAGCAAATAAATAACCAAAAATCACAAAAAAAATTAGAATTAGATATTTTAATTAAATTAATTTCTTTAAGCAATTAATTAATTAAACTTTAACTCCTTTTTAAATTAAAATAAAATAGAATTAGGAATAGTTTTATATTTATATCCTTTTCTTTTCTTTTCATAATAAAAAACAATAAAAAAGAGACTTAGACTAATTTCTTAATTACATTTTATTTTTCTAAATGATTTTAGGATATTTAATTTAGTCATCTTCATAAATAAAAACAAACAAAAAGATTCCCTTTTCTTTAGGATTTTTAGACATCTTTTCTCAACTCGCGCACATTTATCTATTCTTGCATTTTTCATATTATTGTAACTGCTCAAGGGTTATAATAGAATAATTAGGATTTCATTTTCTGCTTTATTCCCCTTATTCTTGGACATGTAATTAATCCCCAAAGCCCTGTAATAGTGTAGATTTAACTTTCCGCACTTTAAATATCTGCAATATATATTAACTGTTAGTAATTAGGCTTGTATGGAAAGACTAATAACAAAATGTTAGTAAACCTAACAAAAGACTAAAATAACTGAATATAATACACAATTGCACATATGCACCTCTAGGATACTCCCACTTTGGTTGCCTTCGGAAAATAGTCACAACTCTTGAAACGTGAGAGGTTTTAGTGGCTACCCTCTGGTTCATAAAAGATCATTGGTCCCTTGATGACCCGCTCGATGTTGCCTCGGTAAAAATATGATCTTAGAACCTTAGGGTGGTTACTAAAGCTCCTTGCCCAGTTGCCTTTGTGACTATAAATTGTCCCTTCGAATGTCCCTCATGCATCCAGCGATAGGGCTACCTACTCATTAATGGTAGGATAACACTGTCTAAAGGATATGAGGAAAAGAAAAACCTTTTCGAGTATAAGTAGATAGTTCTTAGATGCTATGCCCAAAAAACAAACTTTTTGAACTTACACAAAACATTTCAAAACACTTTCAAAAACATTCGCTTTGTCAACACTCTTGAGGACTGATACAAGAGTTATCATAAAGAGAATCGCCACACTAAGGCATTTTCAAAACTACATTTTCAAACCACAAAGCACAATGTATTTCAAAAAATGAGGTAAGCATATAAGAGCCCATAGAAAACTACAGATGGAAAGGGTACTAACACCTTCCCTCTCCATAATCTACCCCCCTTACTCAGAAAATTTTCGAAAAGGTATTTTTCTATTCTTTTCACCCTTTCCTTAATTTGGATAAAAGAAAAGTCGGTGGAGACTCTTGCTTACGGCAACATTTATGAACACAAACGCAAAACCAATATAACAGTCAATTATGCCATCGTATTACAGAACTGGCGACTCTGCTGGGGACACTTATAAAGTGGGGTTACCTTAGAGTTTAGTTTATCACTTTAAAATTACTTGTATGTTTTGCTTGCTTTATCTTTAAAGGGTTGCTTGGGTTATTGTTAAAGATCCTACACCCGGATCTGGGGTACCTTATTAGGTAAGTAGCAATAAATCATGGAGGCTGTACGGTGTAGACCGATATGGACAAAGTGATAGCTATGTTAGCGTGATACTCTGGTTTGTACTAATGTTCCTTGAGTCAGTCAAGGATAACATTAGGCCTCCTTAGTGTCATTAAGCGCTAACTGACCTTTAGAACCTTTAATTGACTCATCCTAAGCCATTAGAAAGTAGTGATATGGCCGTATTTGGTTCCGACCGAAGATTGGTTGATACTCAATGCTACACTCATTGAGATTGGACTTTTGGGATATTCTGGCTGCAATACTTTGGTGCTTGAGCTAGAACAATACCTAAAAGAAAGGTCAGTGATATGAGACTCCTTAGAACCCGGTTACTATTAATAGGATAGGTTGAGCCAACTGAAACTTCAAGAGGGTACTTACCTTTAAAAACTCATGCAAGCCTTTAAAGCTAAGGTCTCTGTGTGACTTGTTTGTGTTTGATATACTTGTGATTTCAAAGCATAATCATAACATCATAAAAATCATAACATGTCATGTACACTAACCATTTCAAGGGACTGTGGATTTATCTCTTCTCTGTTTTGTAGGTCATGGATTCAGCTCGTAGAAAAACCATCAGAATCAATTTTGAAGAGATCCCTCCTAAACTCAAATAAATGGTTTCAAAAGTTCCTGAGAGTTCATCATTCAATAAGAGATATGGTCACTCGCTCAGTTTGGTTACTACCGGTTTTGATGAGTGTCTTATTCCGGTTCTTCGACCCTAAGCACCACTGCTTCACATTTCCATACTATCAATTGGTGCCTACGCTGGAAGAATTCTCCAAAATACTTGGTTTGCCTATATTGAAGCACATACCCTTTACCGATTTAGAACAAGATCCAACTGCTGAAGATGTTGCCATAGCTTTGCACTTGAAGTCGTCTGACATTGAGTCCAATTGGGAAAGAAGGAGTGGAGTTAAGAGCCTCCTAACAAGTTTCCTGATGAAGAAAGAATAGGTATTCCTAGACACTATGAGTTACCATACCTTTGAAGATGTTTTAGCTCTTTTGATCTACGAGTTGGTTCTGTTTCCCAATTCAGACCAGTTTGTAGATGTCAGTGCCATCAACATTTTCCTTGCTCACAATCCGGTGCCTATCTTACTCGGGGATACTCTGCATTCACTCCATACCCGTACCATGAAGAAGAGAGGGAATCTTATGTGTTGTATACCTCTACTCTATAGGTGGTTTACTTCGCACCTTGCTCGGTCAGTAATGAAGAATGAGTTAGGTTTATGATGGAACCAAAGATTAATGTCTCTTTCTCACTCTGACATATGTTGGTGCCCTCGCTCCCAAGAAGACATCTCTTTTATTGATCGCTGCGGAGAATTTCCCAATGTGCCACTCCTTGGCATTAAAGGAGGCATCACCTACGACCCCTCTTTAGCTTTACGTTAGTTCGGTTACATCTGGAGGGATGGTCCCCATGATATGCTCATTCAGGGTATTGTGTTTGACTATTCAAATGATCTGCAAGGTTATCATCAGAGGTTCATCCGCGCTTGAGGATTGGTTAAGAATACTGATAGCAGGACTCCAGGGTACAAGAAATCCATCCTTTGGAGAAATACCTCAAATGGGCACGAGCTTATGCTCAAAATCTTATGATGCCGTATGCTGCTATCCTACTAGTGATTTCAGAGCCTATTGTTCAAGGGATCGAGTCTCGCATCATTCTGCATCCTGATATGCCAGCAAACTTCGAAGAATTGCAAAAGTCTTGGATACAACTCAAAGAAGAACGAGATACCTTTGAGTCCCAATTTTATGCCAGTGAGAAAAAGGTATTGGAACTGACAAAGCGGCTTCACGAAGAGCAGAATCTCAATGCCTACATTAGCACCAAAAAGAAGCGTCCTTGGGAGACTTAGGAATCTTAGAAGTTTCTTATTTATTATTCCTTTGCAAACTTTGATTTCATTTGAGCTTACTAATAAAAAGTCTTTGTTTCTATTTTGGTTAAAAGAGTTTGAATCCTATGAGGCCCTTGAAAACATTGCATAAGAATATCATGCATATCATCGCATAAATAGGTTGCCAAAATAGGTTTCTTATTCTTTTTGCTGTTTATTTCAGCAAAAGAAATGGCTCTCAAACAGACAGTGAAAGACCTCTAAGCTCAGAATGCTCAGTTTCAACAAATGTTCCTGGCTTTGGCCCAGGGCAAGAAGACCTAAAAGCTCTGATTGTCAAAGAGAAGACCAAGAAGGCAAAGAAACCAACTGGGGTATTGAATCTGGGAAGAAGGACCAGAGGACCGGTTAAGCGAGCTATAGATTTCGCGACCCCGTCAAATGAGGGGGATAATCAGAAAGAGAAGCCAGTGGAAGAAAACAATAATCCAGGATCTGAGGAAGATGAAATTGACTATTCTGAGGAGCCGTATCCTCATGCTGATGATAAATACAAACAGCTAGAGGATCGACTCAATGCTTTGGAGATCCAGAGGATACCCGAGATGGATTTTGAGGAGCTAAGACTGATTTTAGGGGTGGTCATCCCACAAAAATTCAAAGTTCCTACATTTTCTAAGTACGACGACGTCTCCTATCCTAAGCTACATTTAAGGTCGTATGTCAGGAAGATTCAACCCGACACTACTGACAGGAATTTGTGGGTACATTTCTTCCAGGAGATTTTGTCAGGGACTCAGCTGGAATGGTTTTATCAACTGGAGAGAACCAACGTTCGCAATTGGGAAGATTTGGCTGCTGCTTTCTACAAGTAGTATCAATATAACGCTGACCTTGCCCCGACTTGTACACAGTTGCAAAGTATTTCTATGGTTTCTGGTGAAGGTTTTAAAAATTACGCCAAAAAATGGAGAGACCTTGTGGGGAGAGTCCAGCTTCCGTTGTCTGATAGGGAGCTGGTGGACATGTTCTTGGGAACGTTATCTGGGCCGTTCTTTAACCATTTGATTGGAAGTTCTTCTGCCGGGTTTACTGTGTAAAATCAAGCTTCTCAAATGAACTTTTGTTTTGATGAAGACAAATGATGATTGACAAAGAAGACAAAGATTATTTATCAAGCTAAAAGCATTTGTGGATAAAGTCTTTGGTTCAAGAACTTTGCAAAATTTCAAGGTATGATGATAATACTTACTTTGAACTTAAGACATAGATGCTCAATGGTCAAAAGAAATATTTTATATTTTCCAAATCCCTACTCAAGTTATTTCTAAGCTAAAAATCATTTTTTCACTTGAGTGCAATCGACTTGCATATTAGTGCAATCGATTGCATGCTTCAATTTTTCAAAACATTTGCTACTGTTTCTAAGTGCAATCGATTTGCATGTTTGTGAAATCGATTGCACTCAATCAATTTTTGCTACTGACTTCAAATGCAATCAATATAAACTCTTGTGCAATCAATTTCACACTCAAAATATTTTAATTTCTAGCTGTTGAAACCCTGTGCAACCAATTCATACAACGGGTGCAATCGATTGCATGCTGCACGATTTTGAAAAACAAAAGCTTTACACATGCATGTTCATAACACCATTTCATGGAAACCTTCCACTCAATCTTGGCAATTGTTCATGATTCATTTACAGAACTTTATGATGTTTCAAAAGGGTGCTATGAACATATAAATACTCATTTTTAAAATCATTTCAACACCTATTCCAATTACATTTTCTGAATTTTCAAAAATCAAACTCAAGCTGTTATACATTTTCGTACACAAGTTTTCTGCATACTTTCACATATTTTTAACCAGAAAACTTTGAGCATTATATATCTTGAATCATTATATACTATTATCATTGAAAGAAAAGATCAATTCATTGATTAAATCACTCCAAGTGATCATTGTTACTCAAACTCACTCAAATCAAATATTGCTATATACTTGTTTATTTTTCAGGATTGTTGGAAATAAGTTTAAGTGGTTTTATAAATCTTGTTTTTCCAGGATTGTTGGATACAAGTAAAGTCACTTTGAGAGGATTGTTCTCATTGTTGACATAGTGAAAATCCAAGATGATTGTTCTTGGTCCAAGAGGATTGTTCTTGGTTTTGGGTAGTTCTTGTTTAAGTTTTCCACAATAAGGACATCTCTTTCATATTGAAAAGGGACTGGAGTACTCTCGGACTGTAAGGGGAACCGGGATATACCGCTTGTGTCTCTTTATTTTTCTGCACTTTACTATTTCATAAACTCACTATAAACCAAAAAAATAATATCCATCATCACTAAAACCAGAAATTTTTAAAGTACCTAATTCACCCCCCCTCTTAGGCACACTTCGTACTTACAATTGGCATCAGAGCAGGTTATAGGTAACCTGTTCCTAAAAGATCCAGAATGGCTTCCGCAAATCAAAATCCCATTTTCAGAAATAGTGGTAGTAACAACAAGCCTCCTCTATTTTGTGGTGAATATTTTGACTTCTAGAAAATACACATGAAGGCACATCTAGAAGCACAAGGAGAAGAAATATGGGATGCCGTCGAGAATGGTCCTTTTATCCCTATAACGGTAATCAATGGTGCTGGCTCATCAAAGTATAAAGCTGCATGGGCCGAAGATGATAAGAAGAAGGTTCTCTATGATAAAAAGGCAATAAATCTTCTTCAAGATGCACTTAGCATGGATGAATTCTTCTGTGTCTCGGCATGCAAAACAGCGAAAGAAATATGGGATACCTTGGTACAAACTCATGAAGGAATCGTTGAAGTTAAAAGATTAAGACTAAATACCCTGAGTTAGGAATACGAATTATTTTGAATGCATCCCGGAGAAACCATCCTTGACCTACAAAAGAGATTCGTGCACTTGAAAAATCATCTAAGCGCTCTTGGTAAGACTTTGACAAATGATGAGCTAAATCTGAAAGTACTTAGGTCCTTAACTAGGGAATGGCAACCAAAGGTAACGAAAATTTCAGAAAAGAAAAGTCTCTCCTCAATGACTTCCGCAACGTTGTTTGGGAAACTTCAAGAATATGAAACAGAACTCAGAAGATTTGAAAAACATGAAAATCAAGAGAAGAAATCCAAGAATATTGCTTTAAAGATAGATTCCAAGGAAGTTGAAAAAGAAGACAATCCGGAAGAAGATGAAAATTTCATGCTTCTTCTTGAAAGGCTTGGTAAGTTCTTTGGTAGAAATGACAAATCCTTTTCTCATTCAAAAGGAAAGAAACAATTCAAGAAAAAGGAAGCTTCCACATCAACACAAGAAGTTACATGTTATGAATGTGGTAAGCAAGGTCATATCAAGCCAGATTGTCCGAAACTCTCCAAGAAAGGTGGCTACAAAAGAAAAAAGGGATTCCAGAACAAAAAGGCCTATGTTGCATGGGAAGATAATGAAATAAGTTCTTCATCCGATTCCGATAGTGATGAAAGTGAAAATCTAGCATTGATGGCCTCACACCATTCCGATAATGAAGACAATGAGGTCAATAATGAATTTTCCTTTTTTGATAATGATGCACAAGGTGCTATAAATGAACTATTAAATGAATGCAAATTTCTGTATAAAACTATTTCATCTCAAAAGAAACAAATTTCATCTTTAGAAGAAAAATGTGAATCTATGGAAAAATATTTCAAAGAAGAAAAACAAAAATTAAGTGATGAACAAAAACAAAATTTTGTATGCAAAAATTGTGAATTACTCTCTTTCCTAATTTTCCAATTGAAAAGAGTTATTGAAAGATATGAAAAATGTCAAATTGGATTGGAAGGTGTTCTTAGCCAACAAAGATACTCCAATGATAAAAGTGGACTTGGATACTCAAAGTTCTCTAAAACAAGTTCTAATAAAACTATATTTGTTAAGGCTAGTGATCAATCATCCAAAGAGAAAGTGAACAAACCTAAAATAGTTCATCACTATCCTAAAAAGAAAACATTTCCTAAGAAGAAATCTTATCCTTCTAGATATAGAAGTAACTTTGAACCTACTTGTTTTTATTGTGGTATTAAAGGCCATACACCTAATGCTTTCTATGTTAGAAACTTTAGTGTGGCAAGTGAGCATTATGTGTGGGTAAAGAAAGGCACTAATTAAGAAGGGCCCAAAGCAACTTGGGTACCTAAAAAATCCTAATTTGTTTTGCAGGTATGCTTGAAGACCACATGCAATCTTTGGTATCTTGATAGTGGTTGCCCAAAGCATATGACGGGAGACTTAAACCAATTTTCAAATATAGTTCTAAAGGCAAAGGGTTTTGTCACTTATGGAGACAATAATAAGTGAAGATTTCTTGGAAAAGGCAAATTTGGTGCTCCACCTTTCACATCCATTAAAGATGTTCTTTATGTTGAAGGACTAAAGCACAATCTTCTTAGTATTAGCCAACTTTGTGACAAAGGCTTCAAGTTCAAGTTCACCAAGGATGAATGCTTGATATAAGACGAAGTCACACATGAGGTTATACTTAAAGATAAAAGAATCAATAATATATTCATGATTTCCCTTGATGATCCATCTTTGAAGGTAAAATGTCTCATGGCGAACAATGATGATTCATGGCTGTGGCACAAAAGAATTGCTCATATTCACATGGAACACTTGAATAAACTAATCAAGCATGATCTTGTCATTGGGTTTCCTAATAGAAATTTAGTTAAAGATAGACTTTGTGATGCTTGTCAAAAGGGAAACAAACAAAATCAACTTTCAAATCTAAGAATGTGGTGTCTACTACAAGGTCGTTACAATTGTTACATATGGACTTATTTGGTCTATCAAGAACAAGAAGTTTCAGAGGTAATGTATATGCTTTGGTTATTGTTGAAGATTTCTCTAGATATACTTGGACATTCTTTTTAGTGCAGAAAAATGATGCATTCAAGGCGTTCAAGAAGTATGCTAAACAAATTCAAAATGAGAAGTCTCTAACAATTTCCTCCATAAGAAGTGATCATGGCGGAGAATTTCAGAATGCTCTATTTGTATAATTTTGTGGAGAACATGGAATATCTCACAACTTCTCGGCAACAAGGACTCCTCAACAAAATGGAGTGGTGGAAATAAATAATAGGTCTCTTGTATAACTTGCAAGAATGATGCTTTGTGATTCAAACCTCCCAAAATATTTCTAGGTGGATGCGGTGAGCACGACATGTTTTGTTAGCAATAGAGTTAACATAAGACCGATCTTGAAGAAAACTCCATATGAACTCTTCAAATGGAGGAAACCAAACATTTCCTTCTTTCACATTTTCAGTTGCAAATGCTTTGTCTTAAACAACGACAAAGATAACCTTGGTAAGTTTGATGAAAAATCCGATGAAGGTACTTTTCTTGGCTACTCTCTTTCTAGTAAGGCATATAGAATTTATAACAAAAGAACTTTAACAATTTAAGAATCAAAGCATGTATCTTTTGATGAAACTAACCCCTCCAAGGAGGATAATATTGTTTGTAATGATGATGATGATGAAATACTAGAAGGCCCTCAAGAAAATACTTCCAAAGATCAACCAATTCAACAAGAAGAATCATCCCAACAAGAATCAAATTTCAATGATCTACCAAAAGAATGGAGAACTCATAGAGATCATCCTATCGATAAAGTAATTGGTGATATAAGTCAAGGTGTGACAACAAGACTAAATCTCAAAGATGCTTGTCTAAACATGGTGTTTGTCTCTCAAATTGAACCTTCCAAAGTTGATGAAGCCTTAGCCGATGACCAATGGATTATTGCTATGCAAGAAGAGTTAAATCAATTTGAAAGGAATCAAGTTTAGGAACTTGTCCCTAGGCCAAGCAACAAACACATTATTGGAACAAGATGGGTGTTTAAAAACAAACTTGACGAAAATGGAATAATTGTTTGGAACAAAGCAAGGTTGGTAATACAAGGCTACAATCAAGAAGAAGGAATAAATTTTGAAGAAACTTTCGCTCCGGTTGCAAGGTTAGAAGCTATTCGTCTCTTACTTGCCTATGCTTGGTCATTAAATTTTCAGCTTTTCCAAATGGATGTCAAAAGCGCATTCTTGAATGGATATATCAATGAAGAAGTCTACGTTAAGCAACTCCCGTGGTTCGAATATTTCAAGAATCCATCTCATGTATTTACATTGAGAAAAGCTCTCTATGGTTTGAAACAAGCACCAAGGGCATGGTATGATCGGCTAAGTAACTTCCTATGCGAAAAAGGTTTTGGAAAGGGTAAAGTTGACAAGACCATGTTTATCAAGAAAATCAAAGGTGACACTTTGCTAGTTCAAGTCTATGTTGACGATATCTGTTGTACCCCAAATTTTGACCTAAGATACCATCTCCCATCTGCATCATTACATTGCAAGGGTTTTGACCTATTTTTATCAACTTTCAAAGCAGTTTTTAAATTCATAACTTTTTCAAGTCAAGAGCTGTTTATTTTTTGAAACGCTAAATTTATTAATTGATCAATGCTAAATGATGTTTATTTAATTATTTGTTATTCTGAATTTAAATAATTGGAATTTATTTTCAGTTATTATATAATTTAAAGAACTATAAATAATAAAGTAAATATTTGAGAAGAAGTTTATTAATTGATCAACAATGTTTATTTAATTATTTATTATTCTAAGTTTAAATAGTTGAAATTTTATTTTCAGTTATTATAGTGTAGAAGAATTATAAATAATGAAGTAAATAATTGAAGAGAAGTTAATTGATCAATGATGTTTATTTAATTATTTATCATTCTAAATTTAAATAATTGGAATTGATTTTCAGTTATTATATAATTTAAAGAATTATAAATGATAAAATAAATAATTGGAAAGAAGAAAAGAATTAACTGGTAAAAATAATAGAATTTTATTCATCTTTATTCTAATTATTACAATTGTTGTTTAAATACTGTATTATGTACAAAGTATTTACAATGACAATTATATAAAATGTTTAAAGTAAAATAAAAACTATTTTAATTTTTCTAAGATTCTAAATCTTCATCTTCTATCCAATACTTCTTTAATGCTCATTTGATTTTACCTGCAAAGAATTAAAAGAAAAGTCAGAAATAAATATAATTAAAAGCAGAAAATTAATTTAGCGTTCATCATTAAAAGCAAGCGGTTGGAATCAGTTTTTTACCCTCTTTGCAAATCATGGGATTTCTCCCGGTTCACAAAAAGGGATGACTTTTTTTTTGTTGATAAATATGAATGCACAAGTTAAAATTATGCACAAATTCAATATTTCAAAGTAAACTGCATAGTTCAAAACCAATTGCACAAATTCATTTTTTGTCAAAACTGCATTGTCAAAAAGCATAGTTCAACAGCATATACAAATTCCAAGTCAAGTTACATTTTCAACACAAGTCCAACGTAAACTGTCAAGTATGGAAGAGGCCAAAAACACAAGGCTCCATGCTGTACAGTGCAGATGACAAAGAGAAACATGTGCAATTTAAAACCAAATATGCAAGCAATATATTCCTATTTTTCATCATTTTCCAGCTTTGCTTTTTCAGAACTTAAAAGTACATACATCATTTTAATGTCAAACTGTACTAAGGAGAGAGAAGAGAGAAAGAGTGTGGGTTTACAGGTTTTGGCCTTAGGCAGAAAAAGGATATAAAACAGAACAGCAGTAACACAGTAAAGAAAAGGAAAGCATGAAAAAGGATACAAAACAAACTGAATAAAACAGTATAGAGTGCAGAAGTATCAAAGGCAAGAAAATAGTTAAGTATTCAAAACCTGAGCCACCATTATAGCCAAGCAAACTGTTATAACAATAACAAACCCTTCAAAAAAGGTTCAGAGTTGATAACCTGTTTTCAAGCCTTCAAAAAACAAATTCTCAAAGTCTCAAAGCAAAAAACCAGTATAACCTGCTGTCTCAAGACCAAAACCAATAGCCATGGCCTAAAAAACCAGTAAACTACCTACTGTCCAGCCAAAACCTTAAGCCTTAGTTCAAAAAAATACCCAACATAACCTGCTTAAGCTTTGAACTTGTAACATAAACCAAGGCCATAACCTGCATAAACCAGTAAAGCCTCACCAAAACAACAACCAATATGGCCTAAACCATAAAACCTGTTCAACCTGTTTTCAAGCTCAACCGATAAACCAGTAAAGCCATCACCAAAAACTTTAAACCTGTCAAGCCAAATATCATATAACCATGGCCTGAAAAAACCCAGTAAACACAACCTGCAATCAAGACAGAAACCTACCCAGTTCTAAAGCCATAACCAGTAAAGCCTCATCAAAGCAATAACCAGAAAAGCCTGTAACCAACAAATGGTCCAAACCTTGCCAAAGAAAACCTCAAGGCCACGAACCTGAAACCATGACCAGAAGGCCATCCAAGTCCATAACAACTCAAAGCCTCAGAGTTATCCCATCATAAGCCAATAAAAAAGGCAACTGAAGCACAACAAAGAAGAAGAGAGGAAAAGTATTCGAAGGCAACAGTTAAGCAAAGCATCAAGCCCACAGAAAGAAGAAGGAAAAGAAGCGTGTATAAGCAAAGCAAGGCAAAGGCAGAAGAAGAAAAATATCACATAGGGTTTTCAACATCATCATCAAACCACAAATCAAAGAAGTAACAAACGATACCAGGACTCCAAGCCACCGCGCTTCACTCCTTCGCCAGCAAGCCTCTGGAACGCCTCTTCCTCCTCCTTCAGAAAGGTAACTTTGTTTTTCTTTTTCCTTTCCACCATTTCAACAGAAACCACATGTAAAATAGAGTCAGAATCAAAAAATGGACACAAAATCATAAACATGCAAAATCATGAAAAACCTAATGCGTTAAAGAGCGAGATCATCACCTCTACACCGTTTCACTGAGCGACACTTGGGAAAAAGAGGCGTTGGTGGCTCGGGCAAGGGAAAGTTAGAGGCGGGCATGAGAGCAACGCAGGAGAGCAACGAAGAAGACGAGCGAAGGAGAACGCATGAACGAAGAGCAGCGACGCTGTAACCTTAACCCCTTTGCTAACCCTAACTCAACTAAAACAAAGATGTTTAACCCTTAAACAAGTTGTGAAAATTGGGCTCAACCCGTTTCCCTTAGCCAAAAAACCCAACGAATTCCATAAAACACCCCCCAATTTATGCTTGTTTCTGATTGGGCCCCCTTGAAACCCCTTTGGCCCATGCGAATTGTTTATATTTTACCCCCCTTTGATTCTTGATACATCTATTTCTATTTGTTTTCTTTAGCTTTTTTTAGAGTTATTATTAATTTAGTTAATTATAAAACTTAACCAAATAGAGGTATAATTTAATTAGACAAATTTTAATGCTTTACCCAATTTCATTAGTTTAAGTTTTGGATTAATTTAGTAATTTTAGTTTTCTTTTTTAATTAGATTTAAGTTAATAGCCTTTAAAGTTTTAATTTAGTTTAGAATTATTTAATAATTCTTAAAATAATACTTTATATTAATACTAAAAAAACATATAAAAAATAAAAAAACTTAATTAAAACATTTTCTTTTCTTTATTTAATTCTCTTGCTTTGTACATATTAAATAAAAAATACAAAATGTATGTTCACACTATTTAGTCCGTTATTTAGTCATTATTATGGTTGTATATCACTTAGCTATTTAATCATTATCTATCTAATTTTCTGTTTGATTATTTCACCGTTATTTGGTTATTCTGTTTACGTCTAAATCCAAGAGAAAAAATGATTAAATTTGTTGACTTCATGTCCTCAAATCCAATCACGCGAATATCTTCATTTCATTAAAACTTAGGATAATTTTTCCCCAAATATTCAATCTTTTCAAAACTTATACCTTTTAAGCCAAAACTTTGACATTAGGTCGTCGTACCTTCAAAAACCCGTCCGTACCCCTTTTCGTCCAAAACAATTTATTTTAATCAAACGGACATTTTAATAAACAGATATTTCAAAAGGTTCCTATAGAATACTATAGATACATTGGGTGCTAATACCTTCCCACTGTATAACCAACCCCCGAACCATAGATCTCTTTTTCAAAAACGCCTTGTATTTTTATTACTTTTAGAAAGTATTATTTTACATTGCATATTTTAGGGTTTTATTTCGCTCTTTCCCCTTTTCCCTTGGAAATAATAAAGCGCGGTGGCGACTCTTGCTTTTGTGAGACGAATTAATTAATAGTTCGATCTCCGATTTACCCCGCTACATTTTTTATCGCTACAATATCATTTTCGGCTCTTCAAATAAAGAAATGTGTGAAGAATTTTAAGCAATGATGCAAGGATAATTTGAGATGTCCATGATAGGTAAAATGAATTATTTTCCTGGACTTCAAATCAAACAATTAAAAGATGGCATCTTCATCAACCAATCCAAGTATTGCAAGGAACTATTGAAAAGATTTGACATGGATAACTGTAAGGCAATGTCTACACCAATGGGTTCCGGTACATATGTTGATCAAGATGAATCAGGTGTTTCCATCGACATTACAAAGTATCGAGGTATGATTGGCTCATTATTATATCTGACGGCAAGCCATCCTGACATAATGTTTAGTGTTTGTCTATGTGCTCGCTTTCAAGAAAATCCAAAGGAATCTCATCTCATGGTGGTGAAACGGATCGTGAAGTATCTCAAAGGAACAACAAATATTGGATTATGGTATCCTAAAGGTAGTGTTTTTAACTTTATTCTGACGCGGATTATGCAGGTTGTAAAACTGATAGAAAAAACACATGTGGTACTTATCACATCCTTGGAAATGCATTAGTATAATGGGCCTGCAAGAAACAAGCATGCGTTCCTCTTAGCACAACCGAAGCAGAATATATTGCAGTGGGTAGTAGTTGCGCTCAAATTTTGTGGCTCAAACAACAATTTCCTGACTACAGACTCGATCTAGGATGCATTCCTCTATGGCGCGACAATACAAGTGCAATAAACTTTACGAAGAATACGGTCATGCATTCAAGAACCAAACATATAGATATATGACATCATTTCCTTTGTGATCATGTACATAAAGGAGACGTCGAGGTAACATTTATAGATACTCATAATCAACTTGCCGATATCTTCACTAAACCTTTGGCAAGAGAACCATTTTACAAGATTCGATGAGAGCTTATCATTCTTGATGAACACGACATATAAGGTGCTTCCTTTCCTTGTTATGATTTTATATATTTGTCTTAACCTTGTTATATGTGAATATATATGTTAAGTGGTGTTTAAGTTTAAGAAAAATATGTTTTTGGTTATTTTTGGTTGATGCAAATCGATTGTACAATAGTGTAAATCGATTGCTCACTGAGTGTTTTTATTTTTTGACCTTTCTATTTTAGTGCAAATCGATTGCACCATAAGTGCAAATTGATTGCACTCTGTGCGTTTCAGTTTTAATTTTCTTCTGTTTTATGTGCAAATCGATTGCATCTGTATGCAAATCGACTGCACCCACTGTAACATGCTTTTATGACATAAATATTTGTTGGTCAAAATTTCTCTCTCTCATATTCCCAAGCTCATCTCTATTATTGAAAAGTCAATTAAACTTCATTACATATAATACAACCCACTTGTTTCTATTTACTCATAAATCATATCCAAACTTCATCTCATCAAACATCTTCCTCTCAAAACCTAAAACCTTCCAAAACCTAAAAAAAACACCTTATCCATGGATTCAAGGAAAAAACTAAAGGTGTCGGCTTCAGAGAAAGGGAAGAAAAAGGCTGGTTCATCCTCTGAGAATCCATTAATCTCAACTCCCACCGAAGAACAAGAAGTAAGATTTACAAAGGATTTTCAAAGAAAGATAGTGTCCAATCCTAAATATGGTATGCTATCATCTTTTCCCCAGGAATGTTTCTCTTTTCAAAATGATTTAATCGCTTATGGACTAGAACCATTAATTTCATCATTTGGTCCATATTATCCAGATCTGGTAAGAGCATTTTTCAGCAATTTAACTCCTCACAAAGGCAAGATGGTGACATATGTGTTAGGTACACGAATCTCTCTAACCCCTGAGATTGTTGGTGGGATTCTACATATTCCCTACACTGAAAGCTCTTTGTACGACCCTAAAAACGAGGCATGGGATGACTACAGGAAAAAGGAATTTTACTACAACATTGGGAGATTAAGCGAAGATGAATTCCGTGCCAAAAGGATTCGTGGTCTAGGAGGAGGGATTCCCTCTAGAGACTCATGGAGTGCATGTAACTTTTATATAGACGATCGACTATTTCATTATTTCATGGTCTATATTATGTTTCCACGGGAAGGAAACCACTGCACCGTGACTGACCTGGAAATGCAGCTGATCTATGCAAGGAAGAAAGGTATAAGTGTTAATTTGGCAAGGCTCATAATGGTTCATATGCTGAGGGTTGATGCAAAATCTAAATTTTTACCATATGCTTACTTTGTTACATTAATTATGAAAGAATTTGGAGTTGTTTTTGCTGGGTTTGAGAAAGTTAATATGGATCCAAATCTGCATAAGATTTCAATAAAGCTTTTTGACTCAAGAATGGGTGTTCATTATAATCCGGAAACAAAAACTATAACTTACATTGGTAAAGATGTGGTTGGTGATGAAGGAAACGATTAAGAAGTTGAAGGTGGTGAAGCTGTACCTCCTCCACCTACTGCTCCCTCTACTCCAAGCAATCAAGATCTCATGGATTTCATGTCTCAACAATTTGCTTCCATAAATACCAACATCAACAACCAATGGAATGCTATCAACGATTCTACAACAACCCGGATTAATGACTTCTGCATAGATGTGAATCAACAATTTTCTTACCTTTACTCTCATCTTCACATTCCACCATATGACCCAAATAACCCAGCTGCACCTCCACAACATTACACAAAACCTCCTCTACAACAACAATTTCCAAATCAAGGATCTTGGTTCTATAACAACCGGGACATGAATCAACCATAAAGTTTTGTCCAACTTTATTATGTCTACTATTTTCGGTTATGTCCTTGTTCAGTTATGCTACGTTTTGTTTCTTGTTAGATTTCTTTGTAATCGTTATGTTACTATGTCTATGATAATTTGTGATGCATGATTAATTAAGTTTTTTTTAATATTTCCTTATTATTTTCAATTTTTATTGCATATTTCCCTTCTTTTTGATAATGTCAAAGGGGGAGAAGGATGTGGCACTTTATGCTTGTATATTTCATTGTCTTAAATTTTTAAGGTACTCTTCATCCAAGATGAACAAATTCAAAGGATTCCAACCTTCTCATACAAAGGGGGAGTTATACATCTTAGGGGGAGAAGTTTTTTTCCAGAAATTACAACGCATCAAGCAAGATCGTTTGTCATCATCAAAAAGGGGGAGAATGTAAAATCAAGCTTCTCAAACGCACTTTTGTTTTGATGAAGACAAACCATGATTGAAAAAGAAGGAAAAGATTATTGATCAAGTTAAAAGCATCTATGGATAAAGTCTTTGGTTCAAGCACTTAGCAAAATTTCAAGGTATGATGATAATACTTACTTTGAACTTAAGACATAGATGCTCAATGGTCAAAAGAAATATTTTATATTGTCCAAATCCCTACTTAAGTTTTTTATAAGCTAAAAATAATTTTTTCACTTGGGTGCAATCGATTTTCATATTAGTTCAATCAATTGCATGCTTCAATTTTTCAAAACATTTGCTACTGTTTCTAAGTGCAATTGATTTGCATGTTTGTGCAATCGATTGCACTCAATCAATTTTTGCTACTGACTTTAAATGCAATCGATTTACACTCTTGTGCAATTGATTGCACACTCAAAATATTTGAATTTGTAGTTGTTGAAACCCCGTGAAATTGATTTACACAAAGGGTGCAATCGATTGCATGCTGCACGATTTTGAAAAAAAGCAACTTTACACATGCCTGTTCATAACACCATTTCATGGAAACCTTTCACTCAAGCTTGGAAATTGTTCATAATTCATTTATAGAACTTTATGCTGTTTAAAAAGGGTGCTATGAACATATAAATACTCATTTTCAAAATCATTTCAACACCTCTTCCAATTATATTTTCTGAATTTTCAAAAATCAAACTCAAGTTGTTATACATTTTCATACACAAGTTTTCTGCACAGTTTCACATATTGTTAACCAGAAAACTTTGAGCATTATATATCTTGAGCCATTGTATACTATTATAATTGGAAGAGAAGATAAATTCATTGATTAAATCACTCAAAGTGATCATTGCTACTCAAACTAACTCAAATCAAATATTGCTATATACTTGCTTATTTTTCAGGATTGTTAGAAATAAGTTTAAGTGGTTTTATAAATCTTGTTTTCCCAAGATTGTTGGATTCAAGTAAAGTCACTTTGAAAGGATTGTTCTCATTATTGAAATAGTGAAGATCTAAGAGGATTATTCTTGGTCCAAGAGGATTGTTCTTGGTTTTGGGTAGTTCTTGTTTTAGTTTGCCACAATAAGGAAATCTCTTTCATGTTGAAAGGAGACTGGAGTACTCTCGGACTATGAGGGGAACCAGGATATATCGCTTGTGTCTCTTTATTTTTCTACACTTTAATCTTTCATAAACTCACCATAAACTATAAAAATAATATCCATCATCACTAAAACCAGAAAATTTTTAAAGAACCTAATTCACCCCCCCTCCCCCTTTTAGGCGCACTTTGTACTTAGATATTAAATTAATATTAACTGGCGAACGGGTACAAGCCGACATCAATAGTGGTAAAATACTAAGAGATGCATCGTCCAGTGCTATAAAGAAACCACTCACAGGGAAGAAGGAGGTCAACACTGCTTATGGCCAAAGAAATCATAACAAAACTGAGCATCATCCGACGATAGGGGCTGTTATGATTTCTAATCCTGCCTCGAACCAACAACGAAACAATCAGCACAGACCAGGTGCACCTAGAAGACAATTTGCTCATATCAACATGACCCTCTCCCAGGTTTTACCACACTTGATGAAGTCCAACCTGGTAACCCTAAAGGAGGCCCCAAAGAATCCAAATACTGCCTCTCCCCGCTATAACCCAAATGCTCGATGTACCTACCACTCTGAAACTCCGGGGCATGATACAAATGACTGTTGGGATTTAAAGAATAAGGTACAAGATCTCATTGAGGCGAAGGAGATTGAGTTTGACCTTCCCGAGACACCTAATGTGATAACCGCGCCAATGCCCAAACATGGTCAAGGTGTCAATGCTATTGATGGTGACCATATTGTTTCCTCTATGGATGAATTAACTACTCCTCTTTTGACAGTTAAAGAAAATCTATTGCAAACGGTTTATTTCTGGGCTGTGGTGAAGGTTGCCACTCATGTATGTCTCTACCAGATGGCTGTTTGCTGTTGAAGATGGGCGTCTAGTGCCTGATGGTTAACAAAGAAATCTTGTTCAAGAAAGTTCCTCTTGCCAGAAGTTCGTGTGAAGATGTTTTGATAATCACCATTTCCGACAATCCTTCTAGGGTCTCCACCAAAAGACCCATCAGGATTACATTTGTTCCAAAGTTTTCTCCCCTGATCATCACCATGCCGGGGCCAATACCATATTCCTCGAACAAAGTTGTTCCCTGGAATTATGGGGTTGACATCTATTATCATGGCGTCAAGCAAGACCGGTTAGCTATTGAAGACAAAGTTGCTGAAGGTACTGGTCTTGACGTCGACAATATCATTGGGACTAGTAAAATTACGAGAAGCGAAAGAGTTTTCTCTCCCGAGATCTCTCCAAAAACTGTTGTTACTCCTGTAATCACCCCTGTTGCTGCTAGTACTCCCGTGATCATTCCTGCTGCTACTCCTGTCAATACTCCCATGGCTACTCCTATTGTTAATCCTGCTGTTATCCCTGCTACCGAGTCGGTCGAGACTCGGGGCAAAGAGGTATTGGTTGAGCATGTCCGAACGAAGGCGCATCGAGAAGTCATTCCCGAGGCTTCTAAAAAGGAGATGGAAGAGATTTTAAAGATAATAAAGAAGAGTGATTATAATGTCGTGGAGAAATTGGGGCATACCCCTTCAAAAATCTCAATGCTGGCCCTACTGTTATGCTCTGAAACCCATGCCAAGGCTTTATTAAAATTCTTGAAGTTTGTCCATGTTCCTCAAGAGACCTCCGCTGATCAATTAAAGAATTGCAAGGCCAGCCTGACTGCTGATAATGGCCTGGGATTCTCTGATGCAGATATAACTCCCAAGGGAAGGAAACACAATGACACCCTGCATGTCTCCATTGAGTATAGGGGCACTACATTATCCCATGTTCAGGTGGACACGAGTTCGTCACTAAATGTCTGACCCAAGAATTCTCTTGACAGGTTGGATTACGAAGGACTCACACTAAAGCACAATAAGATTGTGGTGAGGGCCTTTGACGGTTCTAAAAGAATGGTGCACGGGGAGGTGGACATCCCTATAAAAGTTGGTACTCAAACTTTTAGTTCCACTTTCTACGTGATGGACATCCGCCCATCTTAATACTGTTTATTGGATCGACCTTGGATCCATGGGGCTGGTGTTGTGACTTCCACCCTACATTAGATGCTGAAGTACCCAGTCAATGGGAAGATTATTACAGTTCATAGGGAAGAGGAATACATGGTGAGCAACCTGAACTCTTTCATATACATCGAAATGGACGGCGAGTTCATTGAGAATCCTTATTAGAACTTTGAGGAGGTTCCACAGACCATTGCTGCAACCAAGACCACTACCAGTGTTCCTAAGACTACTAGGCTTCCTATGAATATAGGTTCTCTGAAGGATGACAAAGCAATAGACGAAGAAGGAGCCCAGAGAGCTGTTCGACGTGCTTGTATCGGGGGACCACCTTTGCAGATCAACAACCATGGAGTCAATGCTCTAGAAGATAATGATAGTGATTATGACCTGGACAAGTGGATCTTGCCAACGATCAGCGGTGGACTCAATAATTGGGAGGCTAAAGATTTTGTGCCCTTTACTTTTATTCAAGAGTAATTTGTCTTTTTGTTTTGAGAATATGTAATATTTGAACAATTGAAACATTAAAGCCTTGTGTCTTACCCGAGGCACAATGGTCTATTTGTGAGGTTCATTACTTCATTTTCATATGTCATCAATAAAACATGGGACATTTCGCATACAAATTTTACGCTCTTTGTTTTTCTTTTCTGCCTTTTACTTTATCAAAAATATACAACTACGCTCTTACACACACCCACGTATAAAACTGCAGATCCATATCCACTCTGGATCCCATTGATAACGATTCTACTATTGCCAGTTATGACTTTGAAAATTCGATCTACCAAGACGAGGACGAAGGTGAGGAAGATTGTGAAGTACCAGGGGAACTTGCCAGACTGTTACAATAGGAAGAAAGGGTAATACAACCTCATGAAGAACCGGTTGAGACAATTAACTTGGGTACTGAAGAGGACAAAAAATTAGTCAAGATAGGTGCCGATCTGAAGCATAGTGTCAAGGAACGGTTAATTCAGATGCTACATGATTATGTTGAGGTTTTTGACTGGTCTTACAAAGACATGCCGGGACTTGACACTGATATTATGGTTCATCGCCTACCTACAAAAGAGGATTGCCCTCCAGTGAAACAGAAGGTTCATCGTATGCGGCCAAAGATGTCAGAAAAGATCAAGGCCGGAGTCATGAAACAGTTCAACGCTGGTTTCTTAGCTATCACCTCTTATCCGCAATGGGTTTCCAATGTTATTCCAATACCTAAGAAGGATGGTAAGGTACGTATGTGCGTGGATTACATAGACCTGAACAGGGCAAGCCCCAATGATGATTTCCCGCTTCCCCGTATCAATGTTCTGGTTGACAACATCGTACAACATAAGGTATTATCCTTCATGGATGGCTTCTCTGGGCATAATCAGATCAAAATGGAACCCAAAGACATGGAGAAGACGACCTTTGTCACACAGTGAGACACTTTCTGTTACAAAGTTATGCCATTTGGGTTAAAGAACGCTAGGGCAACCTATCAGCGTGCCATGGTAACTTTGTTTCACGATATGATCCATCACGAGATATAGGTCTACGTTGATGATATGATAGCCAGGTCGCATACTGAAGAGGAACACCTTGATCACCTACATAAACTTTTTGAAAGGTTGAAGAAATAAAAACTGAGGCTAAACCCGAATAAGTGCACCTTTGGAGTAAGATCTGGTAAGCTCTTAGGTTTCGTTGTCAGCAACAAAGGTATTGAGGAAGACCCTGCAAAGGTCAAATCTATACATGAAATGCCGACTCCTCGCATTGAGAAGGAAGTTAGGGGATTCTTGGGAATCCTGAACTACATTGCAAGATTTATCTCACATCTGACCGCTACTTGTGAGCCAATCTTCAAATTACTGAAGAAAGATCAAGCAATGAAGTGGAATAACGACTGTGAAAATGCCTTTGATATAATTAAAGAATACCTTTAAGAGCCTCCAATCTTGATGCCTCCAGTGGAAGGAAGACATCTGATCATGTACTTAACAGTGTTAGAGAACTCAATAGGATATGTGCTGGAACAGCATGACGAGTCTAGTCGAAAAGAGCATGAAATATACTACCTTAACAAAAAGTTTACCGACTATGAAACAAGATACTCAAAACTCGAGAAAACTTGCTGCATTTTGGCATGGGCTGCTCGCCGACTAAGACAGTACATGTTAACTCATACTACTTTTTTGATATCTAAAATGGATCCTATCAAGTACATCTTTGAGAAGCCCGCTCTCTTCGGAAGAATAGCAAGATGGTAATTGATCCTGACCGAATACGACATTCAGTATACAACCCAGAAAGCAATTAAGGGAAGTGTACTAGCTGATCATTTGGCTCATCAGGCTGTATAGGACTACCAATCCATGAATTTTGAGTTCCCGAATGAGAACATCATGTTATTAACTGATTGTGAAGAACCTGGATCGGATGAAGGACCTGAAAAAGGATCCCGATGGACTCTGGTTTTTGACGGGGCTTCCAATGCTCTTGGAAATGGCATCGGTGCCATGATTATCTCTCCTGAAGGATGCCATACTCCTTTCACTGCCAGACTATGTTTCAATTTCACCAACAATATGGCTGAGTATGAAGCATGTATCATGGGTATCAAAGCTGCTATCGACTTGAGGATTAAATTCTTGAGTGTATTTTGAGATTCAGCTTTAGTAATTAGTCAAATCAAAGGAGAATGGGACACGAAACATCCTAATCTCATCCCTTACAAAGATCATGTGTTGACACTAATCCTGCATTTTGAAGAGATTACCTTTGAGGATTTTCTACGAGAGGAAAATCAACTAGAGGACGTGCTAGCTATGATGTCATCCGCGTTCAAAGTCAGGTAGGATAATGAGGCTCCTCGGATCATTATTGAAAGGATGGATGAACCAGCATATTATCACAAGATTGGTACTGAATAAGTAGTGGACAAGACTTGGTTCCATGAAGTCAAAAGATATCTCGAAGCCCAAGAGTACCCTGAGGGAGCTTTAGTCAATGATAAGAAGTTCCTAAGAAGGTTCTCTGCCAAGTTCTTCTTCAGTAACGGGATCCTTTATAAGCACAACCACGACTCTACCTTGCTTCGATGTGTACACAAGATTAACGCAGAAAGGATTATGGATGATTTACATGAAGGCACCTTTGGCACCCATTCTAGTGGGTACACGATGGCTAAAAAGATCCTACGGGCAGGATACTACTAGTCCACTATGGAAGCAGACTGTTATCAACATTCACAAACTTGTCACAAATTCCAGATCTATGCTGACAAGGTGCATGTGCCTCTGGTTCCTCTAAATGTCTTGATAGCTCCTTGGCCGTTCACAATGTGGGGCATCAATATGATTGGGGAAATCAGACCTCCAGCTTCTAATGGGCACCGCTTCATCCTGGTTTCCATTGATTACTTCACGAAGTGGGTCGAGGAAGCTTCATTTGCTTCTGTTACCAAGAACGTTGTGGCACAATTCATCAAACATAACCTTATCTGTTGGTACGGTATTCCAGAAAGAATCATCACAGATAATGGTACCTGTGATCGGTGGGAATAGAACTGACTGTTTTTTAGCTGGTTCGCGAAATATCGCGGTAAGCAAGAGTCGCCACCATCTTTTATGTTCTCCAACATGGAAAGGACAAAAGCACAGCAAAATTCCTTATGAGAATATTTCTCGGTTCGGGAGGTAGATTTATAGAAAGGGAAGGTGTTAGCACCCTTTCTATCCATGGTTATCCACGGGCTCTTAGGTACTTGCTCTTATGTTTTCAAAATTTGTTTGCTTTTCAAATGTGTGTGTGGGTTTGAAAAAGTTTCGTTTGAAAAATTTCTAAGTAACTCTTGTATCTGTCCTCAAGAGTGTATGAAAAATTTGTTTGAAAACTTTTAGAAAGTGTGAGGTGTGAAAAGATGTTTTTGTTTTGTTTTGAAAAGAGCAAGTACCCATGAGTCATCTACCTACCCTAAGGAATTAAGCTGTGTAAGAGTCCTTTAGATAGTGCTATCCCACCATTGAGAGGTAGGTAGCACAATCGTTGGAGGTGTTCGGGTCAATTCAATTATTGGGATAATATGGTCACCGAAGCAACGGTAGGACACCTTAGAAGTAACCCTAAAGTCCTAGATCCTTTTATCCGAGGCAACCGTTTCGAGGCAACTGGATCTTTAGACAAAGGGTGACCTCTAAGACGTCCTATACTTGATGACCACGTTTCGAGGCAACCAGTGAAGCGTACCCTAGGAGTGGCATGTGCTTTGTGTGTTATTTTTCAATTAATGTTTTTGTACATGTTATTGGTGGGCTACGGATTAATTTTATTTACATACATTCTTTCATGCATTTAACAGTTAGGGGTGCGGAAAGTAAATTGCGGAAATATAAATTCTACGCTATTACAAGGCGTGGGTCTATACATCGCCAAAAATACAAAGACCCATTTTGGTAAATAAATGCGAGAAATTAAATAAAGCGGTAAAATTCCTATTTAACTATTACATATCTGGAGACAGTTACATAATAATCAAAATGAAATAAATGCGCGCGAATAAAAATTAATCGGGAATGCTTTAAGGGTTTTGACCCTTCTAAGAAAAGAAATGAATTTTTTTTTGTCTTTTTTGTGATTAAATGAGATTAATTAAATAAAGCCTAATCTAATTAATTAATTTATTAAAAGAAAAATGTTTTTGTATTTTTTATGTTTTTTAATGAAAATAAAGTAAAGGAATTAAAATTAAAAGTTAATAAAAACCTAATTCGAAACTTATTTTAATTATTAAAAAAAAAGTTAAAGTTGCCTAATTAATAATTAATTCAATTTATTAGTAATTAATTACAAAAATAATTACCTAAATGAAATTAATAAAGTAATAATATTAGTTCTTTTTGGTTTTTTATGAAAAAATATTAATTGGTTAATTGTTAGTAAGAAATAAAATAAAGCAAATAAAAAAAATAAAATGACAAAATAATAAAAAAGAAAAAGCAAACCCAAGGGGGGTTTGGGCCAGGAATGAGGGTGTGTATAGAATTGTGAGGCCCATTCAGAAGCCAGCTTGGTTTGACTTTCTGGATTGAGTGCGCGTGTGTTGACTCCTGAGCATGGTGTTCCTCACTTCTTGGCCCTTGGATTTGCACTGATGGACACTTGGCTGACTCCTGGATGAGGTGTATGATATGCCTTCTTTGGAATGCTACACAGGAAAGCATTAGAAAAAACAACATGGAATTATGGGGGGACCTGGGAATCGAACCCAGGTCCCAGTGATGCCTAGCCACGTCTCCAGCCACTGAACCACTCATGCGCGTGCGTTAGAATAATGGGAACTAAATATTATATAAAAAGAACGCCTTATATGCTGGATCAAAGAAAAGCGCGCGCCTATTTAAACGTACCAACCAGGCATGGACACCTCATCATCGTCTTCGTTCCTGAAACAAAAAGAACACAAATAACGGGGGTTTTAAACGCCCACAAAATACCAATGTCAAAAATAGAGATTAGCTATATAGTGAACATAAAAAGGGTGCGAGGTATGCTTTGGATTCGTCTCATCCTGCTGGGTTTGACCATGTATGTCTTGAGGGTTAATTTTACAGTATGGCAAAAGCCCCAAATTACAAGCTCTGAAAACCTAGAACTCAACAATGGTATTTTGCGTTTTAAGGCACCATAATCAAATTAAGTCATATGGAAAGCTTCGTATGGATCCTGTGAGCACAATGCAATCAATAAAAAGTGTTAAAAACGCATGAATCGATGATTGTGATTTTGAAAAAGAAGGTAAACCGTATGACTTGTGTGGAACGAGTTCTCGAGGTTTTTGGCTCGTTCTTGGCTGCAAATGATTCCCGGGGATGCTGGGAGTGTATTTGGATCAAAAGGAAGGCTTGAATTATGCTGGAAAGTGGTTTTCAGTTTGCAAATTTTTCTCAAGTTTTTGGAATGTAGTTTGGCCGCTTGGGAGAGTTCTAGGTCGTGTATACTGTATGGGAGGCTTGCATATATGTTAGTGAATGAGAATCAAACAATATATGAGCCTTTAACCCTTGCCATGAAGTTTTGAGATTTCCTCTTTATCACCATTAAAGCATTTGCCATTTTTGTCCAAAATATGAATTTCATGCTCATAATAGGCTTGGCAAGAATTTGGCATGTGAAATATGCTTCATCAAAGTTATTCAAATCACAAGATATCCCTTAATTAATTTTTTTGATTTTTATTTGAATTTTAAAGATTTAAAATGAATTAAATCAAATAAAATTAAATAAAAATATAAAAATTAATTTTTAATCTTGAAATAAATCATGGGACATGTGGGTGGCATGGCAAAGCTGAATCAAGTGGAAAAAGTGGGCCCTTTTGTCAAAAATTGAAGTTTCAAGGATAGTTGACTTTGGCCATTTCACAAATTTCCCAACTTTTCCAATGTATATCTTGCTCAATTTTGATCATATGAACATGTTCTTGGACATTTTGGAAAGGTCTTGAAGTCCTCTAACCAATGCCTTTGGTCCCATGTCATTTTTATTTACCAATCTCAAGTTATGGTCTTTGACTTAAAGTGCCTTTTTGTTGACTTTTGAAAATGACCTATAATGTTGAAATTGATAACTTTTTGTGAGAGCATTTCTTGGACTTGGAATGTGAAGATTGAGTTGTAGGAAATGTCATCCCCTTCAAAATGAGCATTGGATGAGATTTTTCTGATGAACCATGAAAAAGTTATGCCTTGGTCAAGTTACAGTTGACTTTTCAGCTGTCCAAAAATAGAAACTTTTGACACCTTGATGATTTTTGAGCCATTCTTGTGAAATCATGATCAAGACTTGATCAAATGATGATTGTGGCTTCAAAATAAGATGTTGACCAAAATTTTTGACTTTTGACTGCCAAATGACCATTTTGCCCCTACAGTTGACTATGGAGCAATTTGGGTTTTTGACTGTGCAACTTGACCTTGTGAGCCTTGAAACTTGACATGTAGGTGCTTGACAATGTATATGAGCATATGGGACTTGATTGAGCCCTTGAAAACCTCAACTTCCTTGCAAGAACCAAAACCCTAATTTTGACTGGCTTATGAGGCCTTTGAATTGTGCAACCCTTGAGAGATCTTGAAGCATTTGAAGATGATGCTTGTCAAAACATTGAAGAATATGGGAGGGCAAATTTTGGGGTACAACAGTTGCCCCTGTTCAATCTTCTTAGACCTGAGGATGTAGATTGGCTAGCGTACCTTTCGTGATCCGAGGGTGGAAGATGATTGAACACTAGTGTGCCCAGAAATTTGCACTCACATAGCAGAGTATCAGCAGTGTGATGGCGGGAATGGGCTTACAGATGCCATTTGGAGATATGATGGGTAGGAGGATGGGCTTATAGATGACATCCGGAAGCGTGACAGAACCTTGTCGAGAATGGGCTTATAGATGCCATTTGGAACTGTAATGGATAGTTGAATCTGAATAAGAAATAGAATAGCTTCCTTGTCTGGGGCATATCTAGTCTATATCTAATTGCTGACGTCTGAACGAGTAGTAGAATAACCGCCGGGTCTGGGGTATATGATCGGGACTTTATAAGTCTGTCGGGATACTAACTGCAAGTATACAGTTCAGTCGTTCTAGTTTTAAAAGATTATCGAACCCACAGAGACTGAGGATCAATCGCATACGATCTAGTGCTACAGTTTGTCTAACTAAGCGATGAATATTCGATTTTTGGGGGAAACAGTTTAATTTAAAAGTAATAGTACTAATTATACCGGTATGTGATAATCAGACTTAGGGAATTCGGTGAATCGCTTGGCCTATAAAGTATTTCGGTAAAAGCTAATTATTTAAAAACCTGAGACATACACTCTCGTGTTTATGAAATAAGTCATGCTACTAAACCTAGTGGATGCACTTTAAATTTAATAACACTTTTTGAAAACAATTTGAATTTAATTAATTTATTAAAACACTCTCGTGTATTTAAAAATCAATGCTTCGTTACCACTATCTGGGTTAAACCCCAGCTCTCGCATGCAGGTTCTTGCCTTAATTAATTTCCCACTCTCGTGGCAAAATCGTGTTAATTAACCTCTCACTCTCGTGACAAGGATAGTTAAATTAATATTGGAAATTGGAAACCAGAAATTGTTTTATAAATATTTTTGGCCAATGTATCATTGAATTCTTTCAGTTCTTATGGTCACATACCGGTATTAATAATTTAGCCAGACATAATTAACTTGAAAGCAATACAATTCAAAATATAATTCATAACAACAATTAGCATAATATAAAAACTGAATAAATATTAATTGCAATAAAAACCTGGAATCAAAGTTGCTATGGTAATCTTGAAGTATTACAATAATCCTTGAGCTTGATTGCAGTAAATAATTCGTGTTAATTCTTGAAGGAAGAATTAACACTTAAAACTAAAAACTAAAACTTGGAATGAAAATTACAGTAATGTAGAAAAAACTCTAAAACAAGGAAATATAAATAATACATAAAAATAGAAATTTGGTCTGTAGAAAATTCTTCGACCCTTGCTCTGAAGGTTGAACTTGTATTTATAGGCTTCATTTGTAACTTCCCGTTTCCATGTTGTACGAAGGCTAGTGGAGATCATGGGAATAACTACCAGAATCATGGGAGAACATGGGAATAACTACCAGAATCATGGGAGAACATGGGACATGTCTCCATGACGTGAGGAAGTTGAAATATAGCGCGTTACGGTCGTCACAGGTCTGTTACGGTCGTCACAAGGCTATTAGCGTGTTACGGTCGTCACAAGGCTGTTACGGTCGTAACACCTTGTGGATTGAACTTCTGCTGGGCTTTTGCTCTTCTGGGCTTAGTCTTTTTCTTTGTATAATTATTTCTTTCTTCTTAACTCCTCCTTTTTGCTATATCACCCCTTTGCTTCATTTCTTTGGCTTTTTAATCCGATTTTCCCTCAATTTCTTTCTTTTCTCAATTGATCTTTTATTTAATACAAATACCTGAAACAAAAGAAATACCAACGTAATACAGAAATAAAATAGAATAAATAGATAAAAATACTAATATTATCTATGAAAATTAAGCCAAATATGTTATATAAATTCGTGTTATCAACACCCCTATACTTAAACCTTTGCTTGTCCTCAAGCAAAAATTAAAAATGAAAAATTACTTAAGCATAAGTCAAACGTAGATATAAAACACAATTCAATTCGTATTTGGTTGCAGGTCAATTCTTTTGTTTGGATAACTCAAGTTCAGACTTCGACACCAAAATTACCGTAATGACACTAGATACCCTTATTTATGCAGACCAAATTAAGTCATGAATTATAACTCGACCTAATACTTTCGTTTCGTTTTACCCGTTTTCATTCTGGTGCAATCACATTAAGCCCTTTACCTTACGCGCACATAGTGGAGTAACCGGTTAGTGACTTTGATCTTTATAATCTAGCTTGGAGTTCTGGTAGTTATATTTGGTACTCCTTTATCCAATTACAAATTGTGGGGGATCGGACCGTCGTCCGCCCTACCAAGTTCAGCACCAGAGACCACTGAACCAATTCATAATGGTTGTTTGCATAAATATTTTATAGTTTCTGCAACCGTTGAATTAAATGATCTGGTAAGGATCATCTAACTTAATAAGTGCATCTTCTAATAAAAATTTCTCTTTAAAAATCTTGATCAAACACTTATATTCATCGATTCTCCACGTAGTTTGTCGTTCAAGGCGGTGCTGACTGCTTTTATAAACTACTCGGGATTACTTTAAAACTAAGTCTTAAGGTGTTGGTATAATAAGTACTTAAATCAATCTAACACGTTGGGGTATTGAAGTGTTATGATGATAATAATTTTGCTTTAGTCGCGCTCGAGTTCTTATTTATAAAAATAAGCAACCTTAATACTAGTTGAATATGTTAATATAACGTTTGGATTTTTTTCGTTATGGCTCAAGAATATGGAGGAATTCGAATAAGCACGAGAATTTTACATAAAAGGCTAAAATTTCATAGGAAAAAAAAAGGGAACTAAAAGGGAATACTAAATAGAGCAAAGATAATAAAAACGAAGTAAGAAATGTTCTGACTCCCCTAAACTTAAAGTAAGCATTGTCCTCAATGCGATAGTACCAGGAGAAATCAGAAAAGAGAAGGGTGATCACTCATCGCTTGGAGAATTTTGTCCTCTTGCTCCTCTATTTTTATTTCGTTGTCTTCTACGTCTATCAGAGTCGTAATCATGCAATCCATCGATTCTAAGGCTTAAGGCATGTATGGACTCGTTGAAATCCTCCATTTGATTTGATATCGCTTCGCAATTGCGGTTATTCCAATGTGCGTAGTCGTGTTGGCCGCGTTGCATTTCTCGAACTAGGCGCAATGTTTCATTTTGAACGACTTCCATTGCTTGGAAACATTGATCTTGTTGTAGAATCGTAGCATACATTGCTTCTAGAGTAGCCGGAGGATGATCATTATCTGGTTGTGCAGCCGGCTTGACTGGTGCATTCAAATTGAAACGCCAATTTTGGAAATTTTGCACATTAATCTGATTTGGACATGAAAGTATTATATTGAGAATCAGATGTGAATCGCGGCAGTACATAACATCTAGCGTCTGGGCCGGTATCATATATTGTCCCAAGGATAAAAGCTCGTCGAAAAGGCCTAAAGCATATGCTAAAGATGTGATGATTCCACCGAAGACAAATGGGTTGGTACCGGCCGCATTTACGCATGTGTGAAAGTGGCTAAGCATGAAGGGAGCGGCGTTGACAACTTGACCGTTGAGGGCACAGAAAATAAGAAACATCTCATTTTGGTTGACCTTGTGATTATTGGTCCTCCCAAAAATGATGTTTGCGAGAATTCGATGAAAGTACCTCAGAGCGGGATTATGAATATGCGAAGCGCAGAGATCTCGCCAACTTTCCGTGGGTTGACCGGTTAGATCATCCCAAAGGGAAAAACCAACTTTATCCCAAGAAATGTCGCCTTCGGGGTCGAAAGGTTTGCAATGAACGGTCGGACCTCTAGTGAATTCTAAAAGTTCAGCGACTCTTTCTTGATCAATTGAATATTCTTGATTAAACATGCGGAAGTTCGCGGTACCGGTTGTAAATGGATCGTCGGGAGGCGTATTGTATGAGAATGAACTGAGGAACTCAAGCACGAGCGGTTCGAAGGTCGGAGAAGGATTTAAACAGAGATTTAACAAACCCGTATTCGTAAGCATAAAAGTGATGCTTTCCGCCCTACCCAAGGCATCCAAACAATCGGTGTCCACATATTTAGTGGGGACAACCGAACGGGAATAGAATTTCATGTACTTTCCTCTTTGTTGGCCATCATCATCTTCTCAGAATATAATCGTGGATAGGTCGGGTGGTGGTCGGTCTGGCCTCACTTGACGTTGAGTGTTTCGTGGAGCCATGGAAGAGAATGAAATGAAGGATAGAATGGTAGAAAATGAAATGGATGAGAGAAAGTATATGAGAATTAGATGGAAGGGACGTGAAATGAGAAGAAATGTAGAAGAGTGTTTATAGAGGGTTAAGATTGAAGAGGAATTATTATAATAATAATGTGTTAGGAAATGAAGAGGGAAAGTTTGAATAAGAATTATGGTGGAAGATGAATAAGAAGAATATTTTGATGGAAGAGTAAATAAGAGTTGAATGGGAGTAATGTGGGAAAATGAAAAGAAGAAAAGGACGAAACAAACAGTCAGTCAAGGGAGCAGAAAAGACAACATGCATCTGGAGAAGCACGAGCTGAGGCGGGGGTTATGGACGTAGTGGGACGGTTATGGAGGTAGTGGAAGAAGAAGAAGAGATTCTGTCTGCTATAGGGGTTACTGATATAACCCGTGTTACGGTCGTAACACGGGCATGACGGTCGTAACACGCTAAAAGGCGTGTGACGGTCGTAAGGGCTTTGTTACGGTCGTAACAGCTACAAATTTTGTAACTTTTAGCAGAACATAGTTGTTTCTGTTCTGTGACATTTCTTTCTTACTACAGATACATTATAAAGCATTATTGCGTCCAGTATTTATTTTCAAACTAGTGCAGATATATTCCAGAGCATGGTGTGGGGACTTGAGGCGACCGTCTTGGGCAGCGATTTGAATTTAGGCAGAATAAGGAACAAGGAATTGTATTTCAGCTCACATGCATACATACTACATACTATATATATATATATATATATATATATATATATATATATATATATATATATATATATGTATAATAGATAAATCTAGAATTTTAATTAATAGTATATATATAATACTAGTATATAATGCATTATGATTGATATTATAAATATTGGGAAGTATTAGTTCAGTATATTAATACGAGACGGGGAAATACGATAATTAAAATAATATTCAATTATAATTATAAATATTAACGTGAATTATTTAATTGAGTATAATTATCGGTATTACGAGGAAATAGTTCAAACGCATCAGATGAAAAGGTGCAACCGATAATCGACTTAAATATAAAATTGAACATAAAATAGAAAAAAATGAAAATATGGAAGAGAAAATTTAAAATTAGAAACCAGGACGACTACTGGTTGATTTTCCATAGCCACTTATCAAACCATCTCACATATCCCTCACCTTTTCTTTTCTTTCTTCTGTGGGGTGGTTCATTCTTTTGAACTTATGGTGGTGGATCTGGATCTATCCTAAGTATCAACTTTTCAAGTTTGGGCTTAGTGATTTCATCCACCACCTCAAAGGTTAACCTTACCTTCTTAACAGTAATTATATCCCTAGTTTCACGGTCCTCTAATTTTCTCTTTTTATGCAAGACTTCCAACAAGGGTGCATTAGTGTGGATATTTTCCAATACCTCCACATACGTTTTAGAGTTGGAGTCTATCTGAGCTTCCATAAAACTTTTCGAGAAAGGAAACGGTGGGGTATAGGGGTCAGGCATAACAATAGGTGCTCCCTTTTCTACCTCTTCTACAACCTCCCTTTTAGATGGTATTGGAGGATTTTTCTCAATCTTTACTCTTTTCTCGTCTGAACTCTCCTCGTCCACATCATTACTCTCCTCAAACTCATTATCACTCTCCTTAGGATTTTCAACGTGTTTTTCACTACTGGTTGTTACAACATCCAATTTCTCCTCAGGAAAGGGTCCTAGAGGCTTTTGTTCAAGCTGGGAGATTTGGGTCTCTAAGGCTATATTATGGGTCGCGAGCGAGTCAACCACAGTGGTCAGTTGCCTAAGGTTTTCACTGTTTTGAAGACTTTGTTTTCTAAACTCTTCGTTCTGGACAGTTTGTGTCTCTACAAAGTGCTCCATCAGAGATTCTACCCTAGAGTGAATTAGCGTCGCGTCAGAATCCTCCATTGATGTTTCAAAGTCGAAATCATGTGATTCTTCTGATTCTTCAAATTGAGATATAGTCGAATTTTGTGTTTCTGTAAAGCGCTTTGTCATCATTGATATTTCATTAAAATTTCCCATTAATATTTCGAGGTCGGATTTATAGGATACTTGCGTCTCCTCGAAATATTGAGTGTAGTGATTGTAGGGGAAATTTGGTTGAGGATAAGTTTGGTTGGAATTATAATATTCTTGCGATTCCTCAAAACGTTGGGATTGGTAGTTGGAAAGGTAATTCGGATGAGAATGAGTCTGTGATGTATTGAGATTCTCCAATAGTATTTCGAGGTCAGATTTATGGGATTCTTGTGATTCCTCGAAATACTCAGAGTGGGGGTTGTAGAAAAAATTCGGGTGATACATAGTAACTGGGATAAGATTTGTAGATGCAAAGGCTCACTTCGGGAGTGAGTATTTGGCATACAAATCGAAAGAGGGTTTTTTTGTTGCCTAGTCTAAACGCGCAACATAAGAATCGTACTTAATTGATTAATCAGTCCCCGGCAACGGCGCCAAAAACTTGATCGGGACTTTATAAGTCTGTCGGGATACTAACTGCAAGTATACAGTTCAGTCGTTCTAGTTTTAAAAGATTATCGAACCCACAGAGACTGAGGATCAATCGCATACGATCTAGTGCTACAGTTTGTCTAACTAAGCGATGAATATTCGATTTTTGGGGGAAACAGTTTAATTTAAAAGTAATAGTACTAATTATACCGGTATGTGATAATCAGACTTAGGGAATTCGGTGAATCGCTTGGCCTATAAAGTATTTCGGTAAAAGCTAATTGTTTAAAAACCTGAGACATACACTCTCGTGTTTATGAAATAAGTCATGCTACTAAACCTAGTGGATGCACTTTAAATTTAATAACACTTTTTGAAAACAATTTGAATTTAATTAATTTATTAAACACTCTCGTGTATTTAAAAATCAATGCTTCGTTACCACTATCTGGGTTAAACCCAGCTCTCGCATGCAGGTTCTTGCCTTAATTAATTTCCCACTCTCGTGGAAAAATCGTGTTAATTAACCTCTCACTCTCGTGACAAGGATAGTTAAATTAATATTGGAAATTGGAAACCAGAAATTGTTTTATAAATATTTTTGGCCAAGGTATCATTGAATTCTTTCAGTTCTTACGGTCACATACCGGTATTAATAATTTAGCCAGACATAATTAACTTGAAAGCAATACAATTTAAAATATAATTCATAACAACAATTGGCATAATATAAAAACTGAATAAATATTAATTGCAATAAAAACCTGGAATCAAAGTTGCTATGGTAATCTTGAAGTATTACAATAATCCTTGAGCTTGATTGCAGTAAATAATTCGTGTTAATTCTTGAAGGAAGAATTAACACTTAAAACTAAAAACTAAAACTTGGAATGAAAATTACAGTAATGTAGAAAAAACTCTAAAACAAGGAAATAGAAATAATACATAAAAATAGAAATTTGGTCTGTAGAAAATTCTTCGACCCTTGCTCTGAAGGTTGAACTTGTATTTATAGGCTTCATTTGTAACTTCCCGTTTCCATGTTGTACGAAGGCTAGTGGAGATCATGGGAATAACTACCAGAATCATGGGAGAACATGGGAATAACTACCAGAATCATGGGAGAACATGGGAATAACTACCAGAATCATGGGAGAACATGGGACACGTCTCCATGACGTGAGGAAGTTGAAATATAGCGCGTTACGGTCGTCACAAGGCTATTAGCGTGTTACGGTCGTCACAAGGCTGTTACGGTCGTAACACCTTGTGGACTGAACTTCTGCTGGGCTTTTGCTCTTCTGGGCTTAGTCTTTTTCTTTGTATAATTATTTCTTTCTTCTTAACTCCTCCTTTTTGCTATATCACCCCTTTGCTTCATTTCTTTGGCTTTTTAATCCGATTTTCCCTCAATTTCTTTCTTTTCTCAATTGATCTTTTATTTAATACAAATACCTGAAACAAAAGAAATACCAACGTAATACAGAAATAAAATAGAATAAATAGATAAAAATACTAATATTATCTATGAAAATTAAGCCAAATATGTTATATAAATTCGTGTTATCAGTATATCCATACTGCATCTGAATGAGTGGCAGAATGTCATCCGAATCTGGATCGTATCTGGACTGAACAATAGAATAGCATCCGGGATGGATCATCTCTAAGTTGTCTTTAGAAGTTTGAATCTGAATAAGCAATAGAATAGCATCCGGGTCTGGAGCATCTCTAGGCCATCTCTGAAAGGGATCTCTGAATAAACAATAGAATAACAGCCGGGTCCGGAGCATCTCTGAGCTATTACTGGGGAGAAAATCTGATTAAGCAAAAGAATAGCATCCGGGTCAGGAGCATCTCTAAGCTATATCTGAAAGGAAATCTGAATAAGTATCAAAATGTCGCCATGTCTGGGTCGCATCTGAACCATCTCTAGAAGGGAATCTGGAATAAGCAATAGAATAGCATCCGTGTCCGGTGCATTTGTAAGCTATCTCTAGAAGGGAGTCTGGAATAAGTATCAGAATGTAGCCATGTCTGGATCGCATCTGAACCATCTCTAGAAGGGAATCTGGAATAAGTATCAGAATGTAGCCATGTCTGGATCGCATCTGAACCATCTCTAGAAAGAATCTCTGAAATAACAATAGAATAGCATCCGTGGTTGGAGCATCTCTAAGTTATCTCTGAAAAGAACTCTGAATAAGCAAAAGAATAGCGTCCATATCTGGAGATTTCCCAGCTATATTTGAAAGGAAACTCTTGAATAAGCAAAAGAATAACGTCCATCTCTGGAGCATCTCTAAGCCATCTCTGAAGAGAACTCTGAATAAGCAAAAGAACAGCATCCATCTCTGGAGCATTTCCAAGCTATATCTGGAAGGAAACTCTTGAATAAGCAAAAGAATAACATCCATCTCTGGAGCATTTCTAAGCCATCTGAAAAGAAACTCTCGAATAAGCAAAAGAATAACATCCATCTCTGGAGCATTTCTCAGCTATCTCTTTAATCTCTTTAATGTAGATATGCTCTGGCTAGATACAGGTATCGAATCCACAATCAATCGCTCACAGATATGCTCTGGCGAGATACAGGTATCAAATCTGGAATTGCGACAGTTGATAGTAATCGTCTTTGGATTGACCTTTTTCCTGAAAAGGCAGAACATCAGTTGTATGCAATGTCATGGTGCATGAACTGCATGATTCTAAGATGTTCTCAAAAATAAATGAGATTTGTGTTGTATGATGCGTATGCATGCTTCATGGTGTATGATAATGTAATGTTTATGAATGTATTTTCGTCTAGGAAAATAAATCCTTGACGAATTCCAGGGAGTTTTTGAATCTTGGGCCGTTGTTGAAGAGTAGAGTTCTTCGTTTCCGCTGGGGATACCGTTGATATGTTTTGTTGAGGAATTGATGAACTCCGCTGGGGGTAGGAAGAAATTCGCCGAGGACGATCTTTCCGTGGTTTTTGGCTGAGGATAACCCAGTTATACCCTGGTGGGGAAATAACCTTTGAATAAAGCCGGGGAGAAGCGTTCGTACTCTGCAGGGGATAAGCTTCCAGAATCTACTGGGGATAAGCTTCCTACTGGGGAGATTGATTCAACTCTCCTGGGGAGACTTTTTTTTTGGACTGTACTGGGAAGGTGGCTCTGCTGGGGTGTCTGGTATTCCACCGGGGAACAATCTTAGATCAAGACTGCCGGGGATGCTTGCTTAGGAACATCTGCATACTCCGCTGGGGAATATTGAGATCTTCTGGGGATGCCCCACTTCCTTAAGGCTGACAGTAGACTAACTTTGCTTGGGGAGAGCGTTGTTGACTTGTTGGAGATACTGTACCTTGTCAGGGCTGACGGGAGACCAACTCTGCTCGGGGGAGAGTATTGCTGAATCTTATCTTACTCTGCGGGGAGTGAAGGTATCTTGGTCACGTTCTTAAGCTGAACCTACCTTAGTACCTTGGTGGACAGAGCAACTAGATCGCTTAGACAACTCATATTGCCCCAGTTTCTGTGGGAGAAGATACCTGTGGAGGCGCTTGATTACTGTCGGTTGATAAATACTCTTCTGGTAGATAAGTGACGAGATGACAGGACATAGTCGTACGCTTTGATCCCTAATTTTTGCCTGGACCGCCCTTTCGGGTTTTCAGTCCACCGGGATACCCATTTTTGCCCAAGCCGCCTTTTCAGGTTTTCGACTTGCCGGGTGTACAGATTTTTCTATTTCATCCCTTATTTTTGCCCGAACCCTTTTGGTTCGCCGGGAAGCCCTTATTTTTGCCTAGGTGTGTCAACCTAGCGGGTCTTTGATTATGCATAATATTTTTTTCCGACTATGTCCATGCTCTCAGAATGTAGGGAGGTGCCCCTGTCAGTAGTGTTGCGTTGCCCTACTACCAGAAGATCTTCGTTTGATCGTCCAACGCCCCAAGTGATCCAGGTAGAGATTTGCCCCATGTTGATTGGCCTTTTTAGAGATTCTCTGAATCTTGACTTAACTGCCCCAGATGATGGACGATGATCATGCCATGCCCCTTGATTGGAAGTGCTTTTGTTCATTAGATATTCCTCACGCGAATTTCTCTGTTGTTCGAACAAAAAGTCATATGCAAACAATGTTATATTAAACATGCAAAGCTTATGTCTGTCTTGAAGTTTTTGAAAATGCATTTTTTTTCCAGTAAAACAAGCAAATTATGTAACATGTGATGTCAACTCAAGATTTTACAGCGAGCCTTAAGGAGTCAGGATACCTTTGGTAACAATATGCTTTCGAACTAACCCATGCTTCAGCTAGGACTTTTGAGGGTTGTAACGTGGCTTGGTTCACGGTTTAAGAAACAAAGGGTAAAGGCTCAAAGTATATTTGTTCCCACCCGCTCTTCGTGATGTTCTTCAAACCTAAACTCAGCTGATCGTACGTTAGACCTTGTTTGAGTCTTTGCTCTGACATTCCGGTGATGGTTCGGATATTGACAATTTATTTTGAATAGGCAATCATTTTTGTTGAGTGTTTGTAGGACCTCTTTCTTTTTGATTTTATTATCCCTATTTTTGCCTGAACTGTTTCTTTTGTGATTACAGCCGGCGGGATGCCCCAGTTTTGTAAGTCTCCTTCATAGGTTTTGACTTATTGGGCTTTTATTTTGAAAGATGATGACTTCCTGTTTTTATGATTATTTAGGACCATCACTGTCTTTTGCTTTGGAAGGACTCATTTGATGCTATTTGTTATGCACTCGGATCAACTGAGAGAACTACCCTGCCCCAGGTTATGATTAAGGGTTTTAATTTTCAAAAATAAAAACTACTACTTCTTTGGCTCGAAGGGGTTGACGAGGGATTATCTTCCTTATAACTCTGGTGTTTAGGAATTGAAACAATGCCTGTACCTCATCAGCGGGGTTTGTTCAAAAGCATACTGTAGATTGTGGTATCGTTTTCATCATTCTCCCTCAAGAGGATTAGAATTATTAACCGAGCGTTGATCATCACAAAAAAAAAATGAAAGCAATTTGAATATAGTGAAAATAATTGGATTAATTCAAAAACAGACATACGCAGTGCATTAATGAGATAAAAGAGTTTGCTATGACATTAATTGTTTGTATAAGCAAAAAAAATACAACTCGGAAATTCAAATAAACAAAAGCCTTCAATGATTGGGCAAAGGAGCAATGATTATGTTTGGAGTCTCTAGTGCTTCAAACTGAATCTCTCCGGCGTCAATCATGTCTTGGACCTTGTTCTTCAGAGCCCAACAATTGTCTGTAGTATGCCCCGGGCTATCAGAATGGTATGCGCACCTATCGTTGGGATGATAGTTAGGAGCAGAAGTTTTTGGATTCTAGAGAGGAGCCCTTAAGGTAATCAGCCTTGCCTTCAACATTTGCTGTAGCGCTTGATCCAGTGACATGTTGATCTTAGTGAACTGTCTCTTGGGTGAGACCTCCTTACGTTGCTGCCCCTGTCCTTGTTGAGCAGGCCTAGGATTAGAGATCTGGGTTGCCCCTACATGTTAATTATGGCGACCCTTTTTACTATGCACAACATTGGACTCCTTCTTCCCACTGTAAGGCTTTCTATGAGCATCAACAGGTGCAGCTTCTTGAATCTTTCCAGCCTTGATACCAGCTTCAATCCTCTCTCCGGTCAAGATCAAATCTGTAAACCCAGCAGAAGAATTCCCAATCAGATGGTTGAAGAAAGGACCAGACAGGGTCCCCAAGAACATGTCCACGAGTTCACGATCCGTCAACGGTGGCTGCACCCTTCCAGCCAGGTCTCTCCACCTTTGTGCATATTCCTTAAATCCTTCACCCGTCCCTAGTGACATACCCTGGAGTTGGGTACGTGTAGGAGCGAGGTCGGAATTATACTGATACTGCTTATAAAAAGCAGTTGCCAAGTCCTCCCAGTTACGAATACTAGTTCCATCCAGCTGATAGAACCATTCGAGCTGAGTCCCTGAAAGACTTTCCTGGAAGAAATGGATCCATAGATTCTTGTCTGCCGTGTAGGGCTGGATCTTCCTTGCGTATGAACGGAGGTGCAACTTAGGACAAGAAGCCCCATCGTATTTTACAAAGGCAGGTGCCTTGAACTTGTGAGGGATCACCACCCCAGAAGATAAACCTAGGTCCCCAAAGTCCAACCCAGGCACACGTTGGATATCCATAGCATTTAACCGGTCCTCCAGCTGTTTGTACCTGTCCTCAGCAGGAGGGTTCTGTTCATCATTGAAATCTGTCTCGGTGTCAGAGACTACGAGACTAGGAACCCTTCCCTCTTGGTGACTACCTTCCCCAACAGATGGAGTAGTCCGCTCAGCTTCATTCTGCAGTGTATTCCCAGATCTGCGTCTAGGGTTTAACAAAACAATCCTCTTCTTCTTTTTTTTAAAGAACAGAGTCTTCAATTCCTGTTGTCCTTGTGCTAAGCTCATGACCAGCTCCTGGAACTGGGCGTTCTGGGCCTGGAGGGCCTTGATAGCTTGCTCATTGGATGATTCAGGATTCATGACGACTACTGAAATAAACAGCGAAGAAGGTAAGTGACCTGTAATGCAATGATATGTATGATATGCATGCAATGTTTTCAAGGATCTCGCGGGATAAACAAGAAAGATTGTTAGAACTTGAATTTTGTAGCTTGATTGAAGGAACTTCATTTTGTTGAGAGTCCTTCTTCAAGAGTCAAGGCTCACCATATCGAGTGGGTCATAGCCCCTGACTCAAGTTATCAACCTTGGCTAGGGGAAAATAAATCCCCTTTGCCCCTTGCTAGACATTTGATTCATCATGACCTGCATCACAAGCCCTTGAGATCCTTGAAATGGATTAGTCCTTATGTAGGATGTATGCAATGGTATGATGTTATGCTATGCATGGAGTGATGTAAGTAGGCCCTGTAATGAGTCCCAAATTAAGGACTGTAAACAAAACCTGCAAGGAACTCATGTGGTTAGATAACAAGTATGCAAGTAGTTCAAGTATGAAGGCACACAAGTCACACAAAAGAACCCTTAGAGTTTAGGCCAGCATGAAGTTTGGGTACTACCCTCTTTCAGTTTCGTTAGTTAAGACCTGTCCTATCAAAAGTAACCGGGTTCTAGAGGATCCCAATATCACTGACTACCCTCAATCGGTCATAACTCCAGCGTCGCAATCTTTTCTTGCGGCCAGAACCATCGCGAGAGTTTAGCCTCAATGGGTGTAGCATACTGCTACTGTTATATGGCCAAGTTGGGTCACATTAGGGTTCTAAGGTCGGTTGGTGCTTAATGACTTCTCAGAAGACCCATATTCTCCTCGTTGCAACACAAGGGATATCGGTACAGACCAAGGTGCCACACCAACGTAGCCACTGCTTCACCCGTGTCGGTCTACGCCGGACAGGTCCCTCACAGCTTATGCTACATAAAAGGGTATCCCCAGATCCGAGTTAGGATCTATGAAACTCCGATGCAAAGCCCACAAATATAAAGCAATCAAAGCAAAGCAATTGAAAACATAAGTATGATCTAATCCTAAGGTACACCTCACTTTTATAGTCCCCAGCAGAGTCGCCAGTTCTGTAATCGGTGGGAATAGAACTGACTGTTTTTTAGCTGGTTCGCGAAATATCGCGGTAAGCAAGATTCGCCACCGTCTTTTATATTCTCCAACATGGAAAGGACAAAAGCACAGTAAAATTCCTTATAAGAATGTTTCTCGGTTCGAGAGGTAGATTTATAGAAAGGGAAGGTGTTAGCACCCTTTCTATCCGTGGTTATCCACGGGCTCTTAGGTACTTGCTCTTATATTTTCAAAATTTGTTTGATTTTCAAATGTGTGTGTGGGTTTGAAAAAGTTTCGTTTGAAAAATTTCTAAGTAACTCTTGTAGATGTCCTCAAGAGTGTATGAAAAATTTGTTTGAAAACTTTTAGAAAGTGTGAGGTGTGAAAAGATGTTTTTGTTTTGTTTTGAAAAGAGCAAGTACCCATGAGTCATCTACCTACCCTAAGGAATTAAGCTTTGTAAGAGTCCTTTAGATAGTGCTATCCCACCATTGAGAGGTAGGTAGCACCATCGTTGGAGGTGTTCGGGTCAATTCGATTATCGGGATAATGTGGTCACCGAAGCAACGGTAGGACACCTTAGAAGTAACCCTAATGTCCTAGATCCTTTTATCTGAGGCAACCGTTTCGAGGCAACTGGATCTTTAGACAAAGGGTGACCTCTAAGACGTTCTATACTTGATGACCACATTTCGAGGCAACCAGTGAAGCGTACCCTAGGAGTGGCATGTGCTTTGTGTGTTATTTTTCAGTTAATGTTTTTGTACATGTTATTGGTGGGCTACGGATTAATTTTATTTACATACATTCTTTCATGCATTTAACAGTTAGGGGTGCGGAAAGTAAATTGCGGAAATATAAATTCTACGCTATTACAAGGCGCGGGTCTATACATCGCCAAAAATACAAAGACCCGTTTTGGTAAATAAATGCGAGAAATTAAATAAAGCGGTAAAATTCATATTTAACTATTACATATCTGGAGACAGTTACATAATAATCAAAATGAAATAAATGCGTGCGAATAAAAATTAATCGGGAATGCTTTAAGGGTTTTGACCCTTCTAAGAAAAGAAATGAATTTTTTTTGTCTTTTTTGTGATTAAATGAGATTAATTAAATAAATCTTAATCTAATTAATTAATTTATTAAAAGAAAAATGTTTTTGTATTTTTTATGTTTTTTAATGAAAATAAAGTAAAGGAATTAAAATTAAAAGTTAATAAAAACCTAATTCTAAACTTATTTTAATTATTAAAAAAAAAGTTAAAGTTGCCTAATTAATAATTAATTCAATTTATTAGTATTTAATTACAAAAATAATTACCTAAATGAAATTAATAAAGTAATAATATTAGTTCTTTTTGGTTTTTTATAAAAAAACATTAATTGGTTAATTGTTAGTAAGAAATAAAATAAAGCAAATAAAAAAAATAAAATGACAAAATAATAAAAAAGAAAAAGCAAACCCAAGGGGGGTTTGGGCCAGGAATGAGGGTGTGTATAGAATTGTGAGGCCCATTCAGAAGCCAGCTTGGTTTGACTTTCTGGATTGAGTGCGCGTGTGTTGACTCCTGAGCATGGTGCTCCTCACTTCTTGGCCCTTGGATTTGCACTGATGGACACTTGGCTGACTCCTGGATGAGGTGTATGATATGCCTTATTTGGAATGCTGCACAGGAAAGCATTAGAAAAAACAACATGGAATTATGGGGGGACCTGGGAATCGAACCCAGGTCCCAGTGATGCCTAGCCACGTCTCCAGCCACTGAACCACTCATGCGCGTGTGTTAGAATAATGGGAACTAAATATTATATAAAAAGAACGCCTTATATACTGGATCAAAGAAAAGTGCGCGCCTATTTGAACGTACCAACCAGGCATGGACACCTCATCATCGTCTTCGTTCCTGAAACAAAAAGAAGACAAATAACGTGGGTTTTAAACCCCCACAAAATACCAATGTCAAAAATAGAGATTAGCTATATAGTGAACATAAAGAGGGCGCGAGGTATGCTTTGGATTCGTCTCATCCTGCTGGGTTTGACCATGTATGTCTTGAGGGTTAATTTTACAGTATGGCAAAAGCCCCAAATTACAAGCTCTGAAAACCTAGAACTCAACAATGGTATTTTGCGTTTTAAGGCACCATAATCAAATTAAGTCATATGGAAAGCTTCGTATGGATCCTGTGAGCACAATGCAATCAATAAAAAGTGTTAAAAACGCATGAATGGATGATTGTGATTTTGAAAAAGAAGGTAAACCGTATGACTTGTGTGGCACGAGTTCTTGAGGTTTTTGGCTCGTTCTTGGCTGCAAATGATTCATGGGGATGCTGGGAGTGTATTTGGATCAAAAGGAAGGCTTGAATTATGCTGGAAAGTGGTTTTCAGTTTGCAAATTTTTCTCAAGTTTTTGGAATGTAGTTTGGCCGCTTGGGAGAGTTCTAGGTCGTGTATACTGTATGGGAGGCTTGCATATATGTTAGTGAATGAGAATCAAACAATATATGAGCCTTTAACCCTTGCCATGAAGTTTTGAGATTTCCTCTTTATCACCATTAAAGCATTTGCCATTTTTGTCCAAAATTTGAATTTCATGCTCATAATAGGCTTGGCACGAATTTGGCATGTGAAATATGCTTCATCAAAGTTATTCAAATCACAAGATATCCCTTAATTAATTTTTTTGATTTTTATTTGAATTTTAAAGATTTAAAATGAATTAAATCAAATAAAATTAAAAAAAAATAGAAAAATTAATTTTTAATCTTGAAATAAATCATGGGACACGTGGGTGGCATGGCAAAGCTGAATCAAGTGGAAAAAGTGGGCCCTTTTGTCAAAAATTGAAGTTTCAAGGATAGTTGACTTTGGCCATTTCACAAATATTTCCCAACTTCTCCATTGCATATCTTGCTCAATTTTGATCATATGAACATGTTCTTGGACATTTTGGAAAGGTCTTGAAGTCCTCTAACCAATGCCTTTGGTCCCATGTCATTTTGATTTACCAATATTAAGTTATGGTCTTTGACTTAAAGTGCCTTTTTGTTGACTTTTGAAAATGACCTATAATGTTGAAATTGATTACTTTTTGTGAGAGCATTTCTTGGACTTAGAATGTGAATATGAGTTGTAGGAAATGTCATCCCCTTCAAAATGAGCATTGGATGGGATTTTTCTGATGAACCATGAAAAAGTTATGCCTTGGTCAAGTTACAGTTGACTTTTCAGCTGTCCAAGAATAGAAACTTTTGACACCTTGATGATTTTTGAGCCATTCTTGTGAAATCATGATCAAGACTTGATAAAATGATGATTGTGGCTTCAAAATAATATTTTGACCAAAAAGTTTGACTTTTGACTGCCAAATGACCATTTTGCCCCTACAGTTGACTGTGGAGCAATTAGGGTTTTTGACTGTGCAACTTGACCTTGTGAGCCTTGAAACTTGACATGTAGGTGCTTGACAATGTATATGAGCATATGGGACTTGATTGAGCCCTTGAAAACCTCAACTTCCTTGCAAGAACCAAAACCCTAATTTTGACTGGCTTATGAGGCCTTTGAATTGTGCAACCCTTGAGAGATCTTGAAGCATTTGAAGATGATGCTTGTAAAAACTTTGAAGAATATGGGAGGGAAAATTTTGGGGTACAACAGTACCAATCTCAATAACACTATGATCACCCAGCTCTTTACACAATTCAAGATTCAACATCACAACTCTTCTCCCGACCAGCCGAAGATGAATGGCGCTGTTGAAGCTGCTAACAAAAATATCAAGAAGATCATACAGAAGATGACAATTATATACAAAGAATGGCACAAGATGTTACCATTTGCTCTTTATGGTTACCGTACCACAATGCGTATATCAACAGGGGCAACTCATTTCTCTTTGGTATACGGGATGGAAGTTGTCCTACCCATTGAAGTCCAGATCTCTTCCTTGATTGGCCTAGGCAAAAATTATGGCATCCCGGTGAACCAAAAGGGTTTGGGAAAAAATTAGGGATATACATAAAAATATTTGTACACCCGGCAAGTCGAAAACCTGAAAAGGAGGCTTGGGCAAAAAAGGGTATCCCGGTGGACTGAAAACCGGAAAGGGCAGTCCAGGAAAAAGTTAGGGATTTAAAGCGTATAACTATGTCCTGTTTGATCATCTTACAACCAATCTTCAGTATCAACTATCGAGCTCAAGTGTTACTAATCAATCCAGTCAGCTTTGGATAAGCAACATAAGAGATGAGACGCTCAAAGGCATAAAGACAATAGCAGAATGGGAACCCAATGGGATTATTTCACATAACTCTTTTTCTTTGTATACTATTTTTTTTGTATAACTTACATTCTTACGACGACATTCTCTTACTAGGATATCCGTCTCCTTGTACAAAAATGCTTATTCAAGTTAATAAAAAACTATTCCTTTGAAAGTGCAAAAATTCTGTTTTTATTTTTCTGTTTTGTGTGCGAAAACGTCCAGTGATTATTTTTGAACATATGCATTTGAATGTGATTACTTCTTACAAATATACGCCTAAAAACAGAAAGATAGTTGCTAATGACTTTAAGAAATGGGACAATATCTAAGGGTCATCCATAAAATCCCCGCAGATATTTCCTCCAGCAGATACCTTCTCCAGCAGGTACAGAGGCATGGGCATCCTGCTACAAGGTCACCGCCATATTCTCAGTATGAACTTAATGGTGTTAGATTCTCATATCCCCAACGGAGCAAGAATCTCCAAATTACTACTCCAACAAAGGATCCCCCAATGAGATTGCCAAGCTTCACAGGATTCTCAAGCAGGATTTCAACAAAATCCCCAAACAGTTCACGAAGTTCACCTGCCCCAACAGAGTTTATTTCTCTAACAACGGAAGTTCATCTCCCAGCATTTCGACTTCAACAAATTGGAAGACCTACATTCTTCCCCCCAACAACAGTCAGGGATTTATTTTCCCTAATTCAACAATACAGCAATGGAACAACTGACACGTTCATACATCATTTCTACAAACATCATAGCATATGCAACACAAATGCGTATATCACAATCTCATTTATTTTGAGAGCATCATGCAATTCATACATCATGGTATCACATGAAACTGACTTTAACTTTCCAAGTGGAGTTCACAGAAAGATAAGCACCGTCAACCTATACAGCAGGTCAAAGATTAATGCCCAAAAGCAGACGGGGAAATTATCTATACGACCAAGTGGTATGAACTCCCGAAGCAAGACATGTTTACCAACAAATACAGCACGCAACAGATTAATGCCCGAAACCAGACGCGGAAATATCTATGTGACCAATGTTTCCAAGTCCCAAATTAATACCTGTAACAAGCCAGGAGAACTATCTGTGGACGATCGACTGTAGATTAACACCTGTAACAAGCCAGGAAAACTATCTACATGAAGAGATTGAAGATTAATACCTGTAATTAGATAGGAAAACTATCTTTCTTTCTTAGGTCAGATTAATACCTGTAACAAGCCAAGACAACCATCTCAGTGACCCACAATTTTCAAGTCCCAGATTAATACCTGTAACAAGCCAAGAGAACTATCTGTGGATGACCGACTGTGGATTAATACCTGTAACAAGCTAGGAGAACCGTCTACATGAGGAGATTGAATATTAATACATGTAACAAGCAGGAAAACTATCTTTCTTTCTCAGGTTAGAGATTAATACCTGAAACCAACCAGGACAACTATCTCAGCGATCGACAATTTCAAGTTCTAGATTAATACCTGAAACCGGACAAGACAACTATCTGTGAACTGCTGATTTGTAGATTAACACCTGAAACCAGACAAGAAAACTATCTACATGACCAGACGAAGCAATCTTACACGGGTTTCTTCTCATGATCCTCGAGATGCAGTCTAACACAGAGTCATCCCGAAACAGCCCCACACAGGCTCCTTCTCCTATATCTCCGAATGCAGACTAACACAGACTCATCTTTGAACAGCCCTACACAGGCTCTTTCTAATACATTTTTAGGTAACAGTTAATTCCATTATCCCCAGGAAGTTACTGTGAAACATGCATTTCAACCAGAAAGCAAAAAAATTTTATCTCTCTAGTACAAAGATAACTTCTAAATAGAGACTTGGACAACTAAAGTTCATAGATTCTATTCCCCACAGAGTTTTCCTTAAGCGGGAGAACAACGAAAACCCATATTCCCCAGTGGATTCCTCTTCAAACAGCAGGAACATGAATCCCCATAAAAGACCTCTAATGAAGTCAACATCTCCTTTAGATGGCATCTTTAAGCCTATATCCAACGAATCCCAGTCATCTACTTTGGATGGCATCTTTAAGACCATCTCCGAAGACTCTCTGTCATCTTCTCCAAATGGCATCTGTAAGCCCATTCTCGACATCATCAACCAATAGTATTATTTCATGCGAGTGCAAATTTCTGGGCACTCTAGTGTTCAATCATCTTCCACCTTCAGATCACGAAAAACAGACAAGCCAATCTAAATCCTTAGGTTTAAGAAGATTGAACAGGGGCAGTTGTTGTACCCCAAAATTTTCCCTCCCATTTTTACTCAAGACATGCTCATTGAGGTTCTCAATTGCTCAAGGATGACCAAGAGTTGATAAGACAAACTCTCATCCTAAGCAATGAACCTCTAATTAGGGTTTCAATTTTCATCAAGATGTGTGAGCTCCAAAGGTCTCAAATGTTTCCATTGTCCTAATATGCCTTCAAGGTTGTCCATGACAAATTTCATGCCTTGCACTACAAGTTTGCTCAATCAATTGCTCAAGTGTTTGAAAATCAACTATACTAGGTCAAAAGTCAACTGTGGCCCATATATAATCAAATTTCAAGATTTTTGGTCAACATCAACACTTTGAAGTGATATCCATCATTTGATCAAGGGTTGATCATGATTCCTCAAGAAATGCTCCTAATTCATCAAAAGTCAAGAATTGCTAATTAGGGTTTCTATAAGAAAAGTCAACAAAACTTTGACCAGACATATCTTTCACACACTTCATCCATTTTTACCCAACCAAATCTCATTTTGAAGAGAATCTCATTCCCTACAATTTCTATTTTGTCCTCGAGATCAAGAGATGCACCATTTGAAAGATACAAGCTCATACATTACAAGTCATTTTTAGAAAGTCAACAAAAGACACTTTTTGCCAAGACCTTTTACATCAAGATAAAGTCTTCAAATGCAAAATTAATCAAATAGGGATGGAATTAGACATCTTGGGCTTTCCAAAAAGTCCAAGATCATCATCATGAATGTAGCCCCAAGAACTCACACAAAATTTGCAAAAAATAAGCAAAGTTGCCAAAATTCAAAAATGAGTTTTCAGCCTATCCCATTCCAAAAAAAGGATTCAAACACACTCCTGGAGGTCCCCTGAAGCTTTCCCAATCATCACCATGCATTGAAGAATCACGAAAAATCTCAGTAAGCTCAGACGGTTTGCATTTTTTTCAAATGCGTTTTCTTCGATTCATGTAATATAAACTTGTTTTGATCATGCATTATTGTTCATATGAATGTGTGTAAACTTTCCGTATAGCTGGATTTGAGTTTTGATGCAAGTGTGATGTTTTTCCATGGATAGGGTTTATACCTCCGAATTGGGGTTTTTTAAATATCCAAAACTAACCCAAACCAAGGATACCATCATGTTCGGGAGGTCGATGCCAATTGATCCATGGCTTCACATTTGATTTATATTGCGTATTCTGGACTTTATTGAGTTACAAGTGTTGTAGTGACAGACCAAAACCGTCACTATAAATCTATGTACCTAAAACGACGGAGTGAGGAAGAAGATGAGGCGTGGTAGTCTCCAATTGGGTCATTCAAATAAGCGCGCGTTTTATTTTTTTTCCAGATGTTTGCGTTGTTTTTTTAATATATTATTATTGCTTGATATATGTAAATGATTGGTTCAACAGCTTAGTTGGTAAAGGTGTGTGTGTAGAAGGGAAATGACCAGGGTTTGAATCCCAGGTCCATCATTTTATCTTTTCTAACATATTTCATGCAGATCTAGTGCTCCTCAAGGCCATTTGCTCATCATACACCATCATGTCCAAGCCATCAAAAGCATCTCTGATCCAAGTCAAAGAATCCAACGCACAAGCTCATCATGCACCCTTAAAGCTGCTCCTCACTAGATCTAGACGAAGTTTGGGCTCTCTTCAGCTGGGCCTTACCAACTTCAATTTCAACACCCCCATTTAATTTTGCTATCCTGGCCCATTTAATTTTTCTTCATTTTGTTTTATTATTTATTTCTTTTACTTTTTTTTATCAGCAAATAAATAACCAAAAATCACCAAAAAAAAAATTAGGATTAGATATTTTAATTAAATTAATTTCTTTAAGCAATTAATTAATTAAACTTTAACTCCTTTTGAAATTAAAATAAAATAGAATTAGGAATAGTTTTATATTTATATCATTTTCTTTTCTTTTCATAATAAAAAATAATAAAAAAGGGACTTAGACTAATTTCTTAATTAAATTTTACTTTTCTAAATAATTTTAGGATATTTAATTTAGTCAACTTCATAAATAAAAAAAAACAAAAAGATTCCCTTTTCTTTAGGATTTTTAGACATCTTTTCTCAACTCGCGCACATTTATCTATTCTTGCATGTTTCATATTATTGTAACTGCTCAAGGATTATAATAGAATAATTAGGATATTATTTTCTGCTATATTCCCCTTATTCTTGGACATGTAATTAACCCCAAAGCCCTGTAATAGCGTAAATTTAACTTTCCACACTTTAAATTTCTGCAATATATATTAATTGTTAGTAATTAGGCATGTATGGAAAGCCTAATAACAAAATGTTAGCAAACCTAACAAAAGACTAAAATAAATGAATATAACACACAATTGCACATATGCACCTCTAGGGTACTCCCACTTTGGTTGCCTTCGGAAAATAGTCACAACTCTCAAAATGTGAGAGGTTTTAGTGGCTACCCTCTGGTTCAAAAAAGATCATAAGTCCCTCGATGACCTGCTCGACATTGCCTCGGTAAAAAATATGTCTTAGAACCTTAGGGTGGTTACTAAAGCTCCTTGCCCAGTTTCCTTTGTGACTATAAATTGTCCCTTCAAATGTCCCTCATACATTCAACGATAGGGCTACCTACTCACTAATGGTAGGATAGCACTGTCTAAAGGATAGGAGGAAAAGAACAACCTTTTCGAGTATAAGTAGATAGTTCTAGATGCTATGCTCAAAAAAAACTTTTTGCAATTACACAAAACATTTCAAAACACTTTCAAAAACATTCGCTTTGTTAACACTCTTGAGGACTAATACAAGAGTTATCATAAAGCGAATTGCCGCACTAAGGCATTTTCAAAACTACTTTTCAAAGCATAAAGCACAAGGTATTTCAAAAAATGAGCTAAGCATCTAAGAGCCCGTAGAAAACTACGGATGGAAAGGGTGCTAACACCTTCCGTTTCCATAATCTACCCTCCTTACTCAGAAAATTCTCGAAAAGGTCTTTTTCTATTCTTTTCACCCTTTCCTTAATTTGGATAAAAGAAAAGTCGGTGGCGACTCTTGCTTACCGCAAAATTTGTAAACACAAACGCAAAACCAGTATAACAGTCGGTTCTGCCACCATATCACAATGTGCATTATATGTAGATGCAATGTTTTCAAGAATCTCGAGGGATAAATAGAAAAGAAATGTTAGAAGTCGAGTCTGGCTGCAGCTTTGACGGAAGAACTTTGCAACATTTGAACGTCCTTCTATGAGAATCAAGCTCACCATGTTAAGTGGGTCCTAGCCTTTGACTCCAGATAACTTACTTCGGTCTTTGATGGCATTGGTTAGAGGAAAATAAATCCCCTTACCCCTTTCTAGACGTCTGGTTCATGATACTTTGACGACATTTGGTTAGAGGAAAAAAATCCTCTTGCCCCTTGCTAGACGTCTGGTTCATGATAACCTGCATCACAGGCCCTCGAGATCCTTGAAATTGTCAGTGAAATGGCACGATGTCAGTATGCTATGATGGCATGTTCGAAAAAATAACAAACACAAGCAAAGCACACAAGAGCCTTAGGTTTAGGCTTGCATAGAGTTTGTAGGTAAGTACCCTCTTTAAGTTTAGTTAGCTCCACCTGTCCTAAGAATAGAAACCGGGTTCTAGGAATCTCATATCATCGATCTTTCTCTCAGGAATTGTTTCAGTAGTACAACTGACTTGCCACCAAAATATCCCAAAAGTCGAATCTCAATAAAAGTAGTATCAAGTACCAACCAACTTTGGAATGCACCAAAGCCGGCCATCTCACTAGCTTCTAATAGCTAAGTTGGGTCAATTAAGGTTCTAAAGGTCAGTTAGTGCTTATGACACCACGTGACAACCTAGTGTTCTCCTCGACTAACTCAAGGGACATCAGTTTACGTCATACAATTTCCACGATCAATAGCTACTTACCTAAAATGTCCCCAGATCCAGGTATTGGATCTTTGCAATAAATAAAGCTGAGGAAACACCGAATTGTAATGAAATCAAATTAAAAAAGTAAAGAATTAAAATTGATCTAACTCTAAAGGTAACCCCACTTTTATTTTCCCCAGTAGAGTCTGCAGTTCTGTAATACAATGCAAGAACTGACTTGGTTTTACGTTTTATCACAAATGTTGCAAATAGCAAGAGTCGCCACCAACTTTTCTTTTATCCAATAAGGAATGGGTGAAAAGAACATGAAAGACCTTGAGATTATTTGAGTTTTGGGGGTAGGTTATGAAAAGGGAAGGTGTTATCACCCTTTTCATCTATAGTTATCTATGGGCTCTTAATCGCTAGCTCACATTTGAAAATTCTGTGTTCGCGTGTTTGAAAATATTTTGAAAATGCCAATAGGAAGACAACTTTGTAATGATCCTCATATCTGTCCTCGAGAATGCGTACAAAGAGTTTTGTGTGAAAATATTTTTGAGAAAGTGTTTGTGAAGAGATGTTTTGTTTTTGTGAGCAAGCGACTACGAGCGTTCCACCTACTCAAGGTATTTCGTGTTATTTTTCTCCTCCTTTAGATATTTATATCCTACAATTAGTTAGTAGGAAGCCCTGCCATTGGATGTGAAGAGACATGCGCGGGTCATCATACAGGCATCGAAGGCAACTCGTAGGGATGCTTTAGAAATTTCGTAAGGGACTACAATCTTCGTTGTCGAGGGACAATTCTAAAGCGTCCCCACGTTCGAGGGACATGAGTGTTTTTGTTCTGAAGGCAACAAGGGAGGTTACCCTAGAGGTGCGCGTGTGCAAAGTATGTTATGATTCAGTTATTTATCTTGTATTAGGTTAACTATCATTTGCATTTATTCTTGCCATACAATCATATTACTAACAGTAATAGTAACATACCAAAAAAGTAAAGTGCAGAAATAAAATGTTCCTATGCTATTACATGGCTTCGGGAATGTGGGGTACAAGTAATAAAAATATGGAAAAATAGAAACCCTAATTACTATTACAAATAGTAAGCTGTTACATAATCATAAAAACTGCGAAAAGAATAAACTACGAGAAAATGAAAAGAGAAAGGAAATTGTTTTGATGATTTTTTGATCTAATAACCTAATTAACTTTAATTGATTAATTAAGTTAAACAAACCTTAATTGATTTTAATTAAAAAAAGGTTTAGTGAAAAAAACCTAAAAACTAAATTAATTGTTTAAATAAAAAATAAAAAATTAATTAGGGTTGATTAAATAAAAAACCTAAAACTAATTAGGGTTTATATAAAAAATTAAAGGTTTTGAAAAAGGTTTTGTGAAAATAAAAGAAAATAAAAGAAAGAGTAAGAAGAAAAGAGAATTTATGGAAAAAAAAACCCAAAATGGTAGGGGTGGATGTTGAACCCATGCCCTCAGTAGCTTCATCCCACATATTCACCACTAGGTAGGGCAACCAACATGTTTTATCATCTGCAAAGCAATAAAAACAGAAAAATGTCAAAATGCCAAAAGGATGGGATCGAACCCACGCCTTGGCATAGTAAGTCTTTAACACGCGCGCTTCAACCGTTGGGGAAGTAATACTTCTGTTAACTTTAATGAAATAAATATAATAAATATTAAGCAAAACGCCTGGACCGGAGAGACGTCGGAGCCCTAGATCTGGTCGTCTTCTCTGGTGAGAATATTTCTTTTCCCTGCAAAATAAAAGATCTTAGCAAACCAAAAGTACCCTATCCCCCTAAATTGAGGACTGCGAGTTCAATAGGGTGGTTATTTTGGCCTGGAACTCAACAGTTTGGGAGGTATAACGAAAACGATATAGATTGGTGTAGATATGTCATATCACAATTTGGCCATCATGAGACCTCCACAATGGTTCTATCCTGCATTATCAAACCTCATGAACTTGTTAATAACATTAGCATGCATAAAAATACCATGAAACAACAAATGTGAAAAACATGCAATGATGAAACTGGTAAGGAATGTTCATGTGATTTTATCCACTTTTGACCATAGAAATTGATCCATCCATACCCTCTTGCGTCCTAGGAAGTGAATAGAATGGCTAGTTTTGAGTGGAAGGGACTTTGAATAGGGTTTCAAGTTGCTTTAGGGTTCTTTAAAAATTGGAGAATTTGAATAGGTTTCTTGATATAAGTGTTCTTGCTTTTCATGTATGAAGAATGCAAAATATATAACATGAATTAGGTCAAAGATAAGATGGGCTTGGACTTTGTGTAAGAAGCCTTATATTTTATCTTATTTATTTTTTAATTATTAATGAATAAATAAAAATAAATAAAATAAAATAGACCAAGGGGTGTATGAACAAGATCTGAGGTTTATAATGAGTGTAATACACGCTTGGACTTTAAAACAATGGCCTAATCGTCCAAAATATCAAGTTTGCTCAATTTGAACTTCATGCATTTGCTCAAAATTTCCCAACTTGCACTGGTCATAACTCTCTCAATTTTCATATTTTAAAGGTGATCTTTGACTTTTTGAAAAACTCAAGATATCCTCTGAAATACTTATTTTTATCATTTTTTCATTTGGATACTTTATCTTGATGTAACCTGCCTTGACAAAAAGTGTCTTTTTGATGACTTTTGGAATGACCTATAATGTATTGGCCCATATATCTCAAATAAAGAATTTTATGGACTTGATATTTGAGTTACAAAGTTGTATAGAATTGAATTTCCTTCAAAATGAGCTTTGGTTGAGGAGAATATGATGAAGCATGTGAAAGTTATGCTTGGTCAAAGTTTAGTTGACTTCTCCTAAGGAAAACCCTAATTTGGTAACTTTTTAATTTTGATGATTTGAGGGTGTTCTTGATGAATCAGATCAACCCTTGATCAAATTATGAATATGACTTCAAAACCTTGATGTTTACCAAAAATCTTGAAGTTTGGCTGTATGTTGACCACAATTGACTTTTTATCTAATATAGTTGATTTTCAGTCATCTAAGCAATTGACTGGGCAAACATGTGATGCAAGGCATGAAACTTGGTATGAGAATTCTTGAAGACATATAAGAGTTAATGAATTCTATTTGAGACCTTAGAAACCCCAGTTGTGGACCCATTGCTTAGGCGGAGAATTTGTCTGATCAATTCTTGAGCAACCTTAGGCATTTGAGAACCCTAGGAGAATGTTTTGAAGAAAAGGGAGGGAAAATTTTGGGGTACAACAGATTGTCATACCCCAAATTTCTCCGCGCTGGTATTAATAGTTAATCTAGTTTACTAAGTCGTTCTATAATTTTTGGTGTCGTTATGTTTGATTTATAATACTTCATTGTCATACTAATGTTTGTATTATTTAATTTTTAGGAAAAAGTAAATTTTGAGAGGGGTTTATTTATTATTTTATCAAGTTGGGATAATTATTTTAATTAACCAAATATTACATTAAGGTTTTTAGAGAGGCCTATATCAAATTCAATTGAATTAACTTGTTTTTAATGTTATAGTTTAATTGACCAAAGTCAACGTTTTTGACTAATTGTTTTTGATTTTTATTCAGATTATTATTACATTAATATATATTATATATTATTATTAGTATTATTTATTTTGTTATTTAACTTTTTGGTTTTGTTGACTAAGTCAGCGAGGGTGGAAAACCATAATTTCAAGCCGCGCTCAGGGATTGGATTTTTCAACCCTAAGGAATACACAAAAAGCCCAAAAATCATATTTTACAGCAGATCAAATCAAATATTTGATTGAAGGATTTATTTTATTATTAAAAACAAATTTGTATACAGAAACAATCCAGATACATACATAAATCAGAAACCCTAATCTAAAATTTAACTAAATCTATACAAATCCTAAATTAAATCTTTGATTTCAATCAATTTAAGACTGATTGAATCAATTATAGAAAAATTGAAATTTGTAACAACAATCAAACATAAAAGCTATTTCCTAATTCATCTAATTCTAAAAAACTATAAAATCCTAATCCTAAGACCTCATTGAGGACGGAGAAATTGAAGGAGAAATTAGAAAGCAAAAATCCTAAGGAGCTCTTGGTTTTCTTGCTGTGAAAGTCTCATCTTCAATACCTACACAGAGAGAATCAAAGAAGAGATTAGAAGAAGGAGAAGGAGAATTAGGGGAATATATAAAAAGAGTCACTACAATTCAGGTAAGCCTAAGACACTTAGCTTAGGGTTGATTGATTGTTGTTATTGATGTTTGTTTAATGGTCGATTGGGGTTTAAAATGGTGAAATTCTGGAAATTAGGGATTAGGGTCCGTACCTAGGGTTAGGGTTCATGCAACCTAGGGCTAGGGTTCTTCAAAATTGTTGTTTCTGAGTTAGCGTTAATGTTGTTAGGGTTCATCAGATCAACTTAGGGTTCTAAGGGTTTGTTTGAAGATCTGGGTAAATGGTAATGATTCTGGCGATCATTCATCATCAATGGCGGCCTCAACGACCGCCCATGGTGGTTCTTCGTAGGGTTCATCCTAGGGTTATAAGATTTGGGTTTGGGATGAAGATTCTGGTTGAATATCAACTGGAATTCTGGAAATGGTGGTGATGTAGGGTGGCGCCGCCGGAGGCGACGATATTCGGTGATGGTTTTTCTAAAGAGAAGCCAAAGCTTCTCTCTCTAAGTGTATGTGAGTGAACAAGTAGAGAAAGGGAGAAAAAAATAAAAATGAGGTATGTGAAGGAAAAATGAATATATAATCTCTCTGTTCACTCTGTGTACGCACCCCTTTCGTATTCCGCAATCAATGCTTAATCACCACCGTCCGTTCATCATACTTTTAATCAACATCCCATAATCAACTTCTGGTGACCCTCTGATTAAAATTGAATGCTTCTGATCATGCACGTCTACCATAACTCGCTAGATCTGCCTACGCCTTGTTCAAATGAATCAAGCTATTTGATTTGGGCTTGGCTCAATACTTTCACTACCCCTCCAAATTACTACGAGAACTGAAACATTACCCCTCCACGCAATTGGCCTCCAAACACAATCCTGGGTTTAGCCCATTATTATTTGAATCCCCTTCTTTACTACGCATAAGTTGAAATACACCCCCTGTTATTTTAATAAAATTTAATTAATTTATATTTTTGGTTTATTTATTTATTACGTTTATTTAATTATTTTATTTTTCTTTCTACATCCTTTTTTCCTTTTACATTAAAATAATACTTATTATTATTATTATTATAATTATTTAATTTATTTTTGATGAATAAATATTATAACAACTTTTACAATTATTAATTATTTTTCTAAATTACTAACTTTTTATTTAATTCATTCAAATTTTTTTTACTAACTCCAAACTCTTCTTCTTTATTTTTTATTGAATCTTGCATTTTAAAATAGCTAACCAACCTCAAATTTGTTTTCTACTAGCTTAATAAAAATCAATATATTCTCTAAAAAAGGATTAAATAAGATTGCTTTTAAAATTAACTGCGAACTGCGTCTACGATCACTCTTTTCAAACCCAGACAAGGCTCAAAGATAAACTCGAAAGCAATTCTATGCAATCATATAAAAAAACTAACCAAACACATAACGAACTACAAATGGACTATGATTTCTTCACAAGAGGATACGTAAGCACGCAGTTAAAACCAAGACGAGTCCTGTAATTAAAAAATTAAATCTTTTTCTAATAAATATGGAAATAGTAACATTTAAATAGAAATTTTCTGATTACCCTAAAACCTATAGGGGAAGCCCCTTGAGAACAAGAGAGATGAATGTGCCTAACACCTTTCATTTGTCTAACCAACTCACGAATCTATAATCTCTAAACCAAATTAGGGTTATCCGTTCTTTCCCGTCCTTAAGACAAAAAGTAGTGGTGGCGACTCGTATTTTTTGTCGGTTACGACAACTGGCGACTCTGCCATGGACACAACCCTAGGATTAGACTTTACCTCTTATTGTAGGTCTAGGGTTTTTGGGTTTTTTCTATTTATAGCATATTATTGGTTTCCATATTTGTATATTTATTTGTTAATTTATATTTCATATTTATCATATTGTTATATTGTTGGTGGGATTTGTTATAAAAATTAAAAAAAAACCTTAGAAGAAGGATTGTCAATTGGCCAAGGGGGTTTAATATCCCTTGAGTTTTTGCGACAACTTTGCCTAAAGTAGGTCGAATTCTGAGAAATATATTTTAGAGGTATAGAATCTCTTGGAGGTAGGACTTTGGGATTTGACCAATGACTCTTTGTATAACCCAAAATAAAATCTCATGGTCAGATGTTGTATGACCTACAAGACGAAAATCTTGGTCTACAAAGAGGCTCCACTTAAGGGAGGCCCTTGTGCCTTTTCCCTATAGTGTTATCTATGATACCCTTAAGAAAGCCATACTTTTGGGGAGGGTAGAATATTCGTAGGACGAACTTAAGAACCTACCTACTAGGGATACCTTTTATAATACCACCACCAAATTGCATCACCATGCATAACATACATCTTTCTTTTAAAAATATTCATTATTCTTGCACTTTTTGTGTCTTATTCACATGATTTTCTTGAAAAAATAATACAAAAAAGAAGAAAGGTTTTTTGGTGAGCATCTCAAAATGAATACTAATAAGAAATCGACCATCTGCATCAGTGCCACAATGCAATATATGAAGAAGATCAAGCTAATTAGAGGGAAACTACCTGAAAAGGCTATGAAAGGATTCATTCGTTGCTATGAGGATATCATTGATCTCACAAAAGTAACTGTACAAGAGAAAGCTATTATTGCTCTTGCTAAATTCTATGACCCTCCACTAAGGTGTTTTACTTTCCAAAATTTGCAATTGACACCTACTTTGGAGGAATTTGATAGGATTTTGGGATTCTACCAAATCAAGTATGAAGCTTACATAGGAATTGGGAACAACATCAAAGTCTGATACTTGGCTAAAGAGCTAGGGATACCCTTCACTGATTTTATGCTCAACTACAAGAAAGATGGTGAAGTGCAAGGTATCAAAATGATGATCCTACCCCTACTTTACTTGCTAATGTGTATTAGTCCCTTCATAAACATTATTAAAAAGGGGGAGGTGTGCTACTTTGTTGTATTCTTGGGGCTCTTAGTGTCAATTCTTTCTTGTTGTATTCTAGAAAACTAAACATAGAAGAAACTGTCTATAACACTGTGGAGAATTTCCAAATGTTCATTTGATTGGGATAAAAGGATGCACTAATTACAATCCCATTTTGGGTTTACGTCGACTTGGGTACCCTTTGGAAGATAAAACTTTCGACGAGAAACTTCAGCAATTGGTCCTTCATGATATGGGTAGAAGCAACCCTAAGCTACTCAATAAAGTCATACAAGCTTGGAGTAAAGTCCACAAGAAACGGGCTGAATTTGGTAGGAAAAATGTCGTAGCAAGAGAGCCCTATACTTAGTGGGTTCTGGTTAGAGTCTGAATCAACAAGCTGTCGTTCGACATAGATCCTTCATATAAGTCAGACATACCAGATCCTCTTCCCATATCGGTAGAAGAAGTAGAAGAGCTAAGGGATTCCCTTGAGCAAGATTAAAGAGAAAAAGAGGGGTTAGAGCATGACCTTTATGATGTTTCTTATGAGAAGAATTAGCTGTAACAAGAGCTTGAGATGAAAAATCAACAGATTCAAAAAGGCCATGAATTAGCTGACAAAGAAATACTTAAATGAAAACATATGACTGAAGGGTTGCTAAGTTCTAATTTCAATCTTGATTCCCATAATCAACGGTTGGATGGTGCTGCTAGAGAAATTGGAAGACTAAAGGGGTAGTACAATCAAGCATTGCAAGACAAAAGGGAGTTGGAAGAGGTTATGAGAATCCAAATCCAAGGATTAGAGTAAGGTTCTCAAGATCAAGAGGAGCATATATAAAACCTTGTTACAAGCCTCCAAGAAAGCCCAAAGTCATAGGTGAGGGAACGTCTTAACAAGATGAGATCAGAAAGACTCATTTCTCAACGAGTAAAGGAGTATGAAGATGTCTGTCAAGAGTTGGAAGGTCTCTGAAAATATTTCCTTATACAAAGGGAACTCTATAAGGAGATGAGAGATGAAAAGAAATACTGGGAAGAACAATATATCAATATTTCCCAAGCGAGGGAAGACAACAAGATCATAATCTCGACATTATACAAGAAGTGTCGAATGTACAAGGACAAGCATGCAAAGCTTGCCTTCTTAGCAAACAATCTCATCGAAGATATTCCTAGGAGCTTGAAGGATGTAGAAGCTACAATGGTTTCTCTCCCAAATAATGTTGAAGACTTCCTCAAGCTTTGTAAGGAGATGGTTGATGGTCTTAGGGCAGAAATTTGCAAGCGCTCTTAGGAGTTTTAGTTTCCCCTTTTGTTGTTGCTTCTAGTATTTGGCATTTGTTTTGATTTCACGTATGTAGTATTTTCATCCAGTAGTTATTTCCGCTCAATTTGTATTTCCCTTATGAGAATTATGGTTTTTTATTTCAATAAAAGAACTTTGTTTTAGCATTTATTTGTATTTTCCTTTTTAGGATGCTCACCAATAAAAAAGAAAAACCTAAAAAAGAAATATAATGAATAACAAAGGAAATTCTGAGCGAATAAGACATTAAACAAATTCTTAGCATGCTCATACGCATTCATCCAACCACAAGAATCCATTTCACATTTCATAAAAAAAACTCACCTTTTTTACATCATCTCCAGTTAACTCATTGAGCAAGACAAATTGACTTCCCGACCTCCATATCAAACCAGAGCTCATCAAAAGAAAGTAATGGAACAAATTGAGCAAAATCAAGCCATCTTCCAAGAAGATTTAGAACAACTGAAAGGAAGTATCTACTCAAAGAAAGGAGATATGAGTTAAGTCTTGATCACCTTGAAGAACATCATAGCAAGACAAGATGAGATTCCCAAGGTAGACTTTAAAGAAGCAGCCGAAACTATTGGTGCATCGAGCGGTCACCAACCAAGACATGAGCCAGAATCTGGTTCCGTCAAGACAACTAATTCCTAGAAAGAAACCATCATGATTGAAGGTTTGATTCCACCTCCTCTGAAGGTGGGGGCATCCCACACTTTGCAACATGGAAAATTATTTATACCTACAATATAGAGACCATGATCTGGAAGGCATCACTCAAGTGCCTCAACAAAAGGCATTCCATACCAATGCAATTGAAGATCATGTGGCAACTAATCGAATCAAAGCTATTGAAGAAAGGTTTAAGTATGTAGAGGGTTATGATGCTTTCGATGTTGGTGCTCTAGAAATGTGCTTGGTTTTAGATGTAGTAATTCCTCCCAAATTCAAGGTACCTGACTTTGTAAAATATAAGAGACTCACGTGTTCGAGAAATCATATATGCATATTCAGTAGGAAAATGCATGCCTATGCTCACCATCAGAAGATGGTGATCCACTTTTTCCAAGATAGTTTGAGTGAGGTATCTCTAGATTGGTATATGCAATTGGAGCAAACACACATTCGATCATGGGCAGACCTTACTATCGCCTTCTTAAGGTAATAGAAATACAACTTGGACATGGCTCCTAATCACATGCAACTTCAAAATTTATCTAAAAAAAGACGAATCTTTCAAAGAGTATGTTCAATGGTGGAGAGAAATTGCAGCTCGTGTACAACCACCACTCCTTGAATGAGAATTGGTAGACATGTTCACGAGTACTCTACAAGGGTTATATTTTGATAATATGTTAGGCAGTGTCTCCTTAGGATTCTCCAATTTGGTGATAATGGGCAAACAAATTGAAGTTGGTTTGAAAAGTTGCAAGATACAAGGGGCATCTAGTGTGTGAGGGCGAGGTTCCTTCAATAAGGGTTTCAATGTTGTAAAAAATTTCCACTATATGTTGGAAATGTTTCTAGATGATATGGTGGACAAGGAAGCATGAAAAGTCTTCAAGAATAGGTATTTTTGTAAATTTCTATGCTTTGAGTCTACTCAAAGAAAGCTACGATTAACGCATGATTGAAAGTTGCTCCTTGGGGAAGTCTCGGGTTTGCTTACGTTGAATGTATGGTCGACTCAATCTGGGAGTAATTTTTAGGAACTATGCATCAACGCATAACCCTGGAGCGGTCGATGCATGGATCATGCACTTTGTCTTCTGGAACTCTCGGGAATTCTCAGGTCGAGTCCCCCTTCTGGCATAGGTCGAGCATTCGCTCGTTAAATATGTTTTTCAGCTTGTTAGTTTGGGTTTTAACTTGAGATAACATATAGAATCTTGTTAGGTTCTATCATTTGGTTTTTTAACAATAAAAATGAAATAGATACACAAGGTACTCATCATATTCAACCTCTCACGCATCCATTAACAACTACACATAATAATTTTTGTCGATAAAGGTGCAGAGCGTGTGTTGATAACATCTGAAGTAGAAGATTGCGATCTTGTTCGAGTTGAGTAATGGTGGGTTTTTATTGAATAAAATATGAGGGTTTTGTCCTCCAAGATCATTGGGATTTGGGGTTTTTTTTGACAATTCTTTGCGTCATCCAAATTTAGCCGTGCTTAAGGGATTGAGGAACCGTGGGTTTGCTCGACAAGGTAGCTACAATCAGAGGATTGTGAAGGAAGAATTGGGGTTACCATCTTGCGATCAAATCAGCCGAGCAGAGGGTTTGAGAAACGGTTTAGGTTCTCAACAAGCTAGTTACAACCAAAGGTTTATCGAATATTGGTGACATACTTGGTTCAAATCGAATCAAGGGAAGAAAGGAGCTTAGTTTTTAATTCAACATATTGGGTTTGAATTGTGGTGACTGAATTCTATCTCTTGTAAAAACTTTGGAATCATAATAGCAATTATCCTAATTCTAAATTATAGAATTAGGGGCAGAGTACCCCACGCGAGGACAACAAGGGGAGCTGGCTAAATAAATCGCGTGTCATTTTTCTTTCTCGTCTTTTATTGTTTATTTGCTATAATTTGTGAATTTTCACTTGTGGTTCCAAGTGTCTGGATTTGTAGTGTGATAGAACTATTTCTAAGGACTATAATAATCAATTTGATTGCTATAATTGGTTTTAACACTAAAAATTAAGATAGATTGGACTTGGTGTGATTACGCACACCAAGTGTTCAATAAAAGTCCAAAATTGAAAATTTATGGGTTTCATACTCAACAATTAATTGGGAGTATTAACAACAGTTAAAAAGTATAAGTGATCAATTATAATTGAATTAAGTGTTAATAATTCTCATTGATTCATTCCATTTGGTTTTACGCATATCTGGTCTTTTCAATAGAGGATCAATTTTAGACGAGTGTAACCGGGTAGCTTTCACTGTGTTTTTAGTTTTCTATAAAAACTCCTTTTAAAAATCACGGTATCTATTAAACCCCTTATAGATACGTCCTATCGTCTAACAAGTGGTATTAGAGCACCAATTCATCTAGTGTTTCACATATAACTCTTTAGACAATGGAGAACGATTCAAACGGGGCATACAATAGAGTGCCTATTTTCACCGGTGAAAACTATAGATATTGGAAAGATCGTATGCGCATGCATATCATTTCTGTTGATAGAAAAATTTAGAAAGTCATAGAAGAAGGTCCTATGGCCATAACTATGTTAACAAATGTAGGTGTCATTGTGCCTAAACCGAAAGCATAATGGGGTGAAAAAGCTGAGAAAAACTATGCTTATGACTGGAAAGCTAAAAACATACTCATATCAGCTCTTGGAGTTGACGAATACTTAGGTGTCTCACATTGAGCTACCGCTAAGGTAATGTGGGAAGCTTTACAATTTACCCATGAGGGTACAAACGATGTCAAATTAGAAAGGATTAACACATTATCAACTCAATAGTTTAATCTCTTTCATAGGAAGCATGGGGAAACCATTGCAGGCATGCAAAAGAGATTTTCTCACATAATAAATTGCTTACACACACTTGGTCGTATTACTTCCAGTGTTGTTGCTATTAATAATATTTTGAGATGTCGTAATATGGAATGGAAACCTAAGGTCATGAAAATCAAGGAAGTCAATGATCTAACTACATTGGAACTTACAACATTGTTTGGTAAGCTTCAAGAACATGACCAAGAGCTCACAAATCTAACTAAGCATGAAAAAAAAGAGAAGAAAGAAAAGTTGAGGGACACAGAGAAGAAGTCTATCGCATTAAGGGCTTCAAGTTCCAAGTCTTCCACCATAGATTCAGGTGGAAGTAACTCAAGTGATGGAGATGAGAGTCTGAATGAAGATTTGGGTTTATTCGTAAGGAAGTACAATAAATATCTTCGGAAGAATGAAATCCAACATTCAGATAAGAATCTCGTTGACTATAGAAGGCAAGCTAAGCCAAACAAACCTTTTGAAAGTAAGAGAGATAAGTCAAAAGGATCTTGTTACAATTGTGGGAAACAGGGTCATTACAAACCAGATTGTCCCTTGTTCAAGAAAGACAAAGTAAGAGACAAGTTTCAAAAGAAGCCAAAAAAAGCTAGAAGAGCTTACATTTCTTGGGATAATGATAGTGATTCATCAAGTAAATATGAATCTAGTAGGAAATGCAAAACTTGTGTCTTATGGCGCATCACAAAAAGAAAAAGAATGAAAGTCATTTTAAATATAATTATGTTGATGATATGTCTTATATTGAATTACTAAATGCCTTTAATACTCTACATCATGAGGCTAAGGAAGCTTTCAAATGATTAGCCTCAAATAAAAGGATTTTCAAATACCTTGAGCATAAAGTTTTCGAATCCAAAAAGGAGTTGGAAACTCTCAAGGAATCCATGATAGAGAGTATTGAAGACAAAGATGAAATTGACAAGACCTCTTGGAAAATTGGCATGGATGTGAAACTTGTCACATTTGGCAAAGAGAGACTAGAACTCTTAAAGCCAAATTAGAAAAGTCTTTATAACCCAAAGTTACATTTGATATTGATCGATCAAACTTTAGAAAAAGTATGATTAATCCTTATCAAAAATATACTTATCAGATAAGAGATCAATCAAGCAAAACTAACTCCTATTAGGACTTAGCTTGTCTATATTGTTGCAAGGAGGGACACACCATTAAAAAATGTCAATTTAGAAGATTCTTGGTACCTAAATTCATTTTCAAATGGTTTCCCAAAGGAAACCCATGTTTCACTCACACACAAGGACCTAATAAAAATTGGGTACCTATTTCCCTTGTTTGATTTTGTAGGTGGAATGTCTTGAGACTACAGAGAGAAGATGGTTTCTCGATAGTGGGCGCTCAAGACATATGACGGGTGATATTTCCATATTCTTTGACTTTGCGGCTAAGAAGAAAGGCTTTGTAACCTATGGTGATAACAGTAAGAGAGCTATACTTGAAAAAGGTAGTGTAGTTAATCCCTCTTCTACTACTATCTCAGATATCCTTTTAGTTGAGGGTCTTAAACACAATATTATTAGTATTAGTCAATTATGCGACAAAGGATATAAAGTTTCTTTTTCAAAAGATTGTCACTTAATTAGAAATAGTGATAAGGATAATATTTTTAAAGGCTTGAGGGTTAATAATGTATATTCTTGACTTGAATGAAGTATCTTTGACCGACGCTAAATGTCTTGTTTCCATGAGTGAAGACTCATGGCTTTGGCATAGGAGATTAGCGCATGTAAAGTTTGACTTGATAAACAATATAAAATCAAAAGATATATTTGTTGGTTTACCCAAAATAAAGTTTTCTAAAGATCACTTATGTGATGCATGTCAAATGGCCAAACAAACAAAAATTTCTTTTAAATCTAAAAAGATTATCTCTACAACAAAACCACTTAAACTTCTCCACATGGATCTTTTTGGACCATCTAGAATAAAAAGTCTAGGAGGTAATTATTATGGTTTTGTTATAGTAGATGACTTCTCTAGATTTTTTTGGACAATTTTCTTGGCTAGCAAAAGTGACACTCTTTCCGCGTTTAAAAACTTGGCTAAGATGTTCCAAAATAAGTTAAACACTAACGTTGTTACAATCCGAAGCGATCACGGGGGTGAATTTTAAAACCATCTCTTTGAGTAATTTTGTGAAAAACATGGAATTGATCATAATTTTTCCGCACCACGTACTCCACAACAAAATGGAGTAGTGGAACGCAAGAATCGTGTTTTAGAAGAACTCGGAAGAACTATGATCAATGAACATTCCCTTCCTAAGTATTTTTTGGCGGATGCCATAAGTACAGTGTTGTACCCAAAAATTTTCCCTCTCATTTCATTCAAAACATGCCTCTAGAGGTCCTCAATTGCTCAACGATGACTAAGGATTGACCAGAAAAATCCTCCTCCTAAGGCAACAAACTTCAAACTAGGGTTTCACTCCTATCAAGATGGTTGAAGTCCAATGGTCCCAAATTCTTTCCATGGTCCCAATATGTTCTCGAGATCATCCATGTCAAGTTTCATGCCTTGCACAAGAAGTTTGCTCAGTCAATTGCCCAAATGCCTGAAAATCAACTGTACTAGGTCAAAAGTCAACTGCAGCCCACATACAGTCAAACTTCAAGATTTTGGTCAACATCAACATTTTGAAGAGATATCCATCATTTGATCAAGGGTTTATCATGATTCCTCAAGGAATGCCCCAAATTCATCAAGACCCAAAAGTTGCTAAATTAGGGATTCATAGGAAAAGTCAACCAAACTTTGACTAGGCATAACTTCTTTATACTTTATCAGAAAGTTTCCATCCAAGGCTCATTTTGAAGATGATGCAATTCTCTACAATTCATCTTCAGCCCACAAGTCCAAGAACACCTCTCTAGGGTTAAAATTGGAGGAGATATGCCTTGTCAAAGTTGACCATCTTTGCAAAATTGCCAAAAGTCAAATATGCTCAAAAGTGCATTTTTTGTCAAATGGGCCTAGCATTTAATGCTTGCATCTTGCTTGTGACATAGTCCACGACCCAAATCAGCATCCACACATTATTTGCTTCATTATTTATTTTATTTTGATTTTTTATTATTTAAAATTAAAATTAAATCAAATAAATTGCAAAAAAATATAACAAGATTGGTTTTGATCTGATTTTTGTAGGAATCACAATCCAATCAAGCTGGCATAGCATATCAAATTGTGCAAGAGAAAATTAGAACAAAGATGGCATGATTAGGCCTATTTTGGAAACATATCATACAAGAGAAAAATTAAATCAGATCTCCATGATTATTAAAGAAACAAAGAATTTTTGTTGACCTAATATGCTCTAGTATATGTACTGAACATAACAAAGGCGCAAGAACAAGGATTACAGGTCGTAAGAGCATAAAACAAAACTCAAAATTTTGCAAAAAAGTGTTGGGTCGGTTTCTAACCTAGAGGTCAATTCAAGCCATTCTAAGACTACCAATAGACTCCTGGACATCTCCAGAACGTGTCTCAATCAATTGCAAGCATTTTCACGTCCAGAATCGCGAGCTACAGACCCACGGTTCGCACATACATTCTTGAATTTGATTTTACAATTTACGCATGGTTAATGATTTCTATGCATAAATTCATGTTTGTATCATCCTTTAGATCGTGTTTGCATGCTTAATTACGTGTTTGGATGCATATAATGAGGATTTCCATTGCTAAGGTTTGAGGTGTCATTTTAGGGTTTTTTTTATACAGGTTAAATTGGCCCAAGAAAAGGGTACCATGATGCTCGTGGCGTCAAGACGAGTTGATCCATGTACTTGGAATTAATTTATCATGCTTGCTGTTGATTTTTGAAAGTTACAGGGTTATAGCCATGGAAGATGTCCGTAGGTAAAAATGCTTGGCCTAAAATGATGGACAGGGGAAAGAGAAGATATGTGGCACGACACCATTGGCCTGTTTGAATAAAATGTGCGCTTTTTATTATTTTTGTTTTATCTATTTTGTTTTCTATAATATATATTGCTGTTATTATATTCACAAATAAGACATGTGGATCAGTTGGTTAAGCACGCGTATGTGTGAGTGGGAGGACCTGGGTTCGATCCCAGGTCCCAACGTTTTCTTTCTTTTCTTAATATTTGACAACAGGTTCCATACTCAACGCATCAAGGCATCTGCCATGCAACCCAAGATCTCAACCACTGGATCATCACTAATCCCAATCCAGCGCTCCATCAAAGGCGGACCATGGTACACCATCAGGAAGAGGCTACACAAGATCCAACGTATTGACTGGGCTGATCAGCATAATGGGCCTAATCATTCAGTGCTACACCCCCCATTCAGCTTATACAGGCCCATTATTTTCTTTTCTATTTTGATTTTTTTTATTGTTTTAATAATTATTTTCCTTTATTAAAATAACACCAAAAATCATTATTTTTTTATTTAATAAAAAATCATCAAAAACATCAAAAATCATACTTTTCCTAAAAATATTTTATTTACTTAATTAATTAAATTAATTATTTAGGGAAATTTAATCTTTTTTTCATAATTTAAAAATAATTAGAATTATGGTTTAATTTGTACATAACCTAATTTTTTCTCAAAAAATAACCTAAATCTTTTTTCAATTAGATTTTTTAGGTTTTGCTAATTATTCTCGCATTTAATTCGCCGCGCGCATTTTTCAATTTCCTTTTATTATTATTGTAACTGCTTCGAGTTTTTAATAGTAATTAGGGTTTCAATTCCGCATTTTTATTTTCAGTCGAGATGATTATGTATCTGCGAAAGCCTTGTAATAGCTAGGACTTTAACTTTCCCGCATTTTATTTCCGCAAATTATAAACTGCTTAGATGTATGTTAATAGGATTGTATGGAAAGACTAACTGAAAATTAATACAATAGAAAACCCTAAATGTGCAAAGATAAATTAACTGAAAATTACACTCGCACATGCTCACTCCTAGGGTTTGCCCCACTCCGGTTTCCTTCGGTAAACGCTCATGAAGTATAGGGTTTGTTAGTGGTTGTCCTCTAGCCCTGAAATATCTAAAATGACCCATTCGGATGTTGCCTCGGAAAAATATCTTTAAGGCTTTAGGATGATTACTAACATTTCCTAACATTGATTTTGTGATCGTATTTGTCCCTTCGAATGTCCCTAAAAACTTCAACGACGATGCTACCTATTTCTCAATATGGGATAGCATTGTCTAAAAGGAAAATGAGCAGACCTTTTTCGAGTAGGTAGATGAGTTCCTAGGTAATTTCTCAAACAAGCAAAACAAATTTCACACCAACACTTTCCAAACAAAGTTTTCAAAAACAACTTCGTAACACTCTTGAGGACAGAAACAAGGGTTAACACGAAGTAAAAAAAAACTTTTCAAAACAAAGCACACACAAGCAGTTTCCAAAATGAGCAAGTACCTAAGAGCCCGTGGAAAACCACTGATAGAAAGGGTGATAACACCTTCCCTTTCTATAATCTACCCCCCGTACTTAGAAACATCTCGCAAAAGGTTTTTTCTGTTCTTTTTCCTTTTCCTGATTAGATAAAATAAAAGTCGGTGGCGAATCTTGCTTACGGCGACATTTGCAAACAAAAAATGCAAACCAGTATTAACAGTCAGTTCTGCTACCGTATCATAGAACTGACGACTCTGCTGGGGACTAAAATATAAAGTGTGGTAAACCTTAGGATCTAGGTCATATTTAATTTCTTTCTCTTGATTGTCTTGCTTGCTTTATATTTATGGGAACTGTTTGGGTTATTTGATCCTACACCCGGATCGGGAAATACCTTTTAGGTAAGTAGCAATAAACCGTGAGGGAGTTGTACTGGGGTATACCGACACGGCTAAAGCAGTATCTACATTGATGTGGCACTTTGGTTGGCACCTGTAACCCTTTAGTCAATAAGGGAGATGTATGGGTCCGCCGCATGGTGTCATAAAGCATCAACTGACCTTAGAACCTTTAATTGCACAACTTGGGCAGTAGGACGTAGCGAGATGGATGGCTTTGGTGTATGCCTAAGGTCGACAAGTACTCAATGCTACACTCATTGAGGTTTCACTTCTATGTTTTGTTTGATTACGAGTCAATCGTCGATTGAACAAGGCTTGGGAGAAAGATCAGTGATATTGAGATCCCTTTAGAACCTGGTTACTATTTATAGGATAGCTTGAACTAATCCAGCTTCAAGAGGGTATGACCTTAAAACTCAAGCATGCCTTAAACCTAAGGACTTGGTGTGATTTGTATGTGTTTGCTATGTGTTTTCTATACCTGTGATTTATCATGACATCATAAACATCATACCATAGCATATCATACTAACTGTTTCAAGGGTTTCTAGAGCTCATCTTTGCTCTGTTTTGTAGGATATGGCATCCGCCCGCAGGAACACTATTCAGATTAACCTAGTGAAAGTATCTCCCCAATTAAGGGACTTGGTAGTAAGGATTCCCGAAAGCTCTCTTTTCACTAAAAATCATGGTCGGTTGCTCAACTTGGTCACTGCAAAACCTGACGAAGAAATGTTGAAAGTGCTGTTTCAGTTCTTCGATCCTCTACATCACTGTTTCACATTCCTGGATTACCAGTTAGTGCCTACTATGGAGGAATTTTCTCAGGTATTAGGGATACCCATTCTTGATCAGCTACCTTTCAGCGGTACAGAAAGACATCCCAAACCTGAAGAAATTGCTAAAGCTCTATCCTTGCAACGGTCCGATATAGTGACAAATTGGGAAACCAGAGGGAGTGTTCAAGGCATTCCGGTTAAATTTCTGTTCGAGAAGGCTTACTATTTTTGGGATACCCTGGATCTACAAACTTTTGAAGATATTTTGGCGCTCCTTGTCTACGGGATGGTACTGTTCCATAATGCGGATCAACTCGTAGATGTGAGCACAATCCAGGTTTTTCTGTCTCGGAATCTGGTACCTACATTACTCAGGGATATTCTACACTCTCAACATGCTCACACTCTAAAAAGAAGGGGGACCCTTCAGTGTTGCATTCCTCTATTGGCTAGGTGGTTTATTTCGCACTTACCCAGATCTACTTTGAAGAATGAACATGGTAATAGATGGTCTCATCGACTGATGTCCCTTATGCATTTAGACATTCAGTGGTGTTCACGGTTCTCAGAAGATGTTAGTGTCATAGATCACTATGGTGAATTCCCTAATGTCCCTCTCTTAGGCATTAGGGGAGGAATCACTTATAACCCTTGCTTAGCATTACGACGGTTTGGTTATGCGATAAGGCATGGTCCTCATGATACACTTATTCAAGGAATCGCCTTCAACTATGAGAATGATGTTCAAGGTTACCGTAAAAGGTTCATAGAAGCTTGGAGTATGTTACATAGGGTTGACAACAAGACACTTGGGCATAAGAATTCCATACTTCTCGAGCCTTATCTCAGACGGGTACGAGCCCGTGCTCAAACTCTTATGATGCCTTATCCCGCTATCCGACCTATGATTATGGAACCAGTTACCGAGGGAGACACTCCTTATCTTGTTCTTCATCCAGACATGCCAACTGATCACAAACAGTTACAGAAGTCCTGGGTTCTGCTTAAAGAGGAGCGGGATATGTTTGAAGCCTAATTCTACGCCAGCAAGAAGAAGGTCTTGGAACTCACTAGGCTACTTCATGAAGAGAGGAATATCAATGCCTACATCGCGTCAAAGAGGATGCGCCCATGGGAAACCTAGTCTTCTTTTTGTTTTATTTTGCTTAATTGTACTCTAAAAATACATTCTTTGTAACAATGCAAGTTTACTAATACAATTCGCGTTTGTTCCTTTTTGTTTAAGAAAATTTGAGCCATTAAGAACCCTTGAAAACATTGCATACATATCATATATATCATTTCATAACAGAATTCATAACATGTTTCTCATCTCCTCTGCTGTTTATTTCAGCAATGACTCTTGAACAAACTGTGATAGATCTTCAGACTCAGAACACGCAGTTCCAGCAAATGATTATGGCTCTGGCTAATGGACAGGAAGAGATGAAGGCCCTGATCGTTAATAAGAACACTAAGAAGACCAAGAGGACAATCGATGTGGCACATATGAGCAGAAGGTCCAGAGGGCCGCCAAGACGGGTTGTTGATTTAGCTTCTTCGTCTAAAGAGGGAGAGAATCAAGAGGGTGAAGCCAGAGAAGAAAACCCTAGTCCTAAAGAGTCTGACAATGAAACTGATTATAATGAGGAGCAGTACCCTCCGGCTAATGAAAGGTATAAGCAGCTAGAAGAGCGTCTGAGTGCTATGGAAATCCAGAAGGTTCTTGGGCTGGATTTTGAAGAGTTGGGTCTGGTCTCCAGGGTTATCATCCCCCTAAAATTAAGGCACCGATATTTTCTAAGTATGATGGGGTCTCTTGTCCTAAAATGCATCTCCATTCCTATGTGAGGAAGATACAGCCTCATACCCCGACAAAGACTTATGGGTTCACTTCTTCTAAGACAGTCTGTTTGGAACACAATTGGATTGGTTCTATCAGCTGGAAAGAGCCAATGTTCGTAACTGGGAAGATCTTGCTGCTGCATTTCATAAGCAATATCAGTATAATGCAGACCTCGCCCCACCCGTACACAACTCCAAAATCTGTCTATGGGTTCGAATGAGGGTTTCAAGGATTATGCTCAGAAGTGGAGAGATTTGACTGGAAGAGTTTAACCTCTCTTGGCCGACAGGGAGCTCGTGGATATATTTCTGGGAACTTTGACCGGGCCATTCTTCAACCATTTGATTGGAAGTTCATCGGCGGGTTTTACTAAACTGATCTTAACAGGAGAAAGAGTGGAAGCTGGAATCTAAAGTGGAAAAATTTAGAAGGATGCCTCTTCTAGTGCTGCAAGGAAGCCGTTTGCAGGTAAAAAGGAAGTCAATTTCGTCTATAACCAAAAGAATCAGAATCAAACCGAGCATCGTCCGGCGGTAGGGGATGTTGTGATCCCCAAACTTGCACCTGCTCAGCAAAGAAATAGTCAGCCAAGAGCAGAAAGACCAGCTAGACAGTTCACTCAGATCAACATGACGATGTCTCGAGTTTTTCCTCAGTTGTTGTAGTCCAATCTAGTTACTCTGAGGGAAGCTCCGAGGACCCCTAACACCACCTCTCCTTACTCTAAACCGCATGCTCGTTGTGCTTATCATTCGGAAAGTCTTGGCCATGACACCAATGACTGTTGGTCTTTGAAGAACAAAGTGCATGATCTGATTGATGCTAAGGAGATTGAATTTCATCCCCCAGAGACTCCCAACATTATCAATGCTCTTATTACGAAACATGGTCGGGGTGTTAATGCCGTTGTAGAAGATGTGTTTGTGACTTCTGTGGAAGAATTGGTGACCCCACTCATGACTATCAAAGGGAATTAGCTGAAGGCTGGTTTATTTCTGGGATGTGATGAAGGTTGCCACCTTTGTTCCTTTCTACCGATTGGTTACCCTTTGTTGAAGACAGGTGTTCAGCGCCTGATAGATGACAAAGAGATTCTGTTTGAGAAGACTCTTGTTCCGACTGTTTCCTGTGAAGACATTGCTATCATAACCATTTCCGCCAATCCTCCCAGGGTCTCCGCTAAGAGACCCGTCATGATTACATCAATTCCAAAGGTGACTCTGTTGATTATAACCATGCCATGGCCAATCCCATACTCCTCGGACAGAGCTGTTCCTTGGAACTATGGGGCCGACGTCCATTACCACGACATCGTCAATATTGCCGGAACCAGTAAAATAACAAGAAGTGGAAGTGTGTTCTCCCCTAAAATTTCTCCCCCGAAGACTGTTACTGGACCTGTGATCATTTTTGCTGTGGTTACACCCAAGACTACTACTGCAATTCCAGTAATCACTCCTGTTGACCCTCCCATCACCGAGTCGGCCAAGACTCGAGGAAAAGATATACTGATTGAGGCTGTCCTGGAAAAGGCCAATTCAGTAACCATGCCAGAAGCTTCCAAAAAAGAAATGGAAGAAATTTTGAAGATAATAAAGAAGAGCGACTACAACGTAGTCGAGCAGTTAGGGAAAACCCCGTCCAAAATTTCTATGTTGGATTTGTTGTTGTGTTCCGAGGCCCATGCGAAGGCTTTGGTTAAGTTTCTGAAGACGGCTCACGTACCACAAGAGACATCTGCTGATCAGTTTGAAGATTGTATGGCTAGTATGAATGCTGATAATGTTTTGGCTTTTTCCAATGTAGACCTGACACCAAAGGGGAGGAAGCATAATGATGCTCTTCACGTTTCCGTTGAATGCAGGGGCACGACTCTGGCCCATGTTTTGGTAGATACTAGCTCCTCGTTGAATGTGCTACCTAAAAAAGCTCTGGACATATTGGACTGCGAAGGCTTGACCTTGAAGCCTAGAAATATAGTAGTGAGAGCTTTCAATGGTTAGAAGAGAATGGTGCACGGGGAAGTGGATGTCCCTATCAAAGTTAGTTCCCAGACCTTCGACTCAACTTTCTACGTAATGGATATCAAACCATCATATTCTTGCTTGTTGGGACGCCCTTGGATACATGGGGTTGGGGCTGTTACTTCTACCCTCCACCAAATGTTGAAGTACCCAATAAGAGGAAAGATTGTCATTGTGTGTGGTGAAGAGGAGTATATGATCAGTCACTTGAACTCCTTTAGGTACATGGAAATGGATGGCGAGTTCATTGAGACTCCTTGCCAGAAATTTGAAGAGGTACCTCAGATTATAGCTACAGCAGAAACTATCGACAGTCCTTCAAAGGTCACCAAATCTCCCTCGAAGATGGCTTCTCTCAAGGATGCACGAGCAGTGGTTGAAGAAGGTGGGTCTACCATTTGGGGTCAGCTCCCGGTTATTCATTACAAGTCTGACAAATCAGGTTTGGGCTTTACTATAGGTGCTCAAAGGCTGTTCGTCATGCTCGGGCTGGAGGACCTCCCCTATGCATCGGCAATCCTAGGGTCAATGCGCTTGAAGACAGTGATGGTGATTTCGACATTGACAGCTGGATCTTCCCGACTACCAATGGTGGACTCAGTAACTGGACTGCCAAGGACTTTGTACCGATTACGTTTGTTCAGGAGTAATTGTCTTTCTGATTTTTTGGATATGTAATTTAAAAACAATATAAACTCTATAGCCATGTGTCTTACCCGAGGCACAATGGTTCTATTTGTGAAGGTTATCATGTTTCATTTTCATATGACATCAATAAAGCATTGGACGTTTGCATACAAATTTTGCGCTCTCTGTCTCTCTTTTCTTTTATTCTGTCTATACAGCTATGCTCTTACACACACTCACGTATCCAAATGAAGATCCATATCCACTCTGGATCCCATTGATAACAGTTCTGCTACTGCTCATTATGACTTTGAAATTCCGATCAACCAAGCTGAGGATGAAGGTGAGGAAGATTGTGAGGTACCCGGAGAACGTGTTAGACTATTACAGCAGGAAGAAAGGGCCATACAGCCTCATGAAGAGCCGGTTGAGAAAGTGAACTTGGGTACAGAGGAAGACAAAAAAGAGGTTAAGATAGGTGCAAATTTGGAGCTTAGTGTCAAACAGCGATTGGTACAGATGTTGCATGAGTATGTTGAAATCTTCGCCTGGTCATATGAAGACATGCCGGGACTAGACATGGATATAGTGGTTCATCGTCTGCCGACTAAAGAAGACTTCCCTCCGGTAAAGCAAAAGGTCCATCGTATGCGCCCTGAGATGTCAGAGAAGATTAAAGCATAAGTTATGAATCAGTTCAACACAGGGTTCTTAGCTGTCACCTCCTATCCACAGTAGGTTGCTAATATGGTTCCAGTACCTAAGAAAGATGGTAAAGTATGAATGTGTGTGGATTACAGAGACCTGAACAGGGCAAGCCCCAAGGATGACTTCCCGCTTCCCCACATCGATGTTCTAGTTGACAACACTGAACAACACAAAGTCTTTTCCTTCATGGACTGTTTATCTGGCTACAATCAGATAAAGATGGCACCTGAAGACATGGAGAAGACAACCTTTGTTACACAGTGGGGCACTTTCTGCTACAAGGTGGTGCCATTTGGGTTGAAAAATGCTGGGGAAACTTATCAGTAAGCTATGCTGGCTCTGTTCCATGACATGATTAACCATGAGATATAGGATTACGTTGATGACATGATAGCCAGGTCTCAAACTAAGGAAGAATATCTTGATCATCTACAAAAGTTTTTTGATAGGTTGAGTACGTACAAGCTGAGGTTAAATCTGAATAAGTTCACCTTCGGGGTAAGGTCTGGTAAGCTTCTGGGATTCATCATTAGCGACAAAGGTATTCAAGTAGACCCTGCAAAGGTGAAGGCCATACAAGAGATGCCGGCTCCCCGTACTGAGAAGGAAGTTAGAGGTTTCTTGGGACACCTAAATTACATTGCCCGATTCATTTCACATATGACTGCTACTTGTGAGCCAGTCTTCAAGCTTCTGAAGAAAGATCAAGTGGTAAAGTGGAATGACGAATTCCAGGTCGCCTTTGACAGAATCAAGCAATACCTCCAAGAACCTCCTATTCGGATGCCTCCGACTAAAGGAAGACCTTTGATAATGTACTTAACAGTGCTAGATAATTCAATGGGGTGTGTGCTAGGGCAGCATGACGAGTCTGGTCGAAAAGAGCACGCAATATACTACCTTAGCAAAAAAATTTACCGACTGTGAAACAAGATACTCATTGCTCGAGAAAACTTGTTGCGCTTTGGCATGAGCTGCTCGCCGACTGAGACAGTATATGTTGACCCACACTGCTTTATTGATATCTAAGATGGATCCGATCAAGTACATTTTTGAGAAGCCCGCTCTCTCCAGAAGAATAGTAAGATGGAAAATGATCTTAACCGAGTACGACATCCAATACACAACTTTAAAATAAATCAAGGGAAGTGTGTTAGCTGATCATTTGGCACATCATGCCGTGGATGACTACTAGTCCATGAATTTTGAATTCCCGGATGAGAACATCATGTTAGTAACCGACTGTGAAGAACTTGGACCGGATGAAAGACCTGAGGAAGGATCCCGATGGTCTATGTTTTTTGATGGAGCCTCAAACGCACTGGGTAACGACATTGGTTCTGTAATCATATCTCCTGAGGACTGTCATACTCCGTTCATTGCCCGATTATGTTTCAATTGTACCAACAACATGGCAGAGTATGAAGCGTGTATCATGGGTCTTAGAGCTGCTATTGACCTAAGGATCAAGCTCTTGAGTGTATTCGGGGATTCCACTTTGGTGATAAGTCAGATCAAAGGCGAGTGGGATACGAAGCACCCAAACCTTATCCCTTACAGAGAACATATACTGACATTGCTGTCGCATTTTGAAGAGATTACCTTTGAACATTTCCCACGAGAAGAGAATCAGTTAGCGGATACGCTAGCTACTATGTCGTCAATGTTCAAGGTCAGGTGGGACAATGAAGCTCCCCAAATCACTATTGAGAGGTTGGATGAACCGGAATACTGCTGTGAGATCGATACTGAGGAGGTAGCCGACAAACCTTGGTTTCATAAGGTGAAAAGGTATCTCGAGGCTCAAGAATACCCCAAAGGGGCATTTGTCAATGACAAGAAATTTCTGAGAAGGTTTGTTGCAAAGTTCTTCCTCAGCAATGGAATCCTCTATAAGCGCAATCATGACTCTACCTTAATGCAGTGTGTAGACAAGAGCGAAGCAGAGAGGATCATGGAAGACCTACACGAAGGTACCTTCGGCACTCATTCCAATGGACATACCATGGCAAAGAAGATCCTACGGGCAAGATACTACTAGTCCACTATGGAAGCCAATTGTTATCAGCATTCTCGAACCTGTCACAAGTGCCAAATCTATGCTGATAAGGTGCATGTACCTCCAGTTCCCTTGAACTTCTTGACAACTCCCTGGACCTTTGCAATGTGGGGCATTGACATGATTGGCGAGATCAGACCTACCGCGTCCAACAGGTATCGCTTCATCCTAGTGGCCATTGATTACTCCACGAAGTGGGTTGAGGCTGCCTCCTTTGCTATGGTTACCAAGAATGTGGTGGCACAGTTCGTCAAGCATAACTTGGTTTATTGTTATGGTATCCCTGAGAGAATCATCACGAATAATGGTACTAATCTCAACAACTCGATGATCACTGAACTCTGTAAACAGTTCAAGATTTAGCATCACAACTATTCTCCTTACCGGCCGAAGATGAATGGGGCTGTCGAAGCTGCTAATAAGAATATTAAAAATATCATACAGAAGATGACGGTGACATACAAAGACTGGCACGAGATGTTACCATTTGCTCTTCACGGGTACCGTACTTCAGCACGTACGTCGACATTGGCAACGCCCTATTCTCTGGTATATAGCATGGAGGATGTCCTACCCATAGAGGTCCAGATCCCTTCTCTATGGATTATGAAGGATGCAGGTTTGAGCGAAGACAATTGGATCCAGACTAGACTTGATCAATTGAACTTAATCGACGAGAAAAGACTTACTGCTGTCTACCATGGTCAAATGTATCAGAAACGGATGATCAAGGCCTTCAACAAGAAAGTCAAACAACAAGTGTATCAAGTATGGGATCTAGTAATCAAGCACATCATACTGCTGCAAGGCAATCCCAGGGGAAAATGGACTCCCACCTATGAGGGACCATTTATAGTCAAGAACATGTTTTCCAGTGGAGCCATGATTCTGACCACCATGGATGGTGACGACCTTCCACACCCTGTCAATGCGGACATAGTGAAAAGATACTACGTATGATAAAGACTCGCTAGGTTGGCATACCTAGGCAAAAATAAAGGCATCCCTGCGAACCAAAAGGGTTTGGGAAAAATTAGGGATAAAAAATGAAAAAATATGTACACCCGGTAAATCGAAAAACCCGAAAGGGAGGCTTGGGCAAAAAAAGGGTATCCCGGTGGACTGAAAACCCGAAAGGGCGGTCCAGGAAAAAATTAGGGATTAAAGTGTATCACTATATCCCATTGGATCACCTTGCGATCAGACCTCAGTATTCAGATATCAAGCTCAAACGGTACCGATCAATCCAGTCAGCTTCGGACAAGAAGCAAAGTGATGAGATGCTCGAAGACATTGGGGAAATAACAGAATTGAAACCCAATGGGATCACTACACATAGCTGTTTTCTTTTTGTACACAATTTCTGTAATAATTTCCATTTTTACGGTGGCGTTCTCTTACTAGAGCGTCACCCTCCTTGTAAAAAACGCCTGTTATAGGCAAATTTCAAATCAATACAAAGCATCTTTTGACTATAAAACTTTGTGTTTGTTTTTTCCGTTTTCTGTTTTGTTTTGCAAAAAAAAGTCTAATGTTTTATTCTTGACATATGCATTTGAATATGATTACTATTCACAAATATTTGCATATAAAATAGAAGGACAGTCGCTAAGAACTCAAAGAAACTGGTACAAACATAAATACCGACAGTTACCCCATCCATCATGGTACAAGGGGCATATACAGTTGGAAGCGAAGTCACTATCACATACAAGCTAGTGATACCTATATTCCCCACAGAGCCGAGACAACCAAGGTCCGACCTCTGTATCCCCAAGCAGGAATTCCTTCCTCAGCAGGTTCCTTCAGAAAGCGGATATCTGCATTCCCCAGCCGAGTTTTATAACCATGAGCAGTTTATAAAGCCATCTCCCGAACAAAGTTTATTTCTATGACAGAAGAAGCTCAATCTCCAACATAGCTCTTCTCTCCAGCAATGAAAGTTTATCCCCAGCTAAGTTTATTTCTCCAAATCAGCAGATCTTCCAACAGAGTATCTCTCTTCCCCATAGAGTCATTCCCACGCAGGATTGTTCTCAGACAGAGTCTCCTCCGACAGAATGTTCTCAAGAAAAATGGATGTAAATCCCCAGCTAATCATCTTTGGTCACTATCCCCAGCGGAAACGAAGAACTTAACTCCTTATACTCTCCAGCAGCAGTCCAGGATTTATTTTCCCCAGCTAGAGAATATCACAATAGCATTGCATATCCATACGTCACGGCATATGCATACATATTATACAACACAATCTCATTTATTTTGAGAACATAATTACTCAATACATTTCATACATCATGACATTACATACAACTAACTCTTTACCTTTCAGGGAAAGATGCAAACAAGTTCTCACAAGTTCTCTCTGGTTCAATCAAACCGACACCAAGGTTTCTATTCCAGTTGAAGATATTCCATCACTTTTCAAGATTTTCTCTGGTTCAGTCAAACTGACACTAAGGTTTCTATTCTAGTTGAAGATTGTTGTACCCCAAAATTTGCCCTCCCATATTCATCAAGAATTGTCAAAGCCAAGGTCACAAAATTCCCCCCAGGGTTGTACAACTCAACTGTCTCCTATACAGTCAAAACTAGGGTTTGAGTTCTGGTCAAGCAAGTGAACTTTTCAAAGGCCTAATCAAGTCCCATATGCCTACAAAGATGGTCAAGTATCCTCATGTCAAGTTTCAAGGCATTCAGCTCAAGATTGCACAGTCAAAACCCTAGATTGCACTACAGTCAACTGTAGGGGCAAAATGGTCATTTGGCAGTCAAAAGTTCAAATTTTTGGTCAATATATCATTTTGAAGCCACAAACATCATTTGATCAATGCTTGATCATGATTCTCAAAATTTGGCTCAGAAATCATCAAAGATGCAAAAGTTGCTATATTTGGACAGCTGAAAAAGTCAACTGAAATTGACCAGGGCATAACTTTCACATGGATTATCAGAAAAATTCCATCCAAAGCTCATTTTGAAGAGAAAGACATTTCCTACAATTCATCTTCATGTTCCAAGTCCAAGAAATGCTCTCACAAAAAGTTATCAATTTCAACATTATAGGTCATTTTCAAAAGTCAACAAAAAGTGACTTTAAGTCAAAGGCCATAACTTGAGATTGGTAAATCAAAATGACATGGGACCAAAGGCATTGGTTAAATGACTCAAAGACCTTTCCAAAATGTCCAAGAACATGTGAAAAGCTTAAAAATTGACCAAGTTATGCCTTGTGGAAGTTGGGAAATTTTTGGAAATTTTTGAAAGTCAACAATGATGCAAAAGGCCTAAAAATGCAAATGGGCCCAATTATCTTCCAAATTTCTTCATGCCAAGCCTATGCACGACCACTAGGCCCAAAGGGAAGTATTCTCATATTTTTTAATTATTTATTTGAATTAATATTAATTTATATTCATTTAAATGATTTTAATATATGAAAAATATCAAACTAACCTAAAAAAATCTTTTTGTGCACATTCTAATCTCTATAATTCGTGCATATCTCAAATAGGCAAGCTTTAGTGCTAATTGATCAGATTTGGTACAAGATACATGAGAAAAAGATATGAAAAAGATTTTCCAAAATCAAATATTGAAATCCATGAATGCTTGAGATTTTGTGCAAAGTTTTTGACCTAAATCATTCCTTACATATACTAGAACATAACCCTAATGATCCAAGACTCCAAGCTGCGCATGAACAAGCTTTGGCATTCTTGAATTTTCTCATAAAAACACCAATACTGAAATCAAGGTTTTAGTGTGATTCAAGCTCCAATTTTTATTTCATTAGCATCCTGAGACGTCCCTAAACGTTTCTCAATCAAAAACAACAAGTCAAACGCCTTGAAACGGTATCACAAAGTCAAACTGAACCAAGAAAATATTGAAATCGCATAGCATGATTTAGACATCTTTTGCATATTTTGTTTATGAATTCTTGTTTCTCATGATGTTCTAAAGCTAACCATACTAACTAATTTTATTTTTGAGCAATATACGTGAATCTGCCATGAATGGTCTTTAGGGTTTCAGGAACTCAAAAAGAGGGTTTCCCAATACAAGAAAAATTAGGACTTCTGGATACCATGGTTGAATTCAGGGCTTAGAGACGAAGAAGAACATGTCATCGCGCCCAATTTATGTTTGGATATGGGCTATTCGCTATTTTCGTGAATACCCTCTAAAACCACGTTTCAAAACCGTTCCCATAGCGTTCTGTGTTACAGGGGTGGGGAGGAAGAAGATGGCGTGTCCATCAGCCATTGGATAGTTTGAATTTCGCGCGAATTTCCAAAAGCGTTAGCGTGTTCTTTTTATATTATTTATGTTATATTATATGTTAAATATGAACGTGATGGCTCAGTGGTTAAGTGCTACGCTTGTAACCTTCAAGACCTGGGTTCAAGTCCCAGGTCTTCAACAATTTCCTATTATTTTTCCTTTGATAATCACATGCAGGCATAAGATAAGGATTCACCATACGTCTTCAAATCAAGCCACACACGCGTCCAACATGATCAGATCAAAGGCTTCAATTAAGAGAACACGCTAGGGCCAAGTCAACACGTTAGCATCCAATTGGCAAAGTCAACGAGGGCCATGCTTAATGGGCCAATGTCTAGGGCCTGAACCTCCACAATGGGACAGAACACCCCCTGGTTTGCATTTGTTTTCTATTCCCCTTCTTATTTTATTTTTGCCATTTTATTTACTTTATTTGTTTTAATTATTTTTTTCAGCAAAATATAAAAACATTAAAAAATACAGAAAAGACAAAAAATACAATTTTTATTTTATTATTGCCATGAATAAATTAGAATATAAATTGTTTAGTTAAATTAGGTTTTAATTCTAATTATTTTTTTAATAAAAATCCAAAACATGTAGAATTAGGTTAATTAATAGTTTTAATGTCTTTTAACTTTTATTTCTCACAATACTATTTATTTACTTATTTATTTATTTTCTTATTTAAATTGTACTTAATAAATTTTAGGTTTAATTTAGATCATATTTTAATTCTTTTCTTAATAAATAAAAAAATATTAGAATTAGGGTTTGCCGTTTAATTTAATCTCAATTAACTCTTTTTTCCTTTAATAAATAAAAAACATAAAAATCTAAAAAACATTTTCCTTTTGAATTTTAATTCTAATTTCCTATTTAATTCTAATTAATTAATTCTTGTAATTTGATTTTTGCAAAAGGGTCCAACGCCCTAGTTTTATTCAATTCCTTTATTTCGCGCATTTACTTTTTATCGTTTATATGATTATGTAATTGCCCCAAAGCGTTGTAATTTACTTTTCGCACTTTATTTCTTCGCATTATTTATTTTTTCCGCTAAATCGGGTCCAGTTTAATTTTGGCGATGTGGACCCGCGCCATTTGTAATAGTTTAGATTTATTTCCTCGCAAAATATTTAACTGTTAACCAAGCATGAAAGAATGAATGTCTAATTAAAATCAAGCGTAGATCACGACAAACATGACAAGACAAATAACTGAAACATGACACACAATTCGCACACACCACCCCTAGGGTACGCCTCACTGTTGCCTTGCCTCGAAAGGTGGTCGTCGAGTAGAAAACGTCTTAGTAAGTCCTCATGATCCGGGGACCTGGCATGAGGGTAGCTTCTAAGGTGTCTTCACATTGCTCTGGTGATCACCATGTCCCTAAAACTCGAATTGACCCGAACACCTCCAACGGTGGTGCTACCTACCTCTCAATGGTGGGATGGCACTACTTTAAAGGACATTTACACAGACGAATTCCTTAGGGTAGGTAGGTTCTCAAGGATACTTGCTCTCTTCAAAAACAAACAAAAATCTTTTCACACCGACACTTTTCAAAAGCTTTCAAAGCAAATTTTTCAAACACTCTGACGTACGAGTCGAACTGAAATTTTTCAAAGAAACCTTTTTAAACCCACATTGAAAAGCAAATAAACATTTTTGAAAACACATTGAGCAAGTATCTAAGAGCCCATGGATAACCATGGATAGAAAGGGTGCTAACACCTTCCCTTTCTATAACCTACCTCCCGAACCGAGAGCAATCTCTATAAGGAATTTTTCTGTGCTTTTGTCCTTTCCATTTGGAGAAAATAAAAGACGGTGGCGACTCTTGCTTCCGCGACATTTCGCGAACCAGCTTTAAACAGTCAGTTCCAGATCCACCGATCACAGAACTGGCGACTCTGCTGGGGATATTCATAAAGTGAGGTGTACCTTAGGGTTAGTTCATAACTGTGTTTTCAATTGTATTGACTTGTCTGCTTTAAGTTTGTGGGTTGCATCGGAGTTACATAGATCCTAACCCGGATCTGGGGATACCCTGTTTAGGTAGCATAAGCTGTGAGGGACCTGTCCGGCGTAGACCGACACAGGTGAAGCAGTGGCTACGTTGGTGTGGCACCTTAGTCTGTACCGATATCCCTTGTGTTGCAACGAGGAGAATATGGGTCTTCTAAGGAGTCATTAAGCACCAACAACCTTAGAACCTTAATTGACACAACTCGGCCTTTAGAACAGTAGCAGTATGCTACGCCCATTGAGGCTAAACTCTCGTGATGGTTCTGGCCGCAAGAAAAGATTGCGATGCTGGAGTTATGACCGATTGAGGGTAGTCAATGATATTGGGATCCTCTAAGAACCCGGTTACTTTTGATTAGGACAGGTATGAACCAACAAACTGAAAGAGGGTAGTACCTAGACCTCATGCTGGCCTAAACTCTAAGGGCTTCCCTTGTGTGACTTGTGTGCCTTCGTACTTGACTATCTTCATGCTTGTGACCTGACACTTGTTTCTTGCAGGTCTTGTTTATAGTCCTTAACTAGGACTCACGACAGGGTTACTGACATTACCCCATGCATACCATAGCATCATACCATTGCATACATCTTAACCCATTTCAAGGATCTCAAGGGCTTGTGATGCAGGTCATGATGAACAACTATCCCAGCAAGGGGCAAAGAGGATTTATTTTCCTCTAGCCAAGGGTGTCAGGGGCTATGACCCACTGGATATGGTGAGCCTTTGACCCTTGATGAAGGACTCTCAACAATATGCAGTGCCTTCAGTCAAGCTACCGGTTTTCAATGCTAACAATTTTCTTGTTTACCCTGCGAGATCCTTGAAATCATTGCATGCATGTCATACACCTCATTGCATTGCAGGTATCCCTTTGACAGGTTGCTTACCCTTCTCCGCTGTTTATTTCAGCCGATCGTCATGAATCCTGGATCATCAGCTGAACAGTCCATCAAGGATCTCCAGGCTCAGAACGCCCAGTTCCAAGAGCTGATCCTGAATTTGACCCAGGGGCAACAAGACCTGAAGGCTCTGCTTTTGAAGAAGGACAAGAAAAAGAAGAGGACTGTTCTGTTCAGCCCTAGACGCAAATTTGGGAATACACCACAAGTTGAAGCTGAGAGGACAACCCCATCTGTGGGAAGAAGCAGTCATCATGAGAGAGAGGTTCCTAGTCCAGTGGTCTCCGACAACGAGACAGATTTTGATGAAGAGCAGTACCCTCCCGCTGATGACAGATATAAGCAACTGGAGGACAGAATGAAAGCTATGGAGGTTCAACAGGTACCTGGGCTGGATTTCGGAGATCTGGGTTTGTCGACTGGTGTGATTATCCCACATAAATTCAAAACACCAACTTTCTCGAAGTATGACGGGGCGTCTTGTCCCAAGCTGCACTTAAGGTCCTATGTTCGGAAGATTCAGCCGTACTCTGCGGATAAGAATCTATGGATCCACTTCTTCCAGGAGAGTCTTTCAGGGACTCATCTCGAATGGTTCTATCAGCTGGATGGGACCAAGGTTCGTAACTGGGAGGAGTTGGCTACTGCTTTCTACAAGCAGTATCAGTATAATGCCGACCTTGCTCCTACGCGTACCCAACTCCAGGGTATGTCGTTAGGATCAAGTGAAGGTTTCAAAGAATATGCGCAGAAATGGAGGGATCTCGCTGGAAGGGTACAACCACCTCTAACTGACCGTGAACTTGTGGACATGTTCTTAGGGACCCTGTCTGGGCCATTCTTCAACCACCTCATTGGTAACTCATCTGCTGGATTCACCGACCTCATCCTGACCGGCGAAAGAATTGAAGCTGGTATCAAGAGCGGGAAAATTCAAGAGGCCATACCTTCTGATATTCATAAAAAGCCTTACACGGGAAAGAAGGAATCTAATGCCGCATACAGTCAAAAGAGTCGCCGTGATCAACATGCAGGGGCAGTCATGATCTCTGGTTCTGCACCACGCCGCCAACCACAGAGGGGAAACCAGCAAAGGCCGGACGGGCCTAAAAGGCAGTTCACCAACATTAACATGCCATGGTCGCAAGCACTGCAACATATGTTGAAGATGAACCTGATTGCAGTGATCAACCCTCCTGCCAATCCTAAGACATCCTCTCCCAGCTATAATCCAGAAGCCAGATGCGCTTATCATTCCGATAGCCCGGGGCACGATACTGAGGACTGTTGGGCACTAAAGTACAAAATTCAGAACATGATCGATGCCAAAGAGATCGAGTTCGAGCCTGCTGAAACCCCCAACGTGATCAATGCTCCGTTGCCAAAACATGGCTAGGATTGAGAATTTTTTGTTCATTTGAATTCAAGTTGTATTTTTCCTTTCTTGTTCAGATAAACAATTATTATGTTAAACTCCTTTATTTCATGAATGCATTACACATGTCTGTCTTGATTTAATTATGTTTACTACGCTTAAAACTGTTTTCATATTTTTGCGATGATCGGCTCTTAACTGAAGACTCTAAACCTCTTGAGGGAGGATGACGAAAACGATACTACAATCTACAGTATGCTTTTGAACAGACCCCGCTGATGAGGTACATGCATTGTTTCAACCCCTAAACACTGGAGTTATAAGGATGATAATCCCTCGTCAACCCATCAGAGCCAAAGAAGTAGGAGTCTTTATTTTCAAAAATCAAAACCCTTAATCATAACATGGGGCAGGGTAGTCTCTCAGCTGATCCAAGTGCATAACAAATGGCACCAAAGGAGTCCTTACAAAACAAAAGACAGTGATGGTTCCGAATAATCGATAAAGACAGGCAGTCATTATCAAATTCATAAATGAAAAGCCCAAGAAGTCAAAACCTATAAAGGGGACTTATGAAACTGGGGCATCCCGCTGACTGTAATTCCGAAAAGGAAACAGTTCAGGCAAAAAAAGAAAGGGATAACAAAATCAAGAAAGAGGTCTCACAAAACCTCAACAAAAAAAGGAGATGACTGCCTATTCAATATAAATTGTCAACATCCGAACCATCATTGGAATATCAGAACAAAGACTCAAACAAGGTCTGACGCACGATCAACTGAGTTTAGGTTTGGAGAACATCACGAAGAGCGGGTGGGTACAAATAATTTGAGCCTTTATCCTTTGTTTCTTAAACCGTGAACCAGGCCACGATATAACCCTTAAAAGTCCTAGCTGAAGTATGGGTCAGTTCGAAAGCATACTGTTACGAAGGTATCCTGACTCCTGAAGGTTTGCTGCAAAATATTGAGTTGACATCGCACTGTATTACAAATAATGCATTTTCAAAATTCAAGACAGACATAGACTTTTGCATTCTTAAAATAACCTTGTTTGCATATGATTATTTGTTTGAACAGCAGGGAAATTCGCACGATGAACACCTTGTGAGCAGAAGTACCTCCAGTCAAGGGGCACAGTAGGAACATTGCTCATTACCTGGGGCATGACAAAATACTTCCAACAGGGGCAACTCCCTACATTCTGAGAGCGTGGACATAGTCGAAAAATACTGCGCAAAATCAAAGACCCGCTAGGTTGACACACCTAGGCAAAAATAAGGGCTTCCCGGCGAACCAAAAAGGTTCGGGCAAAATGAAGGGATGAAATGAAAAAAAAACATGTACACCCGGCAAGTCGAAAACCTGAAAAGGCGGCTTGGGCAAAAATGGGTATCCCGGTGGACTGAAAACCCGAAAGGGCGGTCCAGGCAAAAGTTAGGGATCAAAGCGTACGACTATGTTCCGGTATCTCATCACTTGTCTACCCGAAGATTTGTCAATTACCCACACATGTATCCTCTTCCCTCACCTCTGAAACAGGGGCAATAATGAGTTATCCAGGCGATCCAATTGCTCTGTCAACCAAAGTACAAAGGAAAAATCAACACAAGGATGATTACCATCTACCGTTACAAATTCCAGATTGTGGGTTAACATCCGAAACCAAACAGGACAATCGTCCACTTAATCAAAATCATGCAACCCAACACCGGTTTCTTCCCAACCTTCAGACAAAGTCATACACAGACTCCTCCTCCACAAGATGACCTAACCCCGGTTCATCAAGAAGTTTTTACACGAACTTATCCGAGTAACCTAACCCCGGTTCCTCCAAAAGTCTTACATGGACCTATCTCAAGATGACCTAACCCCGGTTCATCAAAGTTTTTACACAAACTTATCCAAGTAACCTAACCCCGGTTCCTCCTGAAGTCTTACATGGACCTATCTCAAGATGACCTAACCCCGGTTCATCAAAGTTTTACACAAACTTATCCAAGTAACCTAACCCCGGTTCCTCCTGAAGTCTTACATGGACCTATCTCAAGACGACCTAACCCCGGTTCATCAAAGTTTTACACAAACTTGTCCAGGTAACCTAACCCCGGTTCCTCCTGAAGTCTTACATGGACCTATCTCAAGATGACCTAACCCCGGTTCATCAAGAAGTTTGTACACAAGCTCATCCCGAAGCAACCTTACCCCGGTTCGTCAAGAAATCTCACATGGATTTATCCCAAAGTAACCTAACCCCGGTTCCTCCAGAAGTCTTACATGGATTTATTTCAAGGTAACCTCACCCCGGTTCATCAAAAAGTTTTACATGAACTTACCTCACCAAGCAACCCTACACCGGTTCTCCCCTATTCAAGAAAAGTTTCACATGGACTCATCACCCAGAAACCCTACACAGGTTCTCCCCTTCCAAAAACGAGGCTTTACACGAACTCATCATCAAAGTAACCCTACCCAGGTTCCTTCTCCATTTCAGATACGGTTTTACACGAGCTCATCAGCAGGCAACCCTACATAGGTTCCCCCTCTCAACCTACAGCATTACAGTTCAAAACTTCCCCAGAAAGTCCAAGCAATATCCCCAGTAGATTCTGGAAGCTTATCCCCTCGCAGAGCACGAACGCGTCTCCCGGCTTTATTCAAAGAGTTATTTCCTCAACAGGATATAACTGGGTTATCCTCAGCCAAAAGCCACGGAAAGAGCGTCCTCGACGTAGTTCTTTCCTATCCCCAGCGAAGTCTATCAACACTTCCAGCATAACAAGGATATCCCCAGCATGACTCATCAAGAGTATCCCCAGCAAGTTATTATCAACAACTCAACAAAGTATCTCTATCCCCACAGAGTAGCACTCCCCAACATGATCGCTAGAGTATCTTTTCTCCCGCAGAATTATTTCGTTTGCCAAGTTTATTCCCCAGCGGAGTTATCTTCATCAAAGCAGCAAAGCATCGCTATCCCCACAGAGTAGCACTCCCCAGCATGATCGCTAGAGTATCATTTTCTCCCGCAGAATTATTCCTCAACGGAGTTATCTCCTCCTACCGGTATTCTTGCAACGATCATCCACAGCGGAAGCAAAATCTCTTCCTCAACATCAGCCCCGGATATGACTTCCCGGCACCCGTCAAGGATTTATTTTCCTAGACGAAAACATACATAAAACTTTACATACATCATCATAGCATGCATAACGCACTGCATCATATCATACGAATCTCATTTATGTTGAGAACATCATTGCTTGATCCATATCATACATTGCATATAACTGACCTTTACCTTTCAGGAAAGATGCAATTGAAATTCTCAAACATATTTCAAGGATTTCTCTAGTCCAGTTAAATCGACTCCAAACAGATTTTTCTGATAAAGACTCAGTAGAAGTTCTCTTATGGTCCCCTCTCCAACGGCGCGTGAGGTGGTAATTCCTTCTTCAGATGTTTCCCTCTCCGGCATGAGCGTGAGGTGATATTCTCTTATGGTCCCCTCTCCAACGGCGTGTGAGGTGGTAATTCCTTCTTCAGATGTTCCCCTCTCCGGCATGAGCGTGAGGTGATATTCTCTTATGGTCCCCTCTCCAACGGCGCGTGAGGTGGTAATTCCTTCTTCAGATGTTTCCCTCTCCGGCATGAGCGTGAGGTGATATTCTCTTATGGTCCCCTCTCCAACGGCGTGTGAGGTGGTAATTCCTTCTTCAGATGTTCCCCTCTCCGGCATGAGCGTGAGGTGATATTCTCTTATGGTCCCCTCTCCAACGGCGTGTGAGGTGGTAATTCCTTTTTCAGATGTTTCCCTCTCCGGCATGAGCGTGAGGTGATATTCTCTTATGGTCCCCTCTCCAACGGCGTGTGAGGTGGTAATTCCTTCTTCAGATGTTTCCCTCTCCGGCATGAGCGTGAGGTGATATTCTCCTATGGTCCCCTCTCCAACGGCGTGTGAGGTGGTAATTCCTTTTTCGGATGTTTCCCTCTCCGGCATGAGCGTGAGGTGATATTCCCTTTCAGATTATAATTTCCTATAGTTCCCTCTCCAACGGCGAGTGAGGTGACTCCCTTTGAGATTATAATGTCCTTTGGTTCTCTTCCTGACACTACGAAGACGGTAATTCCCACCAAGATTTTCTCAACGAGCGTTGTTGAGGTTGAAATCATCCCGGATTCTCTTACCATCCATGCTAAGGCAGTAACCATCCCTGGTTCATTCATCAACGTTTGAAGCTCCAGACCCAGCTCCTGTAACCAGTCAGGATACATCTATACCAAGCATCTAAAATCAGCTCCTGCGACGTGTCAGGTACTCATTTTTCTGTTTTGCAGATATGCAGGTTCTCGCTAAGGAATCTCTTACGCGATCGACATCCAGATGGCATCTATAAGCCCATCATCCTATCCAGCAATCTCCAAATGGCATCTATAAGCCCATTCCTTCCCCATCACCGTCACTATGTGAGCGCAAATTTCTGGGCACTTTAGTGTTCAATCATCTTTTACCCTCGGATTACGAAAGGCACGTCAGCCAATCTGCATCCTCAGGTCTAAGAAGATTGAACAGGGGCAACTGTTGTACCCCAAAATTTGCCCTCCCATATTCATCAAGAATTGTCAAAGCCAAGGTCACAAAATTCCCCCCAGGGTTGTACAACTCAACTGTCTCCTATACAGTCAAAACTAGGGTTTGAGTTCTGGTCAAGCAAGTGAACTTTTCAAAGGCCTAATCAAGTCCCATATGCCTACAAAGATGGTCAAGTATCCTCATGTCAAGTTTCAAGGCATTCAGCTCAAGATTGCACAGTCAAAACCCTAGATTGCACTACAGTCAACTGTAGGGGCAAAATGGTCATTTGGCAGTCAAAAGTTCAAATTTTTGGTCAATATATCATTTTGAAGCCACAAACATCATTTGATCAATGCTTGATCATGATTCTCAAAATTTGGCTCAGAAATCATCAAAGATGCAAAAGTTGCTATATTTGGACAGCTGAAAAAGTCAACTGAAATTGACCAGGGCATAACTTTCACATGGATTATCAGAAAAATTCCATCCAAAGCTCATTTTGAAGAGAAAGACATTTCCTACAATTCATCTTCATGTTCCAAGTCCAAGAAATGCTCTCACAAAAAGTTATCAATTTCAACATTATAGGTCATTTTCAAAAGTCAACAAAAAGTGACTTTAAGTCAAAGGCCATAACTTGAGATTGGTAAATCAAAATGACATGGGACCAAAGGCATTGGTTAACGGACTCAAAGACCTTTCCAAAATGTCCAAGAACATGTGAAAAGCTTAAAAATTGACCAAGTTATGCCTTGTGGAAGTTGGGAAATTTTTGGAAATTTTTGAAAGTCAACAATGATGCAAAAGGCCTAAAAATGCAAATGGGCCCAATTATCTTCCAAATTTCTTCATGCCAAGCCTATGCACGACCACTAGGCCCAAAGGGAAGTATTCTCATATTTTTTAATTATTTATTTGAATTAATATTAATTTATATTCATTTAAATGATTTTAATATATGAAAAATATCAAACTAACCTAAAAAAATCTTTTTGTGCACATTCTAATCTCTATAATTCGTGCATATCTCAAATAGGCAAGCTTTAGTGCTAATTGATCAGATTTGGTACAAGATACATGAGAAAAAGATATGAAAAAGATTTTCCAAAATCAAATATTGAAATCCATGAATGCTTGAGATTTTGTGCAAAGTTTTTGACCTAAATCATTCCTTACATATACTAGAACATAACCCTAATGATCCAAGACTCCAAGCTGCGCATGAACAAGCTTTGGCATTCTTGAATTTTCTCATAAAAACACCAATACTGAAATCAAGGTTTTAGTGTGATTCAAGCTCCAATTTTTATTTCATTAGCATCCTGAGACGTCCCTAAACGTTTCTCAATCAAAAACAACAAGTCAAACGCCTTGAAACGGTATCACAAAGTCAAACTGAACCAAGAAAATATTGAAATCGCATAGCATGATTTAGACATCTTTTGCATATTTTGTTTATGAATTCTTGTTTCTCATGATGTTCTAAAGCTAACCATACTAACTAATTTTATTTTTGAGCAATATACGTGAATCTGCCATGAATGGTCTTTAGGGTTTCAGGAACTCAAAAAGAGGGTTTCCCAATACAAGAAAAATTAGGACTTCTGGATACCATGGTTGAATTCAGGGCTTAGAGACGAAGAAGAACATGTCATCGCGCCCAATTTATGTTTGGATATGGGCTATTCGCTATTTTCGTGAATACCCTCTAAAACCACGTTTCAAAACCGTTCCCATAGCGTTCTGTGTTACAGGGGTGGGGAGGAAGAAGATGGCGTGTCCATCAGCCATTGGATAGTTTGAATTTCGCGCGAATTTCCAAAAGCGTTAGCGTGTTCTTTTTATATTATTTATGTTATATTATATGTTAAATATGAACGTGATGGCTCAGTGGTTAAGTGCTACGCTTGTAACCTTCAAGACCTGGGTTCAAGTCCCAGGTCTTCAACAATTTCCTATTATTTTTCCTTTGATAATCACATGCAGGCATAAGATAAGGATTCACCATACGTCTTCAAATCAAGCCACACACGCGTCCAACATGATCAGATCAAAGGCTTCAATTAAGAGAACACGCTAGGGCCAAGTCAACACGTTAGCATCCAATTGGCAAAGTCAACGAGGGCCATGCTTAATGGGCCAATGTCTAGGGCCTGAACCTCCACAATGGGACAGAACACCCCCTGGTTTGCATTTGTTTTCTATTCCCCTTCTTATTTTATTTTTGCCATTTTATTTACTTTATTTGTTTTAATTATTTTTTTCAGCAAAATATAAAAACATTAAAAAATACAGAAAAGACAAAAAATACAATTTTTATTTTATTATTGCCATGAATAAATTAGAATATAAATTGTTTAGTTAAATTAGGTTTTAATTCTAATTCTTTTTTTAATAAAAATCCAAAACATGTAGAATTAGGTTAATTAATAGTTTTAATGTCTTTTAACTTTTATTTCTCACAATACTATTTATTTACTTATTTATTTATTTTCTTATTTAAATTGTACTTAATAAATTTTAGGTTTAATTTAGATCATATTTTAATTCTTTTCTTAATAAATAAAAAAATATTAGAATTAGGGTTTGCCGTTTAATTTAATCTCAATTAACTCTTTTTTCCTTTAATAAATAAAAAACATAAAAATCTAAAAAACATTTTCCTTTTGAATTTTAATTCTAATTTCCTATTTAATTCTAATTAATTAATTCTTGTAATTTGATTTTTGCAAAAGGGTCCAACGCCCTAGTTTTATTCAATTCCTTTATTTCGCGCATTTACTTTTTATCGTTTATATGATTATGTAATTGCCCCAAAGCGTTGTAATTTACTTTTCGCACTTTATTTCTTCGCATTATTTATTTTTTCCGCTAAATCGGGTCCAGTTTAATTTTGGCGATGTGGACCCGCGCCATTTGTAATAGTTTAGATTTATTTCCTCGCAAAATATTTAACTGTTAACCAAGCATGAAAGAATGAATGTCTAATTAAAATCAAGCGTAGATCACGACAAACATGACAAGACAAATAACTGAAACATGACACACAATTCGCACACACCACCCCTAGGGTACGCCTCACTGTTGCCTTGCCTCGAAAGGTGGTCGTCGAGTAGAAAACGTCTTAGTAAGTCCTCATGATCCGGGGACCTGGCATGAGGGTAGCTTCTAAGGTGTCTTCACATTGCTCTGGTGATCACCATGTCCCTAAAACTCGAATTGACCCGAACACCTCCAACGGTGGTGCTACCTACCTCTCAATGGTGGGATGGCACTACTTTAAAGGACATTTACACAGACGAATTCCTTAGGGTAGGTAGGTTCTCAAGGATACTTGCTCTCTTCAAAAACAAACAAAAATCTTTTCACACCGACACTTTTCAAAAGCTTTCAAAGCAAATTTTTCAAACACTCTGACGTACGAGTCGAACTGAAATTTTTCAAAGAAACCTTTTTAAACCCACATTGAAAAGCAAATAAACATTTTTGAAAACACATTGAGCAAGTATCTAAGAGCCCATGGATAACCATGGATAGAAAGGGTGCTAACACCTTCCCTTTCTATAACCTACCTCCCGAACCGAGAGCAATCTCTATAAGGAATTTTTCTGTGCTTTTGTCCTTTCCATTTGGAGAAAATAAAAGACGGTGGCGACTCTTGCTTCCGCGACATTTCGCGAACCAGCTTTAAACAGTCAGTTCCAGATCCACCGATCACAAAGATGTTCTAAGAATTTCGTCTGGGTCAGCCGAATCACCGCTAAGATTCTCCCGATTTCTATGCCAGTCAAAGTCAATCCGAGAACTTCTCCCGAGTTCAGTCAAATCGATACTAAGATTTCTCTCCCAATTGAAGACAACTCGAAACCTTCCCCTGGTTCAGTCAAATCGATACTAAGATTTCTATTCCAGTTCAAAAAACTATGAAGCCCGGAAACTGACCGGATAATAGTCAACCAACAATACATCATACCGTGAAGCCTGGAATTCGACCGAATAACAGTACAAAATACTATGAAGCCTGGAATCGACCAGATAGTGGTATATCTCAAATTCAAGCTATAAGCCTGGAAATCGACCGGATAATATGTTAATTTCTACAAAATACTATGAATCCTGGAATTGACCAGATAGTGGTATATCTCAAATTCAAGCTATGAAGCCCAAAAATCAACCGGATAATATCTTAATTTCCCCAAATTACTGAAGCGTGGGACACGACCAAATAACGGTATGAGACGCTGTGAAGTCTGGAGCACGACCAGATAACGGCAAGAGATACTGTGAAACCTGCAGCACGAGCAGATAACATTATAAGGTACTGCGAAGCTTGGAATTCGACCAGATAGCAGTTTACTCAGCCAATTACTATGAAGCCTAGAAACGATCGGATGTTAGTATGCCTTAAATTTAAGTTAAAACTCGGATGTTAGTATGCCTTAAATTCAAGTTAAAACTCGGATGCGACCGGATAACCACTTAATTTCTTCTAAAACCTGGAACACGACCAGATAAGAATTGAGAAATTGCAAAGCCTGGAGCACGACCAGATAGCAAGTTTAATCTCATCTCCCCAGTAAGTCACTGTAAAACTAGGAGAACGACCAGATAGCAGTCAGTCTTATTATCCTAAGAAAATCACTGTAACGCCTGGAGCACGACCAGATAGCAGTTCATTTTCGTCTCCTCGACTAAGAGATGATTCCCCAGTAGAGTAACAGAATACTGAAGTTCCTAAAATTCCATTTCTCCCAAGACAGAGACCAACATTCCTCATAAGATTCCTCCTTAATGACAGGAACGGGAATTCTCATCAAAGTAATATCTCGGGAAATCAACATCCTCTAGATCGCATCTTTAAGCCCATCTCCGACGATTCTCCGTAATATCTTCCGGATGGCATCTTTAAGCCCATCTCTGGTAACCTTCCGTCATCTCCTCCAAATGGCATCTGTAAGCCCATTCCTGATACTACCTATACAGCACCATCTCAGACGAGTGCAAATTTCTGGGCACTCTAGTGTTCAATCATCTTCCACCTTCAGATTACAAAAGGAAAACAACCAATATACATCCTCAGGTTTAAGAAGATTGAACAGGGGCAGCTGTTGTACCCTAAAATTTTCCCTCTCATTTCATTCAAAACATGTCTCTAGAGGTCCTCAATTTCTCAAAGATGACTAAGGATTGACCATACAAATCCTCCTCCTAAGGCAACAAGCTTCAAACTAGGGTTTCACTCCTCATCAAGATGGTTGAAGTACAAGGGTTCCAAATGCTTTACATGGTCCAAATATGTTCTCAAGATCATCCATGTCAAGTTTCATCCCTTGCACAAGAAGTTTGCTCAGTCAATTGCCCAGATGCCTGAAAATCAAATGTACTAGGTCAAAAGTCAACTGTGGCCCACATACAGTCAAACTTCAAGATTTTGGTCAACATCAACATTTTGGAGAGATACCCATCATTTGATGAAGGGTTGATCATGATTCCTCAAGGAATGCCCCAAATTCATCAAGACCCAAAAGTTGCTAAATTAGGGTTTCACAGGAAAAGTCAACCAAACTTTGACCAGGCATAACTTCTTCATACTTTATCAGAAATTTCCATCCAAGGCTCATTTTAAATATGATGCAATTCCCTAAAATTCATCTTCAGCCCACAAGTTCAAAATATGCACTCATCAAATGATATGAATTTCAACATTATAGGTCCTTTTGAAAAGTCAACAAAAACACCTTTTGGGTCAAAGCTTCTTACATGAACATGGAATACCCAATTGGGATGAAACAAAAAGGGTTGTTTAGGCGACAACCTAAGCTTTCTAAAAAGTCCAAGAACACCTCTCTAGGGTTAAAATTGGAGGAGGTATGCCTTGTCAAAGTTGACCATTTTTGCAAAATTGCCAAAAGTCAAATATGCTCAAAAGTGCATTTTTTGTCAAATGGGCCTAGCATTTCATGCTTGCATCTTGCTTGTGACATAGTCCACGACCCAAATCAGCATCCACACATTATTTGCTTCATTATTTATTTTATTTTTATTTTTTATTATTTAAAACTCAAATTAAATCAAATAAATTGCAAAAAAATATAAAAAGATTGGTTTTGATCTGATTTTTATAGGAATCGCAATCCAATCAAGATGGCATAGCATATCAAATCGTGCAAGAGCAAATTAGAACAAAGATGGAATGATTAGGCCTATTTTGGAAACATATCATACAAGAGAAAAATAAAATAAAATCTCCATTATTATCAGATACAAAGCATTTTTGTTGACCTAATATGCTCTAGTATATATACTGAACATAACCAAGGCACAAGAACAAGGATTGTAGGTCGCGAGAGCATCAAATAAAACTCAAAATTTTGCAAAAAAGTGTTGGATCGGTTTCTAACCTAGAGGTCATTTAAAGCAATTATAAGACTACCAATAGACTCCTGGACATCTCCAGAACGTGTCTTCATCAATTACAAGCATTTTCACGTCCAGAATTGCGAGCTACAGACCCACGGTTTGCACAACATTCTTGAATTTGATTTTACGATTTACGCATGGTTAATGATTTCTAGGAATATATTCATGTTTGTATCATCCTTTTGATCGTGTTTGCATGCTTAATTACGTGTTTGGATGCATATAATGAGGATTACCATTGCTAGGGTTTGAGGTGTCGTTTTAGGGTTTTTTTATACAGGTTAAATTGGCCCAAGAAAAGGGTACCACGATGCTCGTGGCGTCAAGACGAGTTGATCCGTGTACTTGGAATTAATTTATCATGCTTGCTGTTGATTTTTGAAAGTTACAGGGTTATAGCCATGGAAGATGTCCGTAGGTAAAAATGCTTGGCATAAAATGACGGACAAGGGAAAGAGAAGATATGTGGCACGACACCATTGTCCTGTTTGAATAAAATGCGCGCTTTTTATTTTTTCTGTTTTATCTATTTTGTTTTATATAATATATATTACTGTTATTATATTGACAAAAAAGACATGTGGCTCAATTGGTTAAGCACGCATATGTGTGAGTGGGAGGACCTGGGTTCGATCCCAGGTCCCAGTGTTTTCTTTCTTTTCTTAATATTTGAAAACAGGTTCCATACTCCATGCATCAAGGCATCCACCGTGCAACCCAAGATCTCAACTACTAGATCATCAGGAAGAGGCTACACGAGATCCAACGCGTTGACTGGGATGATCAACGTAATGGGCCTAATCAATTCAGTGCTACACCCCCCATTCAGCTTATACAGGCCCATTCTTTTCTTTTCTATTTTGATTTTTTTAATTGTTTTACTAATTATTTTCCTTTATTAAAATAACACCAAAAATCATTATTTTTTTATTTAATCAAAAACATCAAAAATCATATTTTTCCTAAAAACATTTTATTTCCTTAATTAATTATTTAGGGCAATTTAATCTATTTTTCATAATTTAAAAATAATTAGAATTAGGGTTTAATTTGTACATAACCTAATTTTTTCTCAAAAAATAACCTAAATCTTTTTTCAATTAGATTTTTTAGGTTTTGCTAATTATTCTCGCATTTAATTCGCCGCGCGCATTTTTCAATTTCCTTTTATTATTATTATAACTGCTCCGAGTTTGTAATAGTAATTAGGGTTTCAATTCCACATTTTTATTTTCAGTCGAGATAATTATGTATCTGCGAAAGCCTTGTAATAGCTAGGACTTTAACTTTCCCACATTTTATTTCCGCAAACTATAAACTGCTTAGATGTATGTTAATAGGATTGTATGGAAAGACTAACTGAAAATTAATACAATAGAAAACCCTAAATGTGCAAAGGTAAATTAACTGAAAATTACACTCGTACATGCTCACTCCAAGGGTTTTCCCCACTCCGGTTGCCTTCGGTAAATGGTCATGAAGTATAGGATTTGTTAGTGGTTGTCCTCTAGCCCCGAAAGATCTAAAATGACCCATTCAGATGTTGCCTAGGAAAAAGATCTTTAAGGCTTTAGGTTGATTACTAACATTTCCTAACATTTCTTTTGTGATCGTATTTGTCCCTTCGAATGTCCCTAAAAAACTCCAACGATGATGCTACCTATTTCTCAATAATGGGATATCATTGTCTAAAAGGAAAACGAACATACCTTTTTCGAGTAGGTAGATTAGTTCCTAGGTACTTGCTCAAACAAACAAAAACTTTTTCACACCAACACTTTCCAAACAAAGTTTTCAAAAACAACTTTGTAACATTCTTGAGGATAGAAACAAGGGTTCACACGAAGTAAAACAAAACTTTTCAAAACAAAGCACACACAAGCAGTTTCCAAAATGAGCAAGTACCTAAGAGCCCATGGAAAACCACAGATAGAAAGGGTGCTAACACCTTCCCTTTCTATAATCTACCCCCCCTCCCCCGTACTCAGAAATATCTCAAAAAAGTTTTTTTTGTTCTTTTTCCTTTTCCTGATTGGATAAAATAAAAGTCGGCGGCGACTCTTGCTTACCGCGACATTTGCGAACAAAAAACGCAAACCAGTATTAACAGTCGGTTCTGCCACCGTATCACATACAACTTATTAAGATTTTAATAGGATCCTAATCCGTCCAATTCTAAACAAAACTCCGTATGAACTACTAAAAGGAAGAAAGCTGAATATTTCACATCTTCACATTTTCAGATGTAAATATTTTGCGTTGAACAATGGAAAGGAAAATCTTGGTAAGTTTAATTCAAAAGCTGATGAAGGTATCTTTCTCGGATACTCTCAATCTAGTAAAGCTAATAGGGTATTTAATAAAAGGTTACAAATTGTTGAGGAGTCCGTGCATGTGTCTTTTGATGAATCTTGTCCGAGATCGGTCGGAAAAGGTATTGTGTTTGATGGTGCAGGTGTATCTTCGGAGAGTATACTTAAAGATCCGGATGTTAAAAATGATGAAAATGATCTCCCATTGGAATGGAAATCTATCAAGGATCATCCCATATACAATATCCTTGGAGATATCACAAAAGGAGTCACTACACGGTCCAAAATAAGTAATTTTTGTTATCATTTTGCTTTCGTCTCACAAATTGAGCCTAAAAACTCCAAAGACGCTTTACTCGATGAACATTGGTTTTTAGCTCTGCAAGATGAGATAAACCAATTTAAGAGAAATGAGGTTTGGGACCTTCTCCCTCCTCCACAAGACCATCGTATAATCAACACTAAATGGGTGTTTAGGAACAAATTGGACGAAAATGGAATAATAACTCGCAACAAGGCTCGCCTTGTTGCTCAAGGGTATAACCAAGCGGAGGGAATCAAATATGAGGAAACTTATGCACCGGTCGTTCGACTCGAGCCTATACGCCATTTTCTTGCCTTTTCATGTTCACAAAATTTCAAGTTATATCAAATGGATGTTAAAAGTGCTTTTCTAAATGGCTATATTAATGAAGAGGTTTATGTATCTCAACCTCCCGGATTTGAAAACTTTGAGTATCCTTATCATGTTTACAAACTAAAATGTGCCTTATATGGTCTCAAACAAGCTTCTAGGGCCTGGTATGAACGCATTAGTAAGTTTTTCTTAGAACAAGGATTCTCAAGAGGAAAGGTCGATACAAATATTTTCATTAAGCGCCAGGGAAAACATTCAATTTTAGTACAAGTGTATGTAGATGATATCATATTTGGATCTACTAATATATCCTTGGTCAAGGAGTTCTTTAAGTTAATGTAGGGATAATTTGAAATGAGTATGTTGGGTGGATTAAAGTACTTCCTTGGGCTTCAAATTAAGCAACTCGAGGAAGGGACTTTTGTGAGTCAAACCAAGTATTGTCAAGAAATACTAAAGCGCTTCGACATGGCAAAATCAAAGGTCATTGACACTCCAATTTCTACCACGTTTAATCTTGATTTGACGAACATGGTAAGCCGGTTGATGTAAAAAGGTATAGAGGTATGATCGGTTCCCTTATTTACCTTATCGTTTCTCGTCCCGAAATTATGTTTAGTGTATGTATGTGTGATATATATCAATCATATCGCGAGACACATTTAAAAGTCGTTAAGCGCATACTTAGGTTTCTTTGTGGTATGACTAAGTGTGGGTTATGGTTCTTGAAAGGTAGTAATTTCTCTTTGGTTGGTTATTCCGATTCCGTCTTTTTCGGTTTCAAGTTGGATAGGAAAAGTATTAGTGGTACGTGTCACTTTTCAAATTCCTTAGTAAGTTGGCATAGCAAGAAATAAGTTTCTATTTCTTTGTCAACTACCGAGGTGGAATATGTCGCAGCCGGTAATTGTTGTGCCTAAATTTTGTGGCTCAAATAAAAACTACTTGATTTTAATGTCAAACTCGATCATATTCTGATCTTTTGTGACAACACAAGTGCCATAAACCTAACGAAAAACTCGGTTTTACATTCACGCACAAAACATATTGAGATTAGGAATCATTTCCTTAGGGATCATATAGAAAAAGGTGACATTGTATTTGAGCATGTTGATAGCACTAATCAACTTGAATATATTTTCACAAAACCTCTTGCGACCGAGCCTTTCTTCCACATCCATAGGGAACTTGGTGTTCTCGACATTTCGGATAGGTTGCAACTACATTAGTTGCATTGCTCTTATTTATACTTGTACTCTCATAAATTGTCTACACTCTTGTATCAAGTTATTTGTGAGGGAAAAATGTCATCCTGCATCATATCAGTAATATCATTCTAACTCTAACTCTACTCTTGATAACTCAAAGTGGTAAACTTGTAAAAAAAATTATTCCTTTTGATATGCGCTTTTCAATCTTTGTGACGTGTGATCTATGCTTAGGTGGTTATTTTTGTTTTATTGTGTCTTAAAGTTCATGAATATTTGCAAATTGAAAAATAGGCCTTCTTGGGTCGACCTATGGATGAGGACCATCGACGCATACCAGAACCTGTGTTTCTCAAAATTTTGGCCCTATGCATCGATGGATGACCCGTATAGGTCGACGCATCGCGCAATATTTTAACCAATGACTTTAGAAATTCTGCGTGACAAGTGTGTTTTTATCTTATCATCTTGACTCATTCACTCTCATTACTCTATTTTCCCCAAAACTTTCACAAAAACCCTAAGAGCATCTTTTACCCATAAGTCTCAAACTCTTCAAGCTTCCTTCCATGGCTTCATCAAGACCTACAAAGAGAAGATTGGTAAAAGGAAGTTCCTCTTCACAACAAAACCCCGACCCGATAACTGCTTTGTCTATACTTTCTGATGATTTGGTTGAGTCTTATTCAAAGAACTTTAGTAAGAGAAAAATTGTTAAGCAATTTATAGTGTACAAGAAAACCCTAGGTCGGTTGAATCTACCGTATGTTGTTGAGTTGTTTAGATTTCATAAACTCGGTGTCTTTTTGGAATTTGATACTGTGTATAATGAAGAGTTGATCAAACTGTTTTATAATGGTCTTCAAGGTAGTTTTGATGGGATCACTTTTAGATATAAGATGAATAAAAAGGTTTATACTGTTAATTCTGAGATTTGGATGGAGTTTGAAATGTTTCCTCCAAGTCCGATTGCTATCAAAATTACCGACACCGATAACTTTGAGAGATATAACTTTAAGGTTGCTCTAAATTCTATGCTGAAACATCCATTCTCTGAAAATGTTGTGAATATCACCTTATTTCAAAAGTTGGCCACAACGGGTGCATTAAAACCGCTTGACCGTATTCTACAGTGGATTGTATCTCGCATCATTCACCCTAAGAGGGGTGAATACTCAAGGTTTGATCAGCCCCAGGTGCACTTGGTCTATTCTATCAAGAACAAAATGAGGATCAATTGGCCTTACTACTTTACGAGTAGAATATATAATCTGAAAGATTCTGGTAGAGGAACAACGTTGGGCTATGCCTCCTTTATTCAACATGTCCTCAACAAGGCGGCTATTGGTGTTCTGGGTATTCCCTTAATTAGATTATCAACTAATTAAGAGTTCACTCAGAAGACATTAACTATGATGGGTCACCAGTGGGATGCGAGTCAGCAACGATATAAATATGTGGTAAGAAGTAATAATGTGTGCTTGCAGGAAGGAAATGATAGTGACGAGGAACATGATGAAGAAAATGAGGAAGGTGAGAATGTTGATTCCATGGATGAAGATGAAGTGTCGGGTGGAAACAATGCTACCGTTTTGAACTTGCTTGAGTCTATGCATCTTCAACAAGAGGATAACTCTTCTCTTGTAAATGAGAGACTTACTACTCTATCAAACCATGTCAGGGTACACGGTGAATAATTTTCCGCATACTTTACCATTCAAGATCAACGATACAATACTTTGTATGGGATGATGAGGTCTCAAGCGAAAAACTTCACCATCTTCACCAACAATTTCATGTAACACTTCCCTTTTAACCAACCATCAAATCCACCACGATAAGGAAGAAATGAGAGTGATGAAAATTAATGTTTTCTTTGGTCTTGTAATTTGCTATTTTCATGAACTTTGGCTAGTATGTGTTGATTAATTATTTTTGGATTATGACTTACTTTGTGTTTGTCTCTCTTTGAACATCGGTTTGTAACTAAACTATGTGATTGGCGTCTATTTATGTTTTTTTCCCTTTGTTATGCCTTTCTCTAACATCTCTTTATGTGATTGTTTGGTAGAGTTATTGATTGCCAAAGTAGATAATGGTCTAACCTTACTTGTATTGATTATTGTTATTTTTAACCTATTGCTTTGTCTCTTTTTAATATTGTCAAAGGGGAGAAGCATGTGGAAGACAAGAACAAATGATATGAAAGCAAAAAAAAAATGAAACGAAAGGGTGCACAAAGATAGGGGGATAAATATATGAGATTAAGATTCCAGTACTTGGTACTAAGGACAAGTTTTGACATCATCAAAAAAGGGGAGTATGTGAGGGCAAGGTTCCTTCAATAAGGGTTTCAATAATGTCAAAACTTTACACTATATGTTGGAAATGTTTCTAGATGATATGGTGGATAAGGAAGCATGAAAAGTCTTCAAGAATTGGTATTTTTGGAAATTTCTATGCTTTGAGTCGACTCAAAGAAAGCTTTGGTTGACGCATGATTGAAAGTTTCTCCTTGGGGAAGTCTCGGGTTTGCTCACGTAGACTGTGTGTTTGACTCAACCTAGGAGTAATTTTAATGAACTATGCATCAACGCATAGCCCTCAAACGGTCTACGCATGGATTGCACATTTGTCTTCTAGAACTTTCGGGAATGCTCAGGTCGAGTCCCCCTTCTGGCATAGGTCGATCGTTCGCTCGTTAAATCTGTTTTTCAGCTTGTTAGTTTGGGTTTTGACTTGAGATAACGTGTATAATCTTGTTAGGTTCTATCATTTGGTTTTTTAGCAAGAAAAGTGAAATAGATACACAAGGTACTAATCATCTTCAACCTCTCACTCATCCATTGACAACTACACATAATCATTTTTGTCGATCAAGGTGCGGAGCATGTGTTGATAACGTATGAAGTAGAAGATTGTGATCTTATTCGGGTTTAGTAATTGTGGGTTTTTATTAAATAAAATACGAGGGTTTTGTCCTCCAAGATCATTGGGATTTGGTTTTTTTTTACTATTCTTTGCTTCATCCAAATTCTGCCGTGCTTAAGGGATTGAGGAACTGTGGGTTCGCTCGGCAAGGTAGCTACATTAAGAGGATTATGAAGGAAGAATTGGAGTCACCATCTTGCGATTAAATAAGCCGAGCAGAGGGTTTGAGAAATGGTTTGGGTTCTTTGCAAGGTAGCTACAACCAGAGGTTTATCAAAGATTGGTGACATACTTGATTCAAATCGAATCAAGGGAAGAAAGGAGCTCAGTTTTCAATTCAACATATTGGGTTTGAATTATGGTGACTGTTTTTATAGTAGCCTTTGACGGTTGATAACACAAACCAAAGTGGCAACAAAGGAGCATCCGACTTCATACGTGAATGTGCTCCAGGGGAAGAGCTTAAGAATTGGACAACTGTGGAGATTCCGGAGATATTTTTTTTCCAAAGTAATTTTTTCTATTTTAAAAGGATTTGTGTCCCGCTCGAGGCATAGGGGTAGCTTTTAAGGGCCCCCATTTATTTTCAAACGGTATTTTCAAACAGTACTTTCAATTAATAAAAGTTTTATTTTGCATTCAATTGAGATTCATGTATTTCTCTTTTATTTACTACATTTTCAAAATGGAAATACTTTTTCTTCATTCGCACTTTCCAATTTCGCATTCTATAAAGCATCAAACATGATAAAATGTGCAGATCCTCATGTAAACTCACTGATAATGATACTTATAAGATCCAATATGATTTTGACTCCAATTAACAAAGCTAAAGAGGAGGATGAGAAAGATCATGAACTCTCTAAAGAGGTGACAAGTATTGTACCCCAAAATTTACCCTCTTTTCATACATGCATATAATTGATTTTATGGTTATGGAATCAAGGTATATTTAGCAAGCTTCGTCAGGTTACAAGTGACGTTTATTTCGCCAATGCATGTTCTCAGAGTATTTTCCGTGCTGAAGATCGGTTCGCTGTTTCCCAACAATTCGGGGTTTAAAGATTCACAAATCCAACCCGGCGCATCATATTCAGGTGTTCTTTCACCAAGATATCCCTGATAACATATTCTTAAATTCAGGTTCGTATCGAGAGCCAATTCTTTAATGAAGGTCTCCGAATGTGAGATTTATCCTGAAGAAATATGGTGAAAAAGTATGCTGAAAGTGCAGTATTTACGCACTAAAAAAATTCATAACTTGAACATCATGACTCGTTTTGAACCCATTCAGGTGGCCAAAATTCTGAATTGGCGTCATCTACGTTTTCATCTCTCACGGCTGGAAGCCAATTTCAATCAGAAGGTCTTCAAAATTACGGAATTATCAAGTACTTCATACAGAAAATTTGTGACAGAAGTTTATTTGCGTCATGTTCAGAAAATCTTTACTTGGTTGATTTTTATCGTATTGAGCTGGTTCCGACGCCAAAATTTCAAAAATCTAGTTGGCTACATTTTCACAGGAGATATCGAGTTTGAACGGTATTGAAAAGGCCTTTGTTTTTTTGCACAGAGTGCGCGTGACGCGCAGAAAATCCTGAATGTTGAATATTTATTCATCTGGGTCGAAACTTCGAAACTTCGAAAATTCATAACTCGGTCAATTTTTATCGGACCAGGTCCATATTTTTACACAAGGTCACTGACTCAGAGATCTACAACTTTTCTTACAAAGTCGAGACCGCATTCTGCTCCGATCAATACCAGTTTTTTATTGAAGAACGTGTCAGAGTTGACACTGGAGCCCAAAATGAGTTTGTTTGAGCCAAAACTTCAAAAATTCATAACTAATTCACTGTTTATCCGATTGAGCCAATTTTCGGACAGGAGTTAGTTCTCAATGTCAGCTACATTTTGTTTTCACATTTCAACTTCAAAAATTGCACTTAAGCCCCTGCGATTTAGCCTGGAACATGACAGACTCAAGTGAATAAAAATCTACACTATTGCTTGTGGTTATTGGAGGCCCAATTGCACATTCAAAGTCCATATTTTTTCTTTAATTTCTATTATATAATCACATTCTTTCACACAAACGAGAAAAAAAACCTTTGCCACAACCTTGACAAAATATCAAATTTCTTCAAGAACCATAAAAACCTTAAAATCCTTGTTACAAACTCACATCTCACTACAAACAAGCCATCCTTGTTACAAATCCTCATCTCACTACTTCTCCAGTATGGGTAAGGCTGGTTTGATCTCTATGATCCAATGGTGTAGAAGCATTCATATATGCTATATCGATTTTAACATTAAAAAATTTCATATATTTGCTTTATTTGTATTTTATGATATACTAATTTATTTAATGTGTTCATGAGATTTAACACTGCAGATTTAGACAGAGTCCCATGCAGGGTTATTACAAACCGCTGAGACCAAAACAGAACAACCACCAATACATGGCTCATGGCAAGACAGACATCTTGAAGAGGTTAAGAGCGTGGGTTCAACATCCACCCCTATTGATTTTAGTTTTCTTCCATTTTATTTATCTTTTTATCTATTTTACCTATTTTCCTTCTTTCTGTTTAAAACTTTTTTTCATAAAACCTAACATTTTTCACAAACTCTTGATTTTTCCTAATAAACTCAAATAATTAATTTTAGATTTTTAATTTAATTTTAGGTTCTAATTTAATTTTAGGTTTTTAATTTCATTGTTTGTTTTTTGTTTCTAACCAATTTGTCTTTTAATCTTAAATTCACTTAACCACAAAAAAAATTCACAAAACTTTTTTTTTACAAAAAAACCTAATTTAATTTTTAGGTTAATTAATTTTAGATTTTTTAACTTTTTTTTTCAAAACTAATTTATTTTTAATTCGAACTAATTAGGATTTAAGTATTTTAATTAATTTTTATTAAAATTAACATTTTTTTATTAATTAAAATTAATTAAGTTTTTTAGGTTTATTTAATTAATTATCATAAATCATTTTTTTCATGAAAAATCATTAAAATATTTTCTTTTCTATTTTCATCTTATTTTTATTTTCCTAGATAAAGTGTATAGAGCGTGTTCAACTGTAATAGCGTAACTTTATTTTTCTCGCTTTTTTATCATTATCATGTAATTTCTTCCGGGATGTAATGGTTTTAGGATTTCTTTTCCGCACTCTTCACTATTATGTAACTGCCCCAAATTTCTATAATAGCTTAGATTTACATTTCCGCCTTTATCTCCTGCTACTATATTTTATGCAATGCTTAAATTAATAGGATTGTATGGAAAGATACAAATGAACGATAGAAAACCCTAATTGCAAGATAAATATAACTGAGAAAACACATTGTTGCACAATTGCACCCCTAGGGTACTCCCCACTTGGTTGCCTCGGAAAACAACGGTCATATCCCTCGAACGTAGGGATATCTTAGCAAAAGACTCTCAATCTAAAATTCATCATAAAGATCACAATCCCTTAATGTCCCTCGAGTTGCCTACGTGAAATGATCTTGTCTCTCGATGTTTCCTATATGATGATAGTCCCTTCGAACTGCTAAGGTATCCATATATGTTGCCTGCTATGATCATAACGATGACCCTCACTTGTTCCTCATACATCCAACGATGGGGCTACCTACTCACTAATAGTAGGATAACATTGTCTAAAGGATAGGGAGAAAAGAACAATATTTTCGAGTATAAGTAGATAAGTTCTTAGATGCTTGATCAAAACAACTTTTTGCACCTACATATTTCAAAACATTTTCAAAAACATTTGCCTTGTCAACAGTCTTGAGGACTGATACAAGAGTTATCACAAAGCGAATCACCTCACTAAAGCATTTTCAAAACAATTTTCAAAACACACAAAGCACAAGAAATTTTCAAAAAATGAGCAAGTACCTAAGAGCCCATGGAAAACCATGGATGGAAAGGGTGATAACACCTTCCCTTTCCATAATTTACCCCCTTACTCAGAAAACTCTCGAAAGGTCTTTTTCTGTTCTTTTCACCCTTCCATTTATTGAATAAAAGAAAAGTCGATGGCGACTCTTGCTTACCGTAATATTTGCAAATACAAAATGAAGACCAGTATAACAGTCGATTCTGCCACTGTATCACAGAACTGGCGACTCTGTTGGGGACTTTAATAAGTGGAGTATACCCTAGGATCTAGTTCGTTTTTAAAATTGCTTTCTTGTTTTGCTTTGCCTGCTTTATATTCAAGGGTTTTGTTTGGGTATTATTGAAGATCTTACACCCGGATCGGGGAACACCTTTTAGGTAAGTAGCAATAAACTGTGAGGGAACTGTGCAGGGTATACCTACACGGTTGAAGTTGTAGCTATGTTGATGTGACACTTTGGTTGGTACCGGTAACCCTTGAGTGAATCAAGGAGAGTACCGGGCCGCTGCGTGGTGTCATAAAGCATCAACTGACCTTAGAACCTTTAATTGCACAACTTGGCCAGTAGGAGGTAGCGATATGGCCGACTTTGGTGTATTCCCAAGGTCGACAGATACTTGATGCTACAATCATTGAGGTTTGACTCCTGAGTTTTGTTTGGTTGCGAGTCAATCGCCTATTGAATGAAGCATATGGGAAATATCAGTGATATTGAGATCCCTTATAACCAGGTTACTATTTATAGGACAAGTTGAACCAATCCAGTTTCAAGAGGGTATGAACTTAAAACTCATGAAGGCTTTAAACCTAAGGCTGTTTCTGTGACTTGTTTTCTTTCAACTTGAACTACTTGCAGGGTTTTATCATCTGACAACATGATTTCCTTGCAGGATTTGTTTACAGTCATTATCCAATAACTTGGATTTCTTGCAGGGGTAACTTGTTTTCATCGCCTTACATTTTTGTTTAACGGATATCATACACATCATAGCATCATACCATAGCATTTCCTTAACCATTTCAAGGATCTCAAAGGTTTGTGATGCAGGTTATGATAAATCAGACGTCTAGCAAGGGGAAAGGGGATTTGTTTTCCTCTAGCCAATGTCGTCAAAAGATCAAAACTCAACAACTTGAGTCAACGGCTATGACCCACTTGATATGGTGAGCTTGACTATTGTAAAAGGATCTTCTAAGATACGAATTACTTCAATCAAAGCTGTAAAGTTCAACGCCTAATGTTTTTCTTGTTTACCCCGCGAGATCCTTGAAAACATTTACATATCATACATGTCATTGCATAACAGGTAGTCTCCAGTACAAGTCTCTCATGTTCTCGCTGTTTATTTCAGCAATGGCTCTCCAACAAGACAACAGAGATCTTCAAACTCAAGAGGCTCATTTTAGGGAAATGTTCCTAAACCTATCCAAGGGTCAGGAAGAGGTGAAAACACTCCTAGCTGGGAACTTGGCCAAGAAAAGTCCTGGAGACAATAAGGATGAACGGTTGGAACAACTGCAAGCCGAGGTAGAAGCAATGAGAACCCAGATGCTAGGGAAGATGGCTCTTATCCAAGTCCTAGCCTGGGGGCAAGAAGAGCTGATAGCCATTATCAATAAACTTCATCATGACAGATACAACCTTATGAAGCAAGCAGCCGAGGCTGGGGACCAAGTCATTGAACAACCTCCGAGAAGACAAAAGGTTGGTTTAGTGAAGAGTGGACCTTTCCAGATTTCTACTACCTCACGGGTCCAACAACAACCTCGCCAAAAACAACAGGTTAGTCAGAGTGAGCCGGATAGACCCAAGAGGCAGTCTACCAAACTCAACATGCCACAGTCGCAAGTCTTGCAACACATGTTGAAGTTGAATTTGGTCACATTGAAGGATCCTCCTCGGAATCCTAATACTTCTGCTCCTACTTACAATCCTGATGCAATATGTGCATATCACTCCAACAGTCCGGGGCATGACACTGATAGCTGTTGGACATTGAAATACAAAATTCAAGACCTGATTGATGAAGGAGAATTAGAGGTCACACAAGATTGTCAATTGGAATTTTTCTATCATTCCTCCAAGGCCCACCATTTGAAGTGACAAGTTATGACAAGAGGCTTTTGTTCATTAGAATTTTCAATTTGTAATTTTCTTTTGATTGTTCGAACATCTATCCGTGTCAAACTCTGTTACTTTATCAATGCATTGTATATGTCTGTTTTGAATCAATTCATTTGTATTCACTATATTTAAACTGCTTACCTTTTTGTGATATTTAACTCTCAATCAAAAGCTCTAAGCCTTTATACTGAGGATGACGAAAATGATACCACAATCTCTACAGTATGCTTTTGAACAGAACCTGGTGACGATGTACAGGCGTTGTTTCAAATCCTAAACAGTGGAGTTATAAGGAAGATAACCCCTAGTCAACCCCTTCGAGCCAAAGATGTAGGAGTTTTTCTTTTCACATAAATTAAAACCCTTAATCATAACCTCAGACAGAGTAGTTTTCTCAGTTAATCCAGAGGCGCATTCAGTCGCAATCTTCTGCTTCGCACACAATGAATGGCCTCGAAGACGTCCTTCCAAATCAGAAGATGGTGATGGTTCCACATAATCATTAAAGCAGGAAGTCATTATCTCCCAAAATAAAAGCCCATTAAGTCAAAACCTATGAAGGAGACTTAAGAAAAAACTGGGGCGTCTCGTTGACTGTAATCACAAAAGAAACAGTTCAGGCAAAAGACAAGGATAGAAAAATCACAAAAGAAAGAGGTCCTGCAAATCCTCGACAAAAAAAAGAGATTACAAAATGACTACCTATTCAAAATAAACTGTTAGTATCCGAGCCATCACCAGAACATCAAGGACAATATTCCAGAACTCAACTGGGATTCTAAACGCACAATTATCTGAGCATAGGACTGAAGAAAATCACGAAGAGCGGGTGGGTAAAAATAAATTTTGAGCCTTTATCTTTTATTTCTTGAACCGTGAACCATGCTACATTTATAACCCTTAAAAGTCCTAGATGAAGCATGAGTTAGTTCGAAAGCATACTGTTACAAAAGGTATCTTGACTCGTGTAAGGTTTGCCATAAATCACGACTTAATATCACTCTCTTACAAAATTTGTTTGTTTTACTAAAAAAATGACTTTTCAAACTTCAAGACAGACATAAGCTTTGCATTCTTAAAATACAATTGTTTGCATATGACTATTTGTTCAACAACAGAGAAATTCACACGACAGATATTCGATGAGCATAAATCCTCTCAATGGACAGAATCACCTCAGATGGAAATACATTCCAATAACAAGCCTTTTATAATCAAGGGGCATGACATAGTGTCCAGCTGACCTGGGGCAGTCAATCCAAGGTTCAAGGAATCGCTCAAAGATGCCAAATAGCCAGGGGCAGATCTCCATCTGAGTCACTTGGGGCATTGGACATGAATTCCAGCAACGAATCCTGTACGATCAAACAAACATCTTCTGGCAGTGTGGCAACACTTACTACTATGGACAATGACAATTCTCCGTACCCGGTGAACATGGACATAGTCGAAAAATACTATGCATGAACAAAGACCCGCTAGGTTGACTGGCCTAGGAAAAAATAAGGGCATCCCGGCGAACAAAAAAGGTTCAGGCAAAATTAGGGATAAAGATAAAAAATTTGTACACCCGGCAAGTCGAAAACCTGAAAAGGCGGCTTGGGCAAAAAAGGGTATCCCTTTGGATTGAAAATCTGAAAAGACAGTCCAGGAAAAAGTTAGGGATTAAAGTGTACGACTATGTCCCGTCATCTTGTCACTTGCCTATGAGTAGAAGACTTGTCATTCTGATCGGCCGTTACCAAGTACCTCATGAGTTGGGATAACACTCAATCCACGATGCCTCCGTAAAGACTTTCTCCAGCAGGTACATGGGCAGAAGAGTCCTGATGCAAAGTCATTGTTGTAACCTCAGCATGCGTCCCAGTAACATCTACACTGCCCACAGAGTATAGGAAACTGAAGTTTTGACATCGGCTTCCCCAAACAGGAGTTACTTTCCACGGCAAAGCTCCTTCAGAGAGCCAACGCCTATACTCCTCAACCGAATTTTATAAGGCGCAAGCGATTCATAAATTTTTCTCCCAAACAGAGTTTATTTCTTTCAATACAGAAGCTCAATCCCCGACAGAGTTTATCCCTTCAGCTACCGAATTTCATCCTCCAGCGAATTTATTTCTTTGAATCGGCAAGATCTTCCAGCAAAGCATCTCCTCTCTCCAACAGAGTCATTCTCCCGCAGAGTTATTCTCAAACAGAGCCTCTCCCCAGCAGACTATTCATAAACAGGAGTAAGTCTACCGCACAGTCATCTCCGTTCACCATCCCCAACAGAAGTAGAAGAACCACTTTTTCTACAACGGTCAGGAGCTCAATTTCCATTATTCTCCAACAATAGTCAGGGATTTATTTTCCCAGACTCGGACGTGTCACAATAGAATTTCATGTTCATACATCATGACGTGCGCATACATATTGCATATAGCATAATATCATTTATTTTGAGAACATCATCATACAATGCATTTCACGCATCATATACGATTAATCATGTACCTTTGGTTATCATCAACAACTTCCAGCAGGTTCAAGATTAACTCCTGAAACTAAACAAAGTAATTATCTGTGCGACCAAATGCAGTTTTACACGGGTTTGTCATGAAGCAACATTACCCAGGTTCCTCCTGAAGTTTCACCCGAACTTATCACAAATTAACCTTACCCCGGTTCCTTCTGATGTTTTAAACAGACTTAGCCTGAAGTAACCTTACCCAGGTTACTCCTGAAGTTTTACACAAACTCATCCCGAGGTAACCTTACCCAACTTCCTTATGAAGTTTTACACGAACTTATCCCGAAGTAACCTTACCCAGGTTCTTTCTGAAGTTTTACACGGACTTATCCCGAAATAACCTTACCTAGGTTCCCTCTCGGTTCAGATGCAGTTTTACCCAAACTCCTCGTGAAGCAACCTTACCTAAGTTCCTTCTCGGTTCCGATGTTGTTTTACCCAAACTCCTCACGAAGCAACCTTACCTAGGTTCTTTCTCGGTTCAGATGCAGTTTTACCCAAACTCCCCACGAAGAAACCTTACCTAGGTTCCTTCTCAGTTCAGATGCAGTTTTGCCCAAACTACCCACGAAGAAACCTTACCTAGGTTCCTTCTCATTTCAGATGCAGTTTTATCCAAACTCCTCACGAAGCAACCTTACCTAGGTTCCTTCTCGGTTCAGATGCAGTTTTATCCAAACTCCCCATGAAGCAACCTTACCTAGGTTCCTTCTCAGTTCAGATGCAATTTTACCCAAACTCCCCATGAAGCAACCTTACCTAGGTTCCTTTTCGGTTCAGATGCAATTTTTTCCAAACTACCCATGAAGCAACCTTACCTAGGTTCTTTCTCGATTCAGATGCAGTTTTACCCAAACTCCCCACGAAGCAGCCTTACCTAGGTTCCTTCTCGGTTTAGATGCAGTTTTACCCAAACTCCCCACGAAGCAACCTTACCTAGGTTCCTTCTCGGTTCAGATGTAGTTTTACCCAAACTCCCTACAAAGTAACCTTACCTAGGTTCCTTCTCGGTTCAGATGCAATTTTACCCAAACTCCTCATGAAGCAACCTTAACTAGGTTCCTTCTCGGTTCAGATGCAGTTTTACCCAAACTCCACACAAAGAAACCTTACATAGGTTCCTGCTCGGTTCAGATGCAGTTTTACCCAAACTCCTCACGAAACAACCTTACCTAGGTTCCTTCTCGATTCAGATTCAATTTTACCCAAACTCCCCACGAAGCAACCTTACCTAGGTTCCTTCTCGGTTCAGATGTAGTTTTACCCAAACTCCCCATGAAGCAAACTTACCTAGGTTCCTTCTCAGTTCAGGTGTAGTTTTACCCAAACTCCTCACGAAGCAATGTTACCTAGGTTCCTTCTCGATTCAGATGCAGTTTTACCCAAACTCCCCACGAAGTAACCCTATGACCCAGGTTCCTTCCCATAAGCCCTACTATCCAGGCTTTCATTTCAAAGTAACCCTATGACCCAAGTTCCTTCCCATAATCCCTACTATCCAGGATTTCATCTTGAAGTAACCCAACGACCCAGGTTCCTTCTCATAAGCCCTACTATCCAGGCTTTCATTTTGAAGTAACCCTACTACCCAGGTTCCTTCCCATAAGCCCTACTATGCAGGCATTCATCTTGAAGTAACCCTATGACCCAGGTTCCTTCCCATAAGCCCTACTATCTAGGCTTTCATTTTGGAGTAACCCCACTATCCGGGTTCCCTGGGATAAGCACTACTATCCAGGCTTTCATCTTGAGGTAGCCCTACTATCCAGGCTTTTCATTTTGAAGCAACCCTACAACCCAGGTTCCTTCTCATAGCCCTACTATCCAGGCTTTCATTTCGATGTAACCCTACTATCCAGGTTCCTTCTTATAGCCCTACTATATGGGCTTTCATTTCGAATTAACCCTACTATCCAGGTTCCTTCTCATAGCCCTATTATCCATGATTTTATTTCGAAGTAATCCTACTACCCAGGTTCCTTCTCATAGCCCTACTATCCATACTTTCATTGCGAAGTAACCCGATTATCCAGGTTCCTTCTCATAGCCCTAATATCCAGGCTTTCATTTCAAAGTAACCCTACTATCCAGGTTCCTTATCATAGCCCTACTATCCAGGCTTTCATTTAGAAGTAACCCTACTATCCAGGTTCATTCTCATATCCCTACTATCCAGGCTTTCATTTCTAAGTAACCCTACTATCCAGGTTCCTTCTCATAGCCCTACTATCCAGGCTTTTATTTCAAAGTAACCCCACTATCTAGGTTCCTTCTCATATCCCTACTATCTAGGCTTTTATTTCAAAGTAACCCTACTATCCAGGTTCCTTCTCATAGCCCTACTATCCAGGCTCCTTTTCATGAATTACTTGACGCAGTTTTGCATGGACTTATCCCGAGAAAGCCCTATACAGGTTCCTTCTCTTTTATCTCCGGACAACAGTTTATAACACTGTAAAACCTAGACCCGACCAGATACGGTTGATTTCTCATTTCCCCAGTAAGTCATTGTGATGCCTGGATTCTGACCAGATAGCAGTTCACTCCCATCTCTTCAATCAAGTGATGACTTCCCAATAGAGTAATGGACAACTAAAGCTCCTAAAACTCTATGTTCCAAGACAAAGACCAACATTCCTCAGTGAAGTTCTCCCTAACAATAGGAACAAGAATTCCCACGAAGGAATATTTCACGAAATCATCATTATTTTGGATGGAAACTTTAAGCCCATCTCAGACGACTCTCCGTCACATTCTTAGGATGGCGTCTTTATGCCCATCTCCGACGATTTTCAATCATCTTCTCCAAATGCCATCTATAACCCTATTCCCGACATTATCTACATAGTCAAGCATCATTACAGATGAGTGCAAATTTTTGGGCACTCTAGTGTTCAATCATCTTCCACCTTCAGATCACAAAAGGCAGACAAGCCAATCTAAATCTTCAGGTTTAAGAAGATTGAACATGGGAAGCTGTTGTACCCCAAAATTTACCCTCTTTTCATACATGCATATAATTGGTTTTATGGTTATGGAATCAAGGTATATTTATCAAGCTTCATCAGGTTACAAGTGACGTTTATTTTGCCAATGGATGTTCTTAGAGTATTTTTCGTGCTGAAGATCGGTTCGCCGTTTCGCAACAATTCGGGGTTCAAATATTCACAAATCTAACACGGCGCATCATATTCAGGTGTTCTATTTCCATGATATCCCTGATAACATATTCTCAAATTCAAGTTCGGATCGAGTTCCAATTCTTTAAAGAAGGTCTCCGAATGTGCGATTTATCTTGAAGAAATATGGTGAAAAAGTGTGCTGAAAGTGCAGTTTTTACGCACTAAAAAATTCATAACTTGAAGATCGTGGCTCGTTTTGAACCTGTTCCGGTGGCCAAAATTCCGTCTTGACGTCATCTACGTTTTCATCACTCACTACTGGAAGCCAATTTATATCAGAAGGTCTTCAAATATGCGGATTTATCAAGTATTTTGGTACAGAAAATTTGTGACAAAAGTTTATTTGCGACATTTTCAGAAAATCATAGCTTGGTCGATTTTCATCATATTGAGCTGGTTCGGGTGCCAAAATTTCACAAATTGAGTTGGCTACATTTTCAAAGGAGATATCTAGTTTGAACGGTATTTAAAAGGCCTTTGTTTTTTTCCCAGAGTGCGCGTGACGCGCCGAAAATCCTGAATGCTGAATATTATTTCATCTGGGTCGAAACTTCGAAAATTCATAACTCGGTCAATTTTTATCGGATCGGGTCCATATTTTTACACAAGGTCGCTGACTCAAAGATCTACAACTTTGCTTTGAAAGTCGAGACCGGATTCTGCTCCGATCAATACCATTTTTTTATTTAAGAACGTGTCAGAGTTGACACTGGAGCCCAAAATAAGTTTGTCTGAGGCAAAACTTCAAAAATTCATAACTAATTCACCGTTTATCTGATTGAGCCATTTTCGGACAGAAGTTAGTTCTCAATGTCAGCTGCATTTTGTTTTCACATTTCAACTTCAAAAATTGCACTTATGCCCCTGCGATTTAGTGTGGAACGTGACAGACTCAAGTGAATAAAAATCTGCACTATTACTTATGGTTATTGGAGGCCTAATTGCACATCCAAAGCCCATATTTTTCCTTTAATTTCCATTATATAATCTCATTCTTTTCACACAAACAAGAAAAAAAACCTTTGCCACAACCCTGTCAAAATATCAAATTTCTTCAAGAACCCTAGAAACCTTAAAATCCTTGTTACAAACCCCCATCTCACTACAAACAAGTCACCCTTGTTACAAACCCCCATCTCACTACTTCTCCAGTAAGGGTAAGGTCGGTTTGATCTTCATGATCCAAAGGGTGTAGAAGCATCCATACATGCCATATCGGTTTTAACATTACAAAATTTCATATATTTGCTTTATTTGTATTTTATTATATAGTAATTTATTTAATGTGTTCATGAGATTCAACACTGCAGATTTATACAAGATCCCATGGAGGGTTATTATAAAACGTTGAGGTCAAAACAGAACAACCACCAATACATGGCTCATGGAAAGGCAGACATCTTGAGGAGGTTAATGGCGTGGGTTCAACACCCACCCCTACTGGTTTTGGTTTTCTTCCATTCTATTTATCCTTTTATCTATTTTACCTATTTTCATTTTTTCTGTTTAAAACTTTTTTTCATAAAACCTGACATTTTTCACAAACCCTTGATTTTTCCTAATAAAATCAAATAATTAATTTTAGATTTTTAATTTAATTTTAGGTTTTAATTTAATTTTAGGTTTTTAATTTCATTGTTTGTTTTTGGTTTCTAACCAATTTGTCTTTTTCAATCTTAAATTTACTTAACCACAAAACCTTTTTCACAAACCTTTTTTTTTATAAAAAAATTTAATTTAATTTTTAGGTTAATTAATTTTAGATTTTGTAACTTTTTTTTTTCAAAACTAACTTTTTTTTTAATTCGAACTAATTAGGATTTAGGTATTTTAATTAACTTTTTTTAAAATAAACATTTTTTTTATTAATTAAAATTAATTAAGTTTTTTAGGTTTATTTAATTAATTATCATAAATCATTTTTTCATAAAAAAATTACCAAAATATTTTCTTTTCTGTTTTCATCTTATTTTTATTTTCCTAGATAAAGTGTATAGGGCGCGTTCAACTGTAATAGCGTAGCTTTATTTTTCCCGCTTTTTTACCATTATCATGTAATTGCTTCCGGGATGTAATAGTTTTAGGATTTCTTTTCCGCACTCTTCACTATTATGTAACTGCCCCAAAGCTCTGTAATAGCTTAGGTTTACATTTCCTCCTTTATCTCCTGCTACTATATTTTATACAATGCTTAGATTAATAGGGTTGTATGGAAGGATAAAAATGAACGATAGAAAACCCTAATTGCAAGATAAATATAACTGAAAAAACACATTGTTGCACACTTGCGCCCCTAGGGTACACCCCACTTGGTTGCCTCGGAAAAAAATGGTCATGTCCCTCGAACATAGGGATATCTTAGAAAAAGACCCTCAATCTAAAAGTCATCATAAAGATCATAGTCCCTTAACGTCCCTCGAGTTGCCTACGAGAAATGATCTTGTCCCTTGATGTTGCCTATATGATGACAGTCCCTTCGAACTACTAAGGTATACCTATATGTTTCCTTCTATGATCATAATGATGACCCGCGCTTGTCCCTCATACATCCAAAGATAGGGCTACCTACTCACTAATAGTAGGATAGCACTGTCTAAAGGATAGGGAGAAAAGAACGACATTTTCGAGTATAAGTAGATAAGTTCTTAGATGCTTGCTCAAAACAACTTTTTGCACCTACATATTTCAAAACACTTTCAAAAATATTTGCCTTGTCAAAACTCTTGAGGACTGATACAAGAGTTATCACAAAGCGAATTGCCACACTAAGACATTTTCAAAACAATTTTCAAAACACACAAAGCACAAGAAATTTTCAAAAAATGTGCAAGTACCTGAGAGCCCATGGAAAACCATGGATGGAAAGGGTGCTAACACCTTCCCTTTCCATAATATACCCTCCTTACTCAGAAAACTCTCGAAAGGTCTTTTACTATTCTTTTCACCCTTCCCCTTGTTGGATAAAAGAAAAGTCATGGCGACTCTTGCTTAACTCAATGTTTGCGAATATAAAATGCAAACCAGTATAATAGTTGGTTCTGCCACCGCATCACAACAAGGATACTAGAGAAGAAATCAAAGGACATAAAACCATACAAGAAACACATAGAGATCATCAACCTTGGGACAGAGAAAGACAAAAATAGATCAATATAGGTTCAACCTTAGAAGAAACATGAAATAAAGGCTGATCAAGATTCTACATTAGTATATGGATATATTTTCTTGGTCTTACCGAGTTTTGACGGGTTTGGGATACATAAATTATCGTACATAAGCTACCACTTAAGGAGGTTTATTCTTCAATTAGACAAAAGCTCAGAAGAACTCGTCCTAAAATGGATAATGAAATTCGAGTAAGTCCTCAGACAATTCGACGCAGGTTTCTTAGCCGTGGTAGATTATCCACCTTGGATTGCTAACATCATGCCGATACCCAAGAAGGACGGTAAAGTGCGTATGCGTGTGGACTATCAGGATCTAAACAAAGCAAGTCCTAAATATGATTTCTCGTTACCTCACATAGATGTTTTCATGGATGATACAGATCAAGCTTCGATACTTTCTTTAATGGATAGTTTCTCAGGATATAATAAAATCAAAGTGGCTCATGAGGATATGGAAAATGCTACTTTCATGACTCCTTGGGGCACTTTTTGTTACAAAGTGATGCCTTTCGGTCTAAAGAACACAGGGGTAACTTATCAACAAGGAATGGTCACACTATTCCAAGACATGATCCACAAATAAGTCGAGGTTTATGTGGAAGATATTATTGCTAAATCTCAAACGAAAGAGGAGCACATCATTCATTTACAAAAACTATTCGAACGACTACGAAAATTCAGACTGAGGTTGAATCCAAACAAATGTACATTTGGTGTCAGGTCAGGTAAACTATTGGGTTTTGTTGTAAGCCAATAATGTATTAAGGTGGATCCCAACAAAGTAAGGGCCATGCAAGAAATACCAACTCCGAGAACAGAAAAGGAGGTTTGTGATTTCTTAGGATGATTGAACAACATGTCAAGGTTCGTATCGCACCTAACTGCTACTTGCCAGCCTATATTCAAACTACTCAGAAAGGATCAATCAGTGGAGTGGAACAAAGACTATCAAACAACCTTTGAAATAATAAAGCAATATTTACAAGAACCATTGATTATAATGCCACATGTTCCTAGAAGACCACTTATCATGTACTTGATAGTTCTTGAAGGATCTATGGGATGTGTGTTGGGTCAACAAGATGAAACCGATAGAAAAGAGCATGTTATCTACTACCTAAGAAAGAAATTTACGGATTGCGAAACTCAATACTCATTCCTTAAGAAGACTTGTTGTGCTCTAGCATGGGCTACTAAATGTCTGAGACAATATATGTTAACTCACACCACATGGTTGATAATAAGAATGGATCCTTTGAAATATGTGTTCGAAAAGCCAACTCTCACAAGAAGAATTTCTAGATGGAAGATGTTGTTATCCGAATATGACATCCAATATGTTACTCAAAAGGCTATCAAAGGCAATGTACTACCTGATCACCTAGCTCATCAACCACTGACAGAATATCAGTCGATAAAGTTTGACTTTCTAGACAAAGACATCATGGTTATAGCTGACTATTAAATACCAGGACCAGACGAAGGACCTGAACTAGGGGCACGATGGACACTCATGTTTGATGGTGCTTCAAACTCACTAGGACATAGGATTGGGGCTTTATTAACTTCTCCAAAGAACTTTCATAAACCTTATATGGCAAGGTTATGTTTTGATTTCCCCAACAATATTGTCGAATATGAAGCTTGTATATTGGGTTTAGAGGATGCTATTGATCTAAGGATTAAATACCTCGAAGTATGTGGAGACTTAGAGTTAGTCATATACCAAGTTAACGGTGAATGGGACACCCATCATCCCAAATTAATTCCATATCGAGATTATGTTTTGGAGCTAGATATAGAGTTTACGGAGATTACTTTCACTCACATTCCTCGAGAAGAAAATTAGATGGCAGATGCCTTAGAAACTTTGTCAGCCTTGTTCAAAGTAACTTAGCCTAATCATGAACCTTGCATCACGATAAGACATTTCAAAGAGCCTACACACTGCCTCACAGTTGAAGAAGAGTTAGATAACAAACCTTGGTTCTACAACATCAAAAGGTATATAGAAAAGCAAGAATAACAAAAAGGTGCCTCAATAATAAACAAGAAAACTCTATGAAAGCTAGCTTCAAAGTTCTTCTTAAATGGGGATGTACTGTACAAAAGAGACTACGATATGGTTCTACTCAGATGCATGGAAAAGCACGAAGCAGATACACTCATGAAAGAGATCCATGAAGGAACCTTTGGGACTCATACAAATGGACATGCCATGTCTAGGAAAATATTAAGAGAAGGGTATTATTGGATAACAATGGAAGCTAACTTCTACCATTATACAAAGACATGTCACAAGTTTCAAATCTATGCTGACAAGGTGCATGTACCACCAACTCCTCTGAATGTCCTAAGTTCACCATGGTCGTTCTCAGTGTGGCGAATTGATATGATAAGAATGATCAAACCAAAGGTTACTAATGGACACCAATTCATACTAGTTGCCATTGATTATTTCACCAAGTGGGTTGAAGCCGTGTCTTATGCAAATGTCACAAAGCAAGTGGTCACTCAATTTATCAAAAAAAATATCATATACAGGTATGGGGTTCCTAGAAGAATTATTACAGACAACAAATCCAACTTGAACAACAAAATGATGAAGGAGTTATGTGATGAATTTAAGATCGAGAATCATAATTCAACATCTTACCGACCTAAAATGAACGAGGACATTGAAGCTGCCAATAAAAACATCAAGAAAATCATCCAGAAATGGTGAAGACATATAAGGATTGGCACAAAATGATTCCCTTTGTACTACATGGTTACCGTACCTCAGTGCGTACTTCGACAAGTGAAACTCCTTTCTCTCTTGTTTATGGCGTGAAGGTTGTACTCCCCATTAAATTAGAGATTCTATCACTATAAGTTTTAATGGAAACTAAGCTCGAAGAATTAGAATGGGTTCAAACACGACTTGATCAGATTAATCCCATTGAAGAGAAACGCTTAACAACTTTGTGTTACAGTCGGTTGTATCAAAAGCATATGAAGAAATAATTTGATAGAAATGTCCATTCTCGAGTGTTCCAAAAAGGAGATCTTGTTCTCAAGAAGATTATGCTACCTCGTTTAGATTCTCGGGGTAAATGGACACCTAACTACGAAGGTCCATATATGGTTAAAACAACATTATTTGGAGGAGCTCTTGTCCTTACAACAATGGACGGAGAAGAACTATGACATCCGCTGAATTTAAATGCAATAAAAAATACTATGTATAAAAATCCCACTAAGTCGGAAACCCGAACATGCGACTTAGGAAAAAAGGGGCGTCCTGGTGGATCGAAAATCATAAAGGGAGATCGAGACAAAAATTAGGGACATTTAAACAAAATCATTATCTCGATGGACTGTAAACCTGAAAGGGTGATCTAGGAAAAAGTTATGGATTTTATTGAAAAAATGAACAAATAGATTGCGGTTTGAGAATTCGTTACATCTACGACTATGAAGGGAAGAATTGAGCTAATTATCTTTCTCAAAAGCAAGGAGATTGGAGTTATCAAAAGAAATTGGAGAAATAGTAGTATCGATTGTCATCTTCATTGCCATTTTTTGTTTTCTATTTAAACTTTTTATAATTACCTCTTTCTAGGAATTTCATTTTGTATTCAACCCTATTCAAAAGAATTTTCATTAATAAAACATTTAAAATCTTTTTCAATTGTGTTTTTCGACTTGTTTGCAAAATACTACATTATTTCTTGTAAACACTTTGTCGAAATTATTTTGGGTATTTAAAAATAAGTAAAAGAATTTTACAAAATAGTAAAAAGCACCTTGGTTAGAAAAATGTCAAAAGAAATCCACGCTTACGCATACACCTATGCACACGCCTCCGTCTACACCTGTGCCAACAATACAATCATCAAATATCGCATTAGCATTGCCTATAACAACATATCAAAGTTCAAGTCAACTTGGAGATACCACAACAAAACAATAGACAACATCGAGAAGTCAGTGACTCAAAGAACCCAATGGTCTAAAAGGAGAAAATTATCAAAGCATTCACAAATGTTTGGTGTATTTACATACGAAAAACATATCAATAACTTTGGGTAACATAAGCATGTCAATAATATTTTCATTGGGCATCATACATATACATATACATATAAAAAGCATATAAATAATATTTCCATTGGGCATCATACATATACATATCAATTATAAACCGCATTTCGAATTTCATAGGCCAAGAATACTACGAAATATATTAAGGCCTATCACCATCTAAGTTATCTGCGCGAATCGAAAATTCAAAATCTTAGCATTTTCACACTATTACAAATACCTCGGTTGAGAACATACGCAACATGTAGAGGTAATGCGAACAAAGAATTACACTAGGCGGCATATATTCAAATCATATCCAATTTTCAAAACTTTCAAATTTCAAATTCAAACATCGAACCCGCATTATTTATCCCCTAGGTTGTGATAAATGTGAAAGTCTTCAATACAAATCGCTATGTTAGTCTTAAAGCTTTAACTAGTTTGTTATTAGACATTTTTTCTGGCTCTATTAGATTAGTCCCTTGGAATAAATAGAGTTGATACCCGCATTATCTACCCCCTAGGTAGTGGTAGATATGAGAATTAGACATAACCTTAAAGATCCTGAACAATGATAAGTTATTTTCCAAATTTTTGATCTTATTAGATTAGTCCATTGGCATAAATATTATTGATACAGCGTCATTTGTACCCTAGGTTGTGATAAATGTCGTAAAATTGTGTTTCCACTTACCATGCTAGTCTCGAAGCTTTAGTAAGTTTATCCTTAGATCTTTTTCAACTCCATTGGTTTAGTCCCTTGGTATAAATGGAGTAGGCACCCACGTTACTTACCCCTAGGTTGTGGTAAGAACGTGGAATCTGCGATATCGTCCCTTTTCATATCTATTGATTTAGTCCCTTGGCACAAATAGATATGCGAAACCACGCTCTTGGTATTGATGAGTTAACTGTGTCATCGTTGCTTTTTTACTTTTTGTTTTATTGTACAATTTATCTTTTTCAAAGGTTTTTGGTCGAAATTTGGGGTCTTCCATTAATTAATAGCCCTCCAATCCAAATGTGTGAGAACATCGTATTCTCGCACCCTCAATCGAAGAGTGATTAAATAGGGGCATCTGTCATACCCCAAATTTTTTCGCATTGGTATTGTTGTACCCCAAAATTCGCCCTCTCATTTTATCAACATTTCTCATCACAAGGCTCCTGGAACTCAAGATCATGCTAGGGTTTGCTCTGCTCAAGACACCTTCTTGCCCTGTTGACCTAAATTAGGGTTTGAGTTTGCACATGGATTTTTGGACCTTCAATGCCCAAATTGACTTCCATACTTCATTCTGGAATCATAAGTTTGTCCATACCAAGTTTCAAGCCTTGAATCAAATTTTTGCCCAGTCAATTGGACAGTTGACCTAGAAATCAGCTGTATTGGGGAAAAAGTCAACTGTGGCCAATTTACAGTCAAACCTCATGAATTTTGACCCACATCAACATTATGAATTCATATGAACCATTTGATCAAGCTTGGACCACAATTCCACAAGAAATTTGATCAGATCACCAAAAGGGCAAAATGGTCATTTTTAGGGTTTTGACTGTACAAAGGCAATTTTTGACTGTTTGACCTAGCCAATGGTAAATTAAGTTCAACCATGGACTCAAGAACTCAATGGAATCATCTTGACCTATTAAACAAGTTCAAAAGATCTCAAATGCATTGGATTGACAGATGAATTTTCCAGTCAACTGATCAAAATTTGACTGTACACTGAAAAGTCAAACTTTGACTTTTTGGTCAAAATCAAGTGCCAAGGGTCATTTTTCATCAAGATGTGTCAAATTATGAAACTTGTTCATCAAGAAACCCAAAATTGCAAATTAGGGTTTGAAATTGAAAATTTTCATAACTTAGAATTTTTCTAAGTTATGAAAATTTCTTAATTTTTCCTAACTTTGTCCCAAATTTTCACCAAGATGCAAATGGATTCAAACAAAACATACAACATGAAAGTTGTAGTCCTCCAAAAAGTATACAACTTTGATTCACAAAGTTTTCTAAAAAGAAGATTGGATCTCAAGTTATGATTTTTGGAACAAGGGTCCCTAAAACTTTTAACTTAGAGAAATTTTGCCCTAGTTTATGCAGGATTTTGACCCATCTTCTAGGCCATTTTCCACATACTTCCACTTGGAATATCAAGTTGCATTTCAAATATGAATTATAGTGCATGTTCCAAGCTTTCCAAATTGTCCAATAACTCCTCAAACATATTTGTGGTTAGGGAGAATCGAATGCTTGAAGTTGGCAAAAACTCTCTTTTGATCCATGGAATTTTCATGTTGACACAAGTTGCAAATCTGTCCAAACTTGCTTTGTACTTGATTACAGGTCTCTAAACCCTTCCACACTCCAAAATTGAATGCAAACTCATTGGTTTAAGGTTTTATTCTGATCAATAAAGGTTTACACATTGAATTAATCTTAAAATGGAAAAAAGGTAGCATTTCCATTTTCATAAAGGCAACTTTATGTCAACATTGCTTATCTTGAGCCTTGGACCTCTCTCTTTTCAGCAAACAAGTTCCACAAACTCAGGAAAAGGTGCAAGAAACTTGTGCATGCTTAGAGATAGCCTGTACAGGCCTACCTCATATCACTTCACACTTTTCTTTTAAAACAAGTCAACTTGCCAAAAGGATACAACACTTGAATCTGATATAACCAAGCTTTGCAAGCATTCCAAACAGGTTTTGCACATTGCCTTGATCTAGAAACACGAGCGATTCATCCCTCAAACACTATTGAACATCAAAACACCAAAAACTTGCAAAATAGGGCAGCTTCTGCACTTTGAGTTCCAAAACAAAAACTACTCCTGCGTTTTCCGCCAAACCTGTTCCAATACCTTCCATATAACCCACATGAACTATCCCAACCATTGGCCCTTGACTGTAACTCCATTTGCAAGCTTCACCATTTCTGTTTTGAGCTTGTGTAGGTTGACTTCTACAAGCTTATTCAAGCAAGCTCAAGGCAAACAAAGCATTGGGGAAGGTCAGAGGAAGTTCAGGAAAGATGACAAACATCTCAGGCTTCATTGAAAACCTCCACATTGTCATACACGAGTTCATCTGAAACAGGTATTTGTCACCTTTCTATCTCTCTATTTAGGAATCATTAGGCTTAGGTTTGTGAATAAAAAATGTAGTACTCATAGCCCTTAAGCTGTACATATGCATAGATTTCATTTAAGTTAAGTATGCTAAGAGAATTTGATTGATGAACATCCTAAAAAAGTTAGGTTAGAAATTAGGGCCAGAGAAATTCTCTCTGGTCTTTGAGAGTTAGATTAAGTTTTTTATATGGTTAGAATCGTATGATCATGCTCTATAAATTTCATGTTGCAAGTTTTCATTTTTAATCACAAATGCAGGAGATACGAGTTGTACAACAGGCGCGCGTTTTTCTGGTTCAAAGGTTGAAGATGAAGTGGAAATGGGCTGGGCTGGCTTGTTTCTGCTTCTAACACCCCCATTTTCAGTTTTACACCCCCTGGCCCAATTTCTTATATGTTCATGTTTTTGCATTTTTATTTTTATTTCTGACTTTGATTATTGATTTCCAAACATAAAAAATGCTCCAAAAATATTTTCATAATTTTTTACATTTATTTAGCATTTTATTTTAATTTTTCTAATATAGAAAACATTTTAATACTTTTATATTATTTGTTTAAACTTAAAAATAATGTATATATCATACTTTTATTTTTATTTCTTATTTCATTCCCACTGAAAATATTATTATAAATATAATTTATTTTTTTGTAAATATTTTATTTTATTTTGTACATACTTAATTTGATTAATATACACATAATCAACATATATACTTTTATTTTTTTAAAAACATAGAATAAAAATACAAAAATATTACATTTTTATTTTTATTATTATTTATACTAAAAATACCTTTTTTAAGTATATTTCATTTTTGTACATATTAATATATTTTTGTATATAAATAATATATAATATTTATTTTCTTAAAAGAAATTAGGGTTTACCCATTTAACAAATAAAACTAATCTTATTTTATTTCTTTATACTCTTTTACATTAAAAATAATTTACATACATAAACAAATAAAAACTTCTTTTTGCATAATACATTTTACTTAATATTTATTTATTTTGTTTATTTAAATATTGTACATTTAAATATTGTTGCATTGTAAATTCAATTTGGATGTAATAGTAACTAGGGTTTATATTTCTTGTCAAAATACCCCCATTCAAAATTGTACCCCCATCCCCATAATCATGTTGTAATAGCTTAGAATTTAAATTCTCGCACTTAACGCTTTCAATTATGCCATGATTAGAGAATTAGGGTTTGTATGCCAAAATCAAATTAACAAATAGTTTGACCTAATCAAAGACAAAAATGCATGAAAAACAAACACAATGCACACTTGCACCCCTAGGGTTACAATTCACTTGTTGCCTTCAAAAATGGGCCATGGTATGCATGTTGGGTACTTTGGCAAAACAAAAACAAAACAAAAGATCATAGTCCCTCGATGACGCTATCTTGGTTGCCTAAAACAAAAATGATCAAGTCCCTCAAGAAAATTGCCAAAGATACTTGACACAATTGCTATCATGGTCTATACGATGACCCGCGCCTGTCCCGTTTAAGATCCTAACACAAGGTTGTTCACCAAATACAATGGTGAAATAACACTGTCAAAAGGGTTAAAAACATAAGAAAGATATTTGAGTAAAATAGGGTAGACAACTCTTAGTTACTTGATCAAAAAGCTTGCAAAAAAACATCCTTGCTATTTTCAAACACACTTCACAACACAATTTCAAAATCCAACTTTCAAACACTGAAAAATTTTCAAAAGACAAAAACACCTTTGTATACATTCAAACAAGAATCATTACAAAGATTGCCATAATGATGGCCTCTTTTCAAAACATCTTTCAAAACCACACACAAAGCACCATTTCAAACAATTGAAAAGCAAAGGCAAGTGATCTAAACATGTAACTAAGAGCCCATGGATAACCATGGATGAAAAGGGTGCTTGCACCTTCCCTTTTCATAATCTACTCCCCGAACCCAAGAAAACATCTCAAAGGTCTTTCCTGTGCTTTTTGACCTTTCCTTAGGATAAAATAAAAAGTCGGTGGCGACTCTTGCTCAACCGAAACATTTGCGAACACAAACGCAAAACCTCAAGTCAGTTCTCCCACCGTATCCCAGAACTGGCGACTCTGCTGGGGAAAACTTTAAAAGTGGAGTAACCTTAGGGTTTAGATCACCTTTGCATGCTTATCTTGATTGCTTTGATTGCTTTACATTTGGTTCTCTTGTTTGGGCTTGAAATCCTCCACCCGGATTTGGGAAACATTCATAGGTAAATAGAAATACGTTGTGGAAATTGTGCAGGGTATACCGACATGGTTGAAGTAATAGCTATATTAGTGCGACATATTTGTGGGTACCGGTAGACTTTGAGTCAATCAAAGAGAATACGGTGCCGCTGAGTGATGTCATGAAGCACTAATGAACTCATAGAACCTTACTTGACCATCTTGGCCTTTTATTAGGGGTAGTGAGATGACCGGCTTTGGTGCAGTCCGAAGTTGGTAGATACTCGATACTACACTCATTGAGGGTTATTTTCTTGGAATATTTTGGTCACCAGTTAAGTGGCTAAACCAAAACAATGAACACAGAAAATAATCCAGTGATATTGAGCTCCTTAGAACCCGGTTACTATTTATAGGACAGGTTGAGCCAACTAGCTTCAAGAGGGTACTTACCTATGAAACCTCATGCAAGCCTGAAACTAGGATCTTGTGTGACTTGTTTGTACATGTGCTTGTGCATACATCATAAACATCATAAAGCATCATCTGCATCCACTAACCATTTCAAGGGTTTGGATCTTCATCTTTGTTCTTGTTTCGTAGGTCATGGAATCTCTTCGCAGGAAAACAATTCAAGTCAACCTTGTGAGAATCCCTCCTCAACTCAAGAACTTACCTCTAAGATACTAGAGAATTTTCCCTTCAGTGAAAGACATGGTAGACTTCTCAACTTGGTCAACTCCAACATTGAAGAAGACATGGTGAAAGTTCTCTTCCAGTTCTTTGACCCCCTACACCACTGTTTCACATTCCCTGATTACCAACTAGTACCTACTTTGGAGGAATTTTCTCAACTCCTGAGGATTCCCATTCTTCATCAACTACCCTACAAGGGTACGGAAAAAGAACCAAAGCCTGAAGATGTTGCTCAAGCATTACACTTGCAACCATCTGATATCAAAGGTCATTGGGAAACCAGAAGTGGTGTCAAGGGTTTCTTGGCAAAGTTTCTGTTTGAGAAGGCACAAGACTGCTGGAATTCTCTAGATCTACAAGCCTTTGAAGAGATTGTAGCACTCCTCATCTATGGGTTGGTCTTGTTCCCAAACCCCGATCAACTTATAGATGTGAATGCTGTCAAGATTTTCATATCTTAGAATCATGTGCCTACAGTGCTTGGGGACATCCTACACTCATTTTACACACGAACAATGAGGAAAAGAGGTGTTCTCATGTGATGTACTCCTCTTCTATCAAGGTGGTTTATTTCTCACCTTCCCCAGTCAGTTTTGAAGAATGAGCAAGGTTTAAGGTGGTCACAACGATTGATGACCCTCACACATTCTGATGTTCATTGGTGTTCTCGGTCTAGAGAAAATGTCATCATCATTGATCGTTGTGGAGAGTTCCCTAATGTCCCACTACTTGGCATTAGGGGAGGCATTACCTACAACCCCTATTTAGCTCTAAGGCAGTTTGGATATGCCCGGAGGGATGACCCTCATGACATGCTGATTCCTGACCTAGTTTTTGACTTCGACAATGATGCGCAAGGACTTCGACAAAGGTTTATCAGAGTTTGGAGGATGCCCAACAAAGTGGATAGTAAGACATTGGGGCACAAAAATTCCATCCCCCTTGACCCTTATCTCAAGTGGGTACAAACCCGCGCCCAGAGTCTTATGATGTCATGCCCTCACATTCTCCCCGTGATCAAAGAGCCTGTTATGGAAGGAGAGGTTCCATACACCCTCCTATATCCAGATATGCCGACATCATTGGAAGAATTGCAAAAGAGTTGGATACAACTCAAGGAAGAGCGAAATACTTTTGAAGCCAGCTTATATGCCAGTGAGAAGAAGGTTTTGGAGCTTACTCTCCGACTTCATGAGGAGGAAACTCTCAACACTTACATCGCACCAAAGAGGATGCGCAATGTCTTTTTACATTAAGAATTTTGTAATATTTTGCCCATGGGGCATTTATGTACTAACAAATTTATTCTTAATATGACGTGTGTTCTTTTTTTTTTGCAACAAATTTGAATTTCTGAATCCTTGAATGCATTACATGAATAACATATCATTCATCATATGCATAAACAGGTCTTCACACCAGGTTTCCTTATCTTTCTGCTGTTTATTTCAGCAAGATGGATTTGGAGCAGACGGTTAAGGATCTGCAAGCACAAAATTCGCAATTCTAGCAACTCCTCGGGACCTTAGCAAAGGGTCAAGAGGAGCTTAAAGCACTGTTGGAGAAAGATAAATAGAAAAAGAAGAAAAGGCCTGGTGTGGCCACTATGGGAAGAAGGTTTGAAAACCAGGCTAGAAAAGTTCTCGAGTTCCCCTCGACGTCTGATGAAGGGGCTGGTAAAGGAAAAGGAATTGCGATGCCTTCTGAATCTGAAGTTGAAGAAGAAGAAGAGGAAGAGGATGAAGATTACTCCGAACATCAATATCCCCCGACGTATGATAAGTATAAAAATCTTGAGGATCGGTTGGCAGCCATGGAGTTGCAAAGGGTACCTGGTTTAGATTTCGAAGATCTAGGGTTGGTCGCTAGGATCGTCATTCCTCCCAAGTTCAAAGTACCTACATTTGCTAAGTATGACGGTTTGTCCTGTCCAAAGATGCATTTGAGATCCTACGTCAGAAAGATCCAACCTCACTCATCTGATAAGGATCTTTGGATACACTTTTTTCAAGACAGTTTGTCAGGCACACAATTGGAATGGTTCTATCACCTTGAGAGATCTGAGGTTCATAACTGGGAAGATTTAGCTGCTGCTTTCTACCGACAATACCAATACAACGCTGATTTAGCGCCTACTCGTACTCAACTACAGAGTATGTGTATGGTTTCTAATGAAGGATTTAAAGAGTATGCCCAGAAGTGGCGTGATCTGGCAGGAAGGGTGCAGCCACCATTGTCAGATAGAGAGTTGGTTGACATGTTTCTGGGGATCCTGTCTGGCCCATTCTTCAATCATTTGATCGGGAGTTCATCTGCAGGATTCACCGAATTAATTCTGACCAGTGAAAGGGTCGAGGCTGGAATTAAAAGTGGTAAAATTCAGAAGGATGCTTCCGCTTCCACTGCTATAAAGAAGACCTTCCCAGCCAAGAAAGAAGCTTCTGCTGTTTACTCTCAGAAAAATCAAGGAAGAACGGAGCGTCAACCAACGGTAGGGGCTGTGATGATTCAAAACTCCTCAGTCGATCAACCTCGAAGCAGTCAACCTAGGGCTAACCAGCAAAGGGTAGAAAGGCCACAACGGCAGTTCACCCGAATCAACATGACACCTGCTCAAGTCCTCCCTCATTTGTTAAAGCTGAATCTCACCAATTTGAAAGAAGCGTCGAAAAACCCCAATACCTCATCTCCTTATTATCATTCCAATGCAAAATGTGCGTACCACTCGGACAGTGTAGGGCATGATACCAATAACTGTTGGGCTCTTAAAAACAAGATCCAAGACCTGATAGACGCCAAGGAGGTAAAGTTTGATGCTCCTGAAAAACCCAACGTGATATCCTCTCCAATGCCCAAGCACGGTCATAATGTTAATGGCTTTGTGGAAGACCTTCATGTTACCATTGTTGATGACCTTTTGACTCCGTTACCAGTGATTAAAGTGAATTTGATGAAAGCCGGAATATTCCCAGGCTGTAGAAAAGACTGCTACTTTTGTTCAAACTTGCAAACTGACTGCCCACTGTTGAAATCAGGCTTCCAACGCCTGATGGATACCCAAGAAATACTCTTTCAAAAGACTCATGTTGATGCTATCACTCTTGTTACTCCTGCTATATTCGTTACTCCTATCAATGACATTGCAATAATAACCATCTCCGACAATCTTCCCAAGACCTGCAAAAGGCCTGTCAAGATTACGCTTGATCCTAAGTTCGTGCCGCTGAAAATCACCATGCTAGGGCCTGTCCCGTATAAATCTAACAAGATGATACCATGGAATTACGGAGGAGAAATATTCTACCATGGTGTCAAACAGATAGAATAAGTCCAAGAGAATTTTGATGATGAAACCCCTGATATAGGGAATATTTTCGGGAACAAGCAAGATAACTCGTAGCGGAAGGATCTTTTCTCCGGAGATTGCTCCTCCACGAGTAGTCTTCGGACCGTCGAAAGCTTCTGTGCCTGTTAAGCCATCTGTGCAAAGCCCGGTAATTGAAGAATTGGATACTCCTGAAGTTAGACCCTCTGTTGATACTACCCATAAGGGTAAGGGGATACTAGAAGCGACTGTCAGGATGAAGGCTCAGACTGTGGTAATCCCCGAAACCACCCAGAAAGAGATGGAAGAAATCTTAAAGATAATCAAGAAGAGCGACTATGATGTCGTGGAGTAGCTAGGGCATACCCCTTCCAAAATCTCCATGTTGGCTCTCCTACTCTGCTCTGAGGCCCATGCTAAGGCCTTAATCAAATTTCTAAAGACGACACACGTGCCTCAAGAAACTTCGGCTGACGAATTTCAAGAGTGCGTGGCTAGCCTTACAGTTGATAACGGTCTTGGTTTTTCTAACGCTGATCTTACTCCTAAGGGAAGGAAGCACAATGATGCACTGCACGTCTCGGTAGAGTGCAGAGGAACTACGCTAGCCCATGTCCTAGTTGATACCGGTTCATCTTTTAATGTCCTACCGAAAAAGGCGCTGGACAGGCTAGACTGCAAAGGTTTGACTTTAAAACCAAGTAACATCATTGTTGGAGCCTTCGACGGTTCTAAGCGGATGGTTCACGAAGAGGTGCAAATCCCAATCAAAGTGGGCACCGAGACCTTCAACTCTACCTTTTATGTGATGGACATCCATCCTTCATATTCATGCTTATTGGGAAGGCCATAGATCCACTATGTTGGGGCAGTCACTTCCTCTTTACACCAAATGCTAAAGTATCAAGTTCAGGGTAAGATTATAACAGTGCACGGTGAGGAAGAGTACATGATAAGTCACCTCAACTCCTTCCGCTATGTGGAGTTGGATGGCGAATTTATAGAAACGCCATTCCAACACTTTGAAGAGGTGTATCCTGAAGTTGCAGTTGCAAAGAAAATGGTCTATGTGCTTATCATTTCCAAGCCGGTGTCTCGGATGGCATCTCTCAAGGATGTGGAGGCTGTAATCAAAGAAGGACGGAGTATAGTGTGGGGGCAACTGCCTGGTTTTCTTCACAAGACGGACAAGTTCGGACTAGGTTTTACTGCTGCTGGCCAGAAAGCTGTGTGTCGCTCCCGAGCTGGAGGGCCACCCTTTAAAATCACTCACCATGGAATTAATGCCTTAGAAGATGATGATGAAGAAGACAACTTTGAAGATTGGATCTTTCCAACCGTCGAAGGAGGATTAAGCAACTGGGAAGTGAAAGACTTCGTTCCCATCACTTTCATCAACCGGTAATTTATCTTTGAACAATTTCCTATTTTGGTCTGTAATAATTAAACAATTTGTACACACTCTTTTTCACCTTATGCCTTACCCGGGGCATATAGGTCCATTTGTAAGGGCTTGATTTCTTCATTATCATATGCCATGTTTAATGAATCATTTGACGTTTTCATCTATAAACTGTTGTGTTCATTTTCTTTCCTTTTACATTTTTGTTTTGTTTAAGGATGGCTATCCCTTACACACACCCACACTCACAAAATGCAGGTACCCATCCACTCCGGATTCCATGGGTGATTATTCTGCTTTAGCCTTCGGTAACTCTGAAGATTTGGTCAATCATGCCGAGTACGAAGGTGATGAAGACTGTGAAGTGCCTGGAGAGCTAGCCAGACTTCTGCAACAAGAGGAAAGGGCTATTCTGCCCCATGAAGAGTTGCTAGAGACCATCAACTTGGGAACAAAGGAAGACAAGAAAAAGGTAAAGGTGGGTGCCAACCTGGAACCAGGTGTCAAAGAGCGCTTAGTGCAGTTGTTGAATGAATATGTTGAAATCTTCGCCTGGTCCTATGAAGACATGCCAGGACTAGATACAGATATTGTGGTTCACCGTCTCCCTACAAGAGAAGACTGTCCACCGATCAAACAAAAAGTCCACCGAATGAGGCCCGACATGTCTGAGAAGATCAAAGCTGAGGTAATGAAGCAATTCAATGCTGGTTTTCTGGATGTTACTTCCTATCCACAATGGGTTGCTAACATTGTGCCCGTGCCTAAAAAGGACGGCAAAGTCAGAATGTGTGTGGACTACATAGATTTAAACAGGGCTAGCCCTAAAGATGATTTTCCACTGCCACACATCGACATCTTGGTTGACAACACAGCTCAACACAAGGTATTTTCCTTCATGGATGGATTCTCGGGATACAACCAGATCAAAATGGCCCCCGAAGACATGGAGAAAACTACTTTTGTCACGCAGTGGGGTACCTTCTGCTATAAAGTGATGCCATTCGGACTGAAGAATGCCGGGGCAACCTATCAACGCGCCACGATAGCTTTGTTTCATGATATGATACATCATGAGATCGAAGTCTACGTAGAAGACATGATAGCCCGTTCACAGACAGAAGAAGAACACCTCGACCATCTGCAAATTCTGTTTGTCAGATTGAAGGAGTATAAGCTCAAACTAAACCTGAGCAAGTTCACTTTTAGAGTCAGGTCTGGTAAAATTTTGGGATTTATCGTCAGCAACAAAGGCATTGAGGTTGATCCTGCTAAAGTCAAAGCTATACAAGAAATTCCTGCCCCCCGCACTGAAAAGGAGGTTAGAGGTTTCTTGGGACGCCTAAACTATATTGCGAGGTTCATCTCTCACCTAACATCTACCTGTGAGCCAATCTTCAAGCTGTTGAAGAAAGATCAGGAAGTTGAATGGAACAATGATTGTCAAGTTGCTTTTGATAAGATCAAGGAGTATTTACTGGAACCTCCTATCTTGATGCCACCCGTCGAAGGAAGGCCGCTAATCATGTATCTGACTGTTTTGGATAATTCAATGGGGTGCATACTGGGCCAACATGATGAGTCTGGTCGAAAAGAGCATGCCATTTATTACCTTAGCAAAAAGTTTACCGACTGTGAGACTCGATACTCACTGCTCGAGAAAACTTGTTGCGCTTTGGTATGGGCTGCTCGCCGGCTAAGGCAGTATATGTTGACACATACCACCTTGCTGATTTCTAAAATGGATCCGATTAAGTACATCTTTGAGAGGCCTGCTTTATCTGGAAGAATCGCTAGATGGCAGATGATCCTGACTGAGTATGATATCCAGTATACAACCTAAAAAGCTATAAAGGGGAGTGTACTAGCTGACCATCTAACTCATCAAGCCGTTGAAGATTACCAATCTATGAGATTCGACTTCCATGACGAGGACATCATGACATTGGACAACATTGAAGGTAACAGATCGTATGACGGACCTGAACAAGGATCCCGATGGACCCTGTACTTTGATGGTGCTTCAAGTTCACTTGGTAACAGTGTCGGTGCGGTACTCATTTCTTCGGAAGGTTACCATACACCATTCACTGCCCGACTTTGCTTCAGCTGTACCAACAACATGGCTGAATATGAAGCTTGTATCTTTGGTCTCAAGGCTGCTATAGACTGAGGAATCAAATCTTTGGTCGTATTTGAGGACTCGGCTTTGGTTATCAGTCAAGTCAAAGGAGAGTGGGATACTAAACATCCTAATCTTATCCCATACAAAGAACATGTCTTGACATTATTGCCTCATTTCGAGCAGATTACCTTCGAGCATTTTCCGCGAGAAGAAAATCAGCTAGCAGATGCTCTAGCTACAATGTCTTCCATGTTTAAACTCAACTAGGATAATGAGGCTCCCCAGATCACCATTGAACGGATGGACGAACCCACACACTGTGACGAGATTAATACCGAAGAAGTAGTGGAACAACCCTGGTTTCATGAAAACAAAAGGTATCTCCAAACTCGAGAATACCCTAAAGGAGCTTCAGTCAATGACAAAAAGTTCTTAAGGAGATTTGCTGCCAAGTTCTTCCTGAGCAATGGTATCTTATATAAGCACAACCATGATTGTGTTCTACTTCGTTGTGTGGACAAGGTTGATACCGAGTTGATCATGACTGAAATACATAGTGGCACCTTTGGCACCCACTTAAGCGGACATACGATGGCTAAGAAGATTCTAAGGGCAGACTACTACTGGTCTACCATGGAAGCTGATTGTTATCAACATTCCCGTACTTGCCACAAATGCCAAGTCTATGCTGACAAGGTACATATTCCTCCTATTCCTCTCAATGTTCTAACAGCTCCTTGGCCATTCGCAATGTGGGGAATCGACATGATTGGAGAGATCAAGCCTACGTCATCCAATGGACATCGCTTCATCTTGGTCGCTATTGATTATTTTACCAAGTGGGTCGAAGCAGCTTCCTACGCTTCTGTTACAAAGAATGTGGTTGCCCGCTTCATTAAGAAGAACCTCATATGCCGGTATGGTATCTCTGACAGGATTATCACGGACAAATGTACAAATTTGAACAACACTATGATCACCGCTCTATGCGAGAAGTTCAAGATTCATCATCACAATTCATCTCCCTATCGGTCAAAGATGAACGGTGCTGTTGAAGCCGCGAACAAAAATATCAATAAGATCATTCAAAAGATGATAGTCACCTACAAGGACTGGCATGAGATGTTACCGTTTGCTCTACATGGATATCGTACCATGGCACGTACTTCAACAGGGGAAACCCCCTTTTCTTTGGTATATGGCATGGAAGTTGTTTTACCTGTGGAAGTTCAGTTTCCTTCCTTAAGGATCATGAAGGATACTTGTTTGAGTGAAGACGATTGGATTCAGACCCGGCTTGACCAACTTAATTTGATCGACGAGAAGAGACTCACTGCTGTTTGTCATGGTCAGACGTATCAAAAACGGATGATCAACGCTTTCAACAAGAAAGTCATACGTCAAGTATATCAAGTCAGAGATCTTGTAATCAAGCGGATCATCTTGCCGCAAAGTGATCCCAGGGGCAAATGGACTCCTACTTACGAAGGACAATTTGTGATCAAGAACATCTTTTCTGGTGGGGCAATGATTTTGACCACCATGGACGGCGACGACTTGTCGCACCCTGCGAACGCAGACATAGTCAAAAGATACTACGCATAAAATGACCCGACAAGTTGAAAACCCGGAAGGGCGACTTGGGAAAAAATGGGCATCCCGGTGAATTGAAAACCCGAAAGGGAAGTTCAAGCAAAAATTAGGGATAAATAAAAAAAATCTGTACACCCGGCAAGTTGAAAACCCGAAAGGGCGACTTGGGCAAAAAAGGGTTTCCCGGTGGACTGAAAACTCGAAAGGGAGGTCCAGGAAAAAGTTATGGAATTAAAGCGTATGAATATGTCTCGTCGGATCACTTTAAGGACAATCTCTTCACGGACAAGCTCTAGGCTTCTGATCAATCCAATCATTGGCGTACAAAGCAGCGAATGGACAAGATACTCAGAGTTGTGAAGGCTATAGCAGAATGGGAACCCCATGGAATTATTACACATAGCCATCTGTCTTTTGGTATAAATTTTTTTCTCAATTTTACGACAACATTCTCTTGCTAGGATGTATATCTCCTTTGTACAAAGATACTTACAAAAGTTAATACAAAAATACTTCAAAGTGCAGAAATTTGCTTGCCTTTTATTCCTTTTTACACTTATGTTTTATTTGAAAACGTCCAATGTTTTGTTAAATAGGCATATGCATTTGAATATAATCACTGCTTACAAATAAAACGAAATTGAGAAAGGATAATTACAAATAGGTTGAAGGTGTAAGAAGATATCCTTGTGCTATTCCAGAAGAAATCCCCTACAGTGTGTCATTCAGATCCTCAACAGAGCTAAAACCTTGGAGTATACATCCCTAGCAAAGTCAAATTTCCAACTATCAATCCCCAGCGGGAATTAATCAGCTTTCCCCAACTTCCCCAGCAGGTTATCTTAAAAGTCTGAGAATCAATCAGATAACAATTGACTTTTTGTCTTATCCACAACTAGGATGATTCCCCAGTAGATTGGCATACGACCCAAAGCTCCTGATTTCTCTGGCAGATTAAACACTCTCCCCACAGAGTTATTTCCCAACAGAACGAGGATTCTAGTTCCTGTTTCTCCATTGGAAGCCTCCCAGGTTTTAATTCCCCAGTAGAGTTTTCAGAGTTTTCCTTATTTCCCAGGAAAGTAATACAGGATTCTCATTCCCCACAGAAGTTGTCAAAGCTCTTGTTAATCCCCACCAGTCACCAAGGATTTTCAATCCTCAGCAGTGGTCCCAGGATTTCTCATTCTCAACAATCAAATATCTTTAACCCCCAAGCAGTCAGCAAGGATTTATCTTCTTCAACAATCAAAGATTTTTTGGAATCCCCAGCATCGGTCAGGGATTCACTTTCCCCGGCAGCAGACAAGGATTTCATTATCTCCAGCTATCAAGGATTTATTTTTCCTCAACAAGACAGCTACTCAGCTTACATGCACATCCATTACATTCATATATCATAAACATTGATGAAACACAGTTCATTGCATCATACATATCATGCAACATAACTTTGTGTTTTACCTAACATTTTACTCTTTTCAGGATAAGATTAAAAGGCTATTGTTAACAATTATTTAGATATAGTATGGATACACCCTAGACACGACGGTCATTCTATTACTCATTTAGAATTTCAAGTCAAAATACAGTACGGATACACCCAGACACGACGGTCATTATAATACTCATCCAGACTTCAGCAATCCGATACATACTAGATACGCTCCAGACACGGCGGCCATTCTATTTCTCATTCAGATTCGACTATCAACTTCAAGTTCAGATACACTCCAGACACGGAAGTCATTCTGTCACTTGTCCGGATCCCAGTTACAGTACGGATATACTCCAGACACAAAAGTCATTCTGCTACTCATACAGATCTCAATTTCAGATACAGTCCAAATACACTCCAGAAACGGTTGCCATTCTGCCACTCATTCAGAACTTATCCCCAGCACCTAGATGCTCCATACACAGATGTTTCTCTATTACCCATTCAGAATACAGATACAGTCGAGACACGAAAGTCATTATGATATTCATTCAAAGTTCAAATACAGTTACGGCTCGAATACGCTCTAGATACGGACGTCATTCCCTTGCTCATATAAATCTAGTCTCCAGATACAATTCAGATACGTTCCAAATACGGATACCATTCTGATGTTCATTCTACTGATTTTCAATAAACAAGCCTTGGATGGCATCTTTAAGCCCATCTCCAGCAAGATTCTACCATCTCCAAATGGCATCTTTAAGCCTATTCCCTCAGATACATTTTTGACGAGTGCAAATTTACGGGCACTCTAGTGTCCAATCCTCTTTTACCTTCGAGTCACGAAAGGCAAAACTTGCCAATCTAACTCTTCAGGTTCAACAAGATTTAACAGGGACAACTGTTGTACCCCAAAATTTTCCCTCTCATTTTATCAACATTTATCATTACAAGGCTCCTACAACTCAAGATCAAGCTAGGGTTTGTTCTGCTCAAGACACCTCCTTGCCCTGTTGACCTAAATTAGGGTTTGAGTTTGCACAGGGATTTTTGGACCTTCAATGCCCAAATTGACTTTCATACTTCATGTTGGACTCATAAGTTTGTCCATACCAGGTTTCAAGCCTTGAATCAAATTTTTGCCCAGTCAATTGGACAGTTGACCTATAAATCAGCTGTATTGGGGAAAGAGTCAATTGTGGCCAATTTACAGTCAAACCTCGTGAATTTTGACCCACATTAACATTATGAACTCATATGACCCATTTGATCAAGTTTGGACCACAATTCCGCAAGAAATTTGATCAGGTCGCCAAAAGGGCAAAATGGTCATTTTTAGGGTTTTGACTGTATAAAGGCAATTTTTGACTATTTGACCTAGCCAGTGGTAAATTAAGTTCAACCATGGACTCAAGAACTCAATGGAATCATCTTGACCTATTAAACAAGTTCAAAAGATCTCAAATGCATTGGATTGACAGGTGAATTTTTCAGCCAACTGATAAAAAATTGACTGTACACTGAAAAGTCAAACTTTGACTTTTTGGTCAAAATCAAGTGCCAAGGGTAATTTTTCATCAAGATGTGTCAAATTATGAAACTTGTTCATCAAGAAACCCAAAATTGCAAATTAGGGTTTGAAATTGAAAAATTTCATAACTTAGAATTTTTCTAAGTTATGAAATTTTCTTAATTTTTCCTAACTTTGTCCCACATTTTCACCAAGATGAAAATGGATTAAAACAAAACTTACAACATGAATGTTGTATTCCTCCACAAAGTCTACAACTTTGATACACAAAGTTTTCTCAAAAGAAGATTGGATCTCAAGTTATGATTTTTGGAACAAGGGTCCCTAAAACTTTTAACTTAGAGAAATTTTGCCCTAGTTTAGGAAGGATTTTGACCCATCTTCTTGGCCATTTTTCATATATTTCCACTTGGAATCTCAAGTTTCATTTCAAAGATGGATTATGGTGCATGTTACAAGCTTTCCAAATTGTCAGATAACTCCTCAAACACATTTGTGGTTAGGGAGAATCGAATGCTTGAAGTTGGAAAAAACTCACTTTTGATCCATGGCATTTTCATGTTGACACAAGTTGCAAATCTGTCCAAACTTTCTTTGTACTTGATTACAGGTCTCTAAACCCTTCCACACTCAAAAATTGAATGCAAACTCATTGGTTTAAGGTGTTATTCTGATCAATAAAGGTTTACACATTGAATTAATCTTAAAATGGCAAAAAAGGCAGCATTTCCATTTTCATAAAGGCAACTTTATGTCAACATTGCTTCTCTTGAGCCTTGGACCTCTCTCTTTGCAGCAAACAAGTTCCACAAACTCATGCAAAGGTACAAGAAACTTGTGCATGCTTGGAGATAGCCTGTACAGGCCTACCTCATATCACTTCACACTTTTATTTCAAAACAAGTCAACTTGCCAAAAGGACACAACACTTGAATCTGATATAACCAAGCCTTGTAAGCATTCCAAACAGGTTTTGCACATTGCCTTGAGCCAGAAACACGAGCCATTCATCCCTCAAACACTCTTGAAAATCAAAACACCAAAAACTTGCAAAACAGGGCAGCTTCTGCACTTTGAGTTCCAAAACAAAAACTACTCGTGCGTTTTACCCCAAACCTGTTCCAATACCTTCCATATAACCCACATGAACTATCCCAACCATTGTCCCTTGACTGTAACTCCATTTGCAAGCTTCACCATTTCTGTTTTCAGCTTGTGCAGGTTGACTTCTACAAGCTTATTCAAGCAAGCTCAAGGCAAACAAAGCATTGGGGAAGGTTAGAGGAAGTTCAGGTAAGCTCACAAACATCTCAGGCTTCATTGAAAACCTCCACATTATCATACACGAGTTCATCTGAAACAGGTATTTGTTAACTTTCTATCTCTCTATTTCAGAATCATTAGGCTTAGGTTGTGAATAAAAAATGTAGTACTCATAGCCCTTAAGCTGTACATATGCATATATTTCATTTAAGTTAAGTATGCTAAGAGAATTTGATTGATGAACATCCTGAAAAAGTTAGGTTAGAAATTAGGGCCAGAGAAATTCTCTCTGGTCTTTGAGAGTTAGATTAAGTTTTTTATATGGTTAGAATCGTATGATCATGCTCTATAACTTTCATGTTACAAGTTTTCATTTTTAAGCACAAATGCAGGAGATACGAGTTGTACATCAGGCACACGTTTTTCTGGTTCAAAGGTTGAAGATGAAGTGGAAATGGGCTGGGCTGACTTGTTTCTGCTTCTAACACCCCCATTTTCAGTTTTACACCCCCTGACCCAATTTCTTATATTTTCATGTTTTTGCATTTTTTATTTTTATTTCTAGCTTTGATTATTTATTTCCAAATATAAAAAAATGCTCCAAAAATATTTTCATAATTTTTTACATTTATTTAGCATTTTATTTTAATTTTTCTAATATAGAAAACATTTTAATACTTTTATATTATTTGTTTAAACTTAAAAATAATGTATATATCATACTTTTATTTTTATTTCTTATTTCATTCCCACTGAAAATATTATTATAAATATAATTTATTTTTTTGTAAATATTTTATTTTATTTTGTAGATATTTAATTTGATTAATATACACATAATAAACATATATACTTTTATTTTATTAAAAACTTAGAATAAAAATACAAAAATATTACATTTTTATTTTTATTATTATTTATACTAAAAATACTTTTTTTAAGTATATTTCATTTTTGTACATATTAATATATTTTTGTATATAAATAATATATAATATTTATTTTCTTAAAAGAAATTAGGGTTTACCCCTTTAACAAATAAAACTAATCTTTTGTTATTTCTTTATACTCTTTTACATTAAAAATACTTTACATACATAAACAAATAAAAACTTCTTTTTGCATAATACATTTTACTTAATATTTATTTATTTTGTTTATTTAAATATTGTACATTTAAATATTGTTGCATTGTAAATTCAATTTGGATGTAATAGTAACTAGGGTTTATATTTCTTGTCAAAATACCCCCATTCAAAATTGTACCCCCATCCCCATAATCATGTTGTAATAGCTTAAAATTTAAATTCTCGCACTTAACGCTTTCAATTATGCCATGATTAGAGAATTAGGGTTTGTATGCCAAAATCAAATTAACAAATAGTTTGACCTAATCAAAGACAAAAATGTATGAAAAACAAACACAATTCACACTTGCACCCCTAGGGTTACAATCCACTTGTTGCCTTCAAAAATGGGCCATGGTATGCATGTTGGGTACTTTGGAAAAACAAAAACAAAACAAAAGATCATAGTCCCTCGATGACGCTATCTTGGTTGCCTAAAACTAAAATGATCAAGTCCCTCAAGAAAATTTCCAAAGATACTTGACACAATTGCTATCATGGTCTATACGATGACCCGCGCCTGTCCCGTTTAACATCCTAACACAAGGTTGTTCACCAAATACAATGGTGAAATAACATTGTCAAAAGGATTAAAAACATAAGAAAGATCTTTGATTAAAATAGGGTAGACAACTCTTAGTTACTTGATCAAAAAGCTTGCAAAAAAACATCCTTGCTATTTTCAAACACACTTCACAACACAATTTCAAAATCCAACTTTCAATCATTGAAAACTTTTCAAAATACAAAAACACCTTTGTATACATTCAAACAAGAATCATTACAAAGGTTGCCACAACGATGGCCTCTTTTCAAAACATCTTTCAAAACCACATGCAAAGCACCATTTCAAACAATTGAAAAGAAAAAGGCAAGTGATCTAAACAAGTAACTAAGAGCCCATGGATAACCATGGATGAAAAGGGTGCTTGCACCTTCCCTTTTCATAATCTACTCCCCGAACCCAAGAAAACATCTCAAAGGTCTTTCCTGTGCTTTTTGACCTTTCCTTAGGATAAAATAAAAAGTTGATGGCGGCTCTTGCTAAACCGAAACATTTGCGAACACAAACGCAAAACCTCAAGTCAGTTCTCCCACCGTATCCCAAAGGTATTAATAGTCAATTCATTTCACTAAGTCGTTTTATAATTTTTGGTGTCGCTACGTTTGATTTAGAACAATTTATTGTCATACTAGTGTTTGTATTATTTAATTTTAAGGAAAAATTCAATTTTGAGAGAGGTTTATTTGTTATTTTATCAGGTTGGGCTCATTACTTTAACTAGCCAAACAACCCATTAAGGTTTTTAGAGAGGCTCATATCAAATTCAATTGAATTAACTTGTTTTTAATGTTATAGTTCAGTTGACCGAAGTCAACAATTTTGTCTAATTGTTTTTTCTTTTTCTTCAGCTTATCATTACATTAATATATATATATATATATATATATATATATATATATATATATATATATATATATATATATATATATATATATATATATATATATATATATATATATATATATATATATATATATTTTTATTAGTATTATTTATTTTATTATTTAAAATTTTGGTTCTGTTGACTAAGTAAGCTAGGGTGGAAAACCCTAATTGCAAGTTGTGCCCAGGGATTGGATTCTTCAACACTAAGGCAAACACAAAAAGCCTAGAAATCAGATTTTACAGTAGATCAAATCAAATATTTGATTGAAGGATTGATTTTATTATTAAAAACGAATTTGTATACATAAATGGTCCAGATACATACACAAATTAGAAACCCTAATCTAAAATCTAACTAAATCTATACAAATCCTAAATCAAATCTTTGATTTCAATCAATCTATGGCTGATTGAATCAATTACAAACAAATTGCAATTTGTAACAGCAATCAAACATAAAATTCATTTCCTAATTCATCTAATTCTAAAAAAAATATAAAACCCTAATCCTAAGACCTAATTGAGGACAGAAAAATTGAAGAAGAAATTAGAAAGCAGAAATCCTAAGGAGCTCTTGGTGTTCTTGCTGCGAAAGTCTCATCTTCAGTACCTGCACATAGAGAATCAAAGAAGAAATTAGAAAAAGGAGAATGAGAATAAGAGGAATATACGAAATGAATCACTACAATTTAGTTAAGCCTAAGATACTTAGATGAGGGTTGATTGATTATTGTTGTTGATGTTTAATTAATCATTGATTAGGGTTTAAACTGGTGAAATTCTTGAAATTCGGGATTAGGGATCGTACCTAAGGTTAGGGTTCATGCAACCTAGGGTTAGAGTTCTTCAAAATTATTGTTTATGGGTTAGTGTTATTGGAGGTTAGGGTTAATTTTTTTAGGGTTCATCAGATCAACTTTGGGTTCTAAGGGTTTGTTTGAAAATCTGGGTAAATGATGATGATTCTGACGATCATCCATCATCAACGGCGGCCATAATGGCTAAGATCTGAGTTTCAGATGAAGATTATAGTTGAATATAAACCAGAATTCTAGAAATGGTAGTGGTGTAGGGTGGCGCCACTAGAGGCGACGATTTCCGGTGAGTGTTTTTCTAGAGAGAATCCAGAGCTTTTCTCTCTAAGTTTGTTGGAGTGAACGAGTAGAGAGAGGGAGAAAAAAAATAAAAATGAGGCTTGTGAAGGAAAATGAATATATAATCTCTCTGTTTCGCTTCGTGTACGCACCCCTTTCATATTCCCCATTCAAAACTTGATCTCTATCATCCATTCATCATACTTTTAATCAGAGTCCTAGAATCAATTTCTGGTGACCCTCTGATTAAAATTAAACGCTCCTGATCATACAAGTCTACCATAACACGCTAGATCTTCCTACGCCTTGTCCCAAATGAATCAAGATATTTGATCTGGGTTTGGCCTAATACTTTTACCACCTCTCCAAATTATTACGTGAACTGAAACCATAGCCCCACACCGCTGTCCTCCAAACACAATCTCAGGCTTAACCCATTAGTCTTTGAACCCCCTATTTATGACTCATAAGTTGAAATAGACCCCCTGTTATTTTAATAAAATTTAATTAATTTATATTTCTTGTTTATTTATTTATTACTTTTATTTTCCTTCTAATATCATTTTTCCCTTTTGCTTTAAAATAACATTTATTATTATTGTTATTATTATTACTATAATAATAATAATAGTAATAATAATAATAATAATAATTATTATTATTATTATAAATAATTAATTTATTTTTGATGAATAAATATTATAACAATTTTTATAATTAATAATTATTTTTCTAAATTACTAACTTTTATTTAATTCATTCAAACATTGTTTACTAACTCCAAACTCTTTTTCTTTATTTTTTATTGAGTCATGCATTTTAAAATAGCCAACCAACCTCAAATTTGTTTTCTACTAACTTAATAAAAATCAATATATTCTTAAAAAAGGAATAAATAGGATTGCTTTTAAAATTAACTGCGAACTGCGTCTACGATCACTCTTTTTAAACCCAGACAAGACTCAAGGATAAATTTGAAAGAAATTCTACATACTCCTATAAAAAACTAACCAAACACATAATGAACTAAGAAATGAACTATAATTTCTTTACAAGAGGATACGTAGGCATGCAGTTAAAACGAAGGCAAGTCCGATAATTAAAAAATTATTATTTTTCTTATAAATATGGAAATCGTAACATTTAAGTAGAAAATTCCTGATTTATCCTAAAATCTAAATGGGAAGCCCTTTGAGAACAAAGGAGATGAAGGGTGCCTAACACATCCCCTTTGTCTAAGTAACTAACGAATCTAGAATCTCTAAACTAAAATAGGGTTATATGTTCCTTCCCATCCTTAGGATAAAAAGTAGTGGTGACGACTCATATTTTTTTGCCGATTGCGACGACGTTACACAAATGAATCAAAATAACAATTATACACAAACTAACCGTATTTACAAACAAATCGAGGAATAATTCAACCAATATTAACTAAAGAACCAATAAGTGCCACAAAATAAAATACACTAAATAACTATATTAAGGAACTTATCAAACTCTCCCCAACTTGAACTTGTTTATCCTCAAACAAGGCCAAACAACTTAAAGAAGCAAAAGTAATCAACCAAAGAATCATGAATCAACAACTTTGAAAAACAAAAACAAATGTATGGTTCAAACAAAAATGCACACGTAAGATAAATACATACCATAATCCTACAATGATTACTTGTAAACGAAGCGAATCCTAAGTCAAAAATCATACAAAACATTTTAAAACAAAACAAGATTAATAATGGATCACATCTAGTAAAATTTCATCAGTAGATGAAGAACACACAAAAGTGAGGTACTTGACACTCATCCACAATCTTGAAAATAATAGACTAAATTATGCATTCATCCAAAAAATCATATTGAAAATATAAAGGCACGAATCAGAAGGGCTTTTCAAGGTAGTAATGTGGCTTGATTAACAAACAAGGGATAATTCCTAAAGCTAATCAAGATAAAAACTTGCCTAAACCTAAAGGAGTGATCAGCTCACAAAAGTTCAAACAAAAAATTTCAATCAAACTTCATCTTTCATCTCAAGTGTTACACCAAAAACACCTAACTTATTAACATAACATTATTCCACATTCTTTTTGTTTTTCCAAACTTTTTCAATTTTTTCTTTCTTTTTCTTTTCTTTTCCTTTCTCTTTCTCTTTTTTTTTTCTTTTTTTTTTCTCTTTCTTAACTGCATAGCAATCGACAACATAAGTGAGCAAACAATTCTCTCCCCAACTTGAATTCAACCAACATTATAGTGAAAACTCCCTACTTTCTAAGGAAAGACCAAAATTCAAACCAAAAACAATGGTTGAGTGTTTAAGAAAATAAAGAATCAACATACATTAAAAAAGGAAAACCAAACACTCATAGACAAGCATTAAGTTCAAAAATAACATGGACATTGACAAAAAGGCTAAAAAGGGGTTAACAAAAGTTCATAGACTCACGAGATGAATTGATTATTTGGCTAGGTAGTTGTGCTCAACATCAAACAAAATGCCTTGATCACTTTCATAATTTCATACAATCAATACAAAAAAATGATTAAACATAATGAAATCTAATTAAAACAATACTTTTGACCTCTAGCATATATGAAACATGGAAAGATTCCTCACATTTGGGGGTAAAAGGGGAACTAAAGTAGTTCAATCAAAAGCAAGTAATGCAAAAAGAATGAATGTTTTATGAAATTCTGGTATATCAGACTTCAGATGCCTATGACATGTTGGGACATCTGATCTAACTTAGAACAATAAAGGTAAGGTATACACATGTAAAAACAGTATTGAAAAGCATAAACAACACACGTAAATTGTTAGCCCAGTTTGGAGCAACTCTCCTACTCAGGAGGCATATCAAGCCAGAGACAAGTCCATTATGATAGTATTAATTCATAGACCCTACAAAAAATATACCAGATTATGATCTACTCACTTAATCACTACCCGTGCTATACTTCTATCTAAGACTTACCTAGATATGAAGCCCTCCTCAATCCCTCATCAATCACATACAACGATTGGACAAAACACAAAGACACACTTCTATGACTTAACAACCAGAAGACACATTTCCATGACAATACCTAACTAAGACTCTTGACTAAGAACACAACTTGGAGTTGCTTACAAGCTTCCTCCAAGAAAATTACTCAACTCATTACCTATAGGATTTTGAGTGAGAATAGAACCTTGCAATCCAAGAAACATAATCCAACTCACATGTCGAGTGGATCACACATACAAACTCTCCTAGAGAATGGATTACAGATTCATCCCGAATGATTATATCTTTATAATTATTGGCTGGTACCGAACCTAGGTTACAATGCTTCTATTTATAACCTATCTCCAAACTGGATTTGGGCTTTAAATCACAACTCTGTAGTTGTTACAAATCTGTAGAAGATTTTGCTACAAAATAGGTCTTCAATCAAATCTTTCCTAAGAAGTCTCCTTATTAAGAAAGTCAATATTCTTCAATATTCTTCTTGATTCTTCTTGACCTACAAATCAACACCATATAATATTTCATAATATTCCTAGAATATTATGCATCTATTAAAACATAACAGAATCCAACTGTTGAGCTCAGCTCAGGCGCGATGTCGTATGACCATGCATAGGACATCTTATA